>OW240915.1:44639501-44722006 GCA_933207985.1 Pelobates cultripes | reverse complement strand
GTGTGTGTGTGAGGGTGTTGTGTGTGTGTGAGGGTGCTGTATGTGTGAAGGTGCTGTATGTGTGTGTGTGTGCTGTATGTGTGTGAGGGTGCTGTATGTGTGTGGGTGCTGTGTGTGTGTGGGTGCTGTATGTGAGTGGGTGCTGTATGTGTGTGTGGGTGCTGTATGTGTGTGGGTGCTGTATGTGTGTGCTGTATGTGTGTGCAGTGTGTGTGTGTGGGTGCTATGTGTGTGTGCTGTGTGTGTGTGGGGGGTGCTGTGTGTGTGTGTGCTGTATGTGTGTGAGGGTGCTCTATGTGTGAAGGTGCTGTATGTGTGTAGGTGCTGTGTGTGCTGTGTGTGCTGTGTGTGCTTTGTGGATGTGTGTGCTGTGTGTGAGTGATTGTGGGGGTGGAGGTGGGGGTACATTACTTAATATCCCTCCTCCCTTATTAACCTATGTAGGGAGGGGGGATTCTTGTTCCTGCTGCTTTCCTAATGGTCCAGTGGAGAGTGCTGCGGCAACGCTCAGATCTCTGGAGAGGAACCCGGCGGAGCTGCTGGTTGAGCTCCTCGGGTCCTCTCCTGCCTCCCTCCATACTTCAGTGGGGAGGGAGGCTTACAGCAGATTCCATAGGTCTCACTCCATAGGTGTGCAGCGGGGATTAAGGTGTGCCCTAATCCCCGCTTATGCACCTTCCTATCACTCCGCACGCCTATGCACCTTCCTATCACTCCGGCCGGACACCGCGGACCGGAGAGGAGCTCGGCCACGCTACAGGGGAGGGGAGGTGAGGGGGGGGGACTGAAGGAGGGGAGCACCGAAGAGGGGAGTAACTGAAGAAGGGGGGAGAATTAAAGGAGGGTGGGAGTAACTGAAGGAGAGGGGAGTAACTGAAGGGGAGTAACTGAAAGAGGGGGGAGCAACCTGAAGAGGAGAGTAACTCAAATGAGGTAAATAGCAGAGGGGAGTAACAGAAGGAGGGGGGGTAACAGAAGGAGGGGGGGAGTAACAGAAGGAGGGGGAGTAACAGGAGGGGGAGTACAGAAGGAGGGGCAACAGAAAGAGGGGGGGAGGACAGAAGGAGGGGGGTAACAGAAAGAGGGGGGGAGTACAGGAGGGGTAAATACATGAGGGGGGTTAACAGGAAGGGGGGGAGGCTATAGGCTGAGGGGGGTGTAACAGAAGGAGGGGGGCAACAGAAGGAAGGGGGGAAATAACAGAAGGGGGTAACAGAATAGTATGCAACAGGCTGGGAGGGGAGTAATAGAAGGAGGGGGGTAACAGAAGGAGAGGGCAACAGTGAAGGGAGCAACAGCTGAGGAGTGGGGGGAGGAAGGAAGGAGGAGGAGTAACAGAATGAGGGAGGGAGTAAGAGAAGAAGGAGGGGAGTAAGAAGAAGAAGGCTAAAGAACAGGGGGAGTAAGAAGAACGGGGGTATGAAAAACGGGGGGTAAGAAGAACAAGGAGGGGAGTAAGAAGAACACAAGGAGGAGGGGGGAGAGTAAGGGTGAGGAGAAGGGGAGATGAGGAGAAGGGGGGACAGAGAAGAACACATGGAGAGTGGAGGGGGGGATTAGAAGTGCACAGGGAGGGTGGGTGAGTGTGAGAAGAGACCGCTAGGGGGAGGTGGGGGAGAGGAGAGACCACTGAGGGGCAGGGGAGAGCTCTAATGAACAGAAGGGACAGCTCTATAGGACAGGGGGCAAGACAGGGAGCTCTTTCATACTATGCGCGCACACACACACAATGCATCCCTATACATACACAGAAACACAGAATGCATCCCTACACACACAGAAAAACACAACGCATCCCTACACACAGAGAAACACAACATGCTTACCTTACACACAGAGAAACACACAATGCAACCCTTACACACAAAGACAATGCATCCTTTGCACACATACACAGAAACACACAATGCAATTCCTTACACACACATGCAAACATAGAAACATAGAAACATAGAATGTGACGGCAGATAAGAACCATTCGGCCCATCTAGTCTGCCCAATTTTCTAAATACTTTCATTAGTCCCTAGTCTTATCTTATAGTTAGGATAGCCTTATGCCTATCCCACGCATGCTTAAACTCCTTTACTGTGTTAACCTCTACCACTTCAGCTGGAAGGCTATTAAATGCATCCACTACCCTCTCAGTAAAGTAATACTTCCTGATATTATTTTTAAACCTTTGTCCCTCTAATTTAAGACTATGTCCTCTTGTTGTGGTAGTTTTTCTTCTTTTAAATATAGTCTCCTCCTTTACTGTGTTGATTCCTTTTATATATTTAAATGTTTCTATCATATCCCCCCTGTCTCATCTTTCCTCCAAGCTATACATGTTGAGATCCTTTAACCTTTCCTGGTAAGTTTTATCCCGCAATCCATGAACCAGTTTAGTAGCCCTTCTCTGAACCCTCTCTAAGGTATCAATATCCTTCTGAAGATACGGTCTCCAGTACTGAGTACAATACTCCAAGTGAGGTCTCACCAGTGTTCTGTACAATGGCATGATCACTTCCCTCTTTCTACTGCTGATACCTCTCCCTATACAACCAAGCATTCTGCTAGCATTTCCTGCTGCTCTATTACATTGTCTGCCTACCTTTAAGTCATCAGAAATAATCACCCCTAAATCCCTTTCCTCATATGTTGAGGTTGGGACTCTATCAAATATTCTGTACTCTGCCCTTGGGTTTTTACGTCCAAGATGCATTATCTTGCACTTATCCACATTAAATGTCAGTTGCCACAATTCTGACCATTTTTCTAGTTTACCTAAATCATTTGTCATTTGGCTTATCCCTCCTGGAACATCAACCCTGTTACATATCTTAGTATCATCAGCAAAAAGACATACCTTACCATCAAGACCTTCAGCAATATCACTAATAAAAATATTAAAGAGAATGGGTCCAAGTACAGATCCCTAAGGTACCCCACTGGTGACAAGTCCAAGCTTCGAATATATTCCATTAACTACAACCCTCTGTTGCCTGTCACTCAGCCACTGCCTTACCCATTCAACAATATTGGAATCCAAACTTAAAGATTGCAGTTTATTGATAAGCCTTCTATGTGCAACAGTGTCAAAAACCTTACTGAAATCTAGGTAAGCAATGTCTACTGCACCACCCTGATCTATAATTTTGGTTACCCAATCAAAAAAATCAATAAGATTAGTTTGGCATGATCTCCCTGAAGTAAACCCATGTTGTCTCTGATCTTGAAATCCATGTGTTTTTAGATGTTCATCAATCCTATCCTTTAACATGGTTTCCATCACTTTCCCCACTACTGAAGTAAGGCTTACTGGCCTATAGTTGCCGACTCCTCCCTATTACCTTTCTTGTAAATGGGCACAACATTCGCTAACTTCCAATCTTCTGGGACTACACCTGTTAACAATGATTGGTTAAATAAATCTGTTAATGGTTTTGCTAGTACACCACTAAGCTCTTTTAATAACTTTGGGTGTATTTCATCCGGTCCCATTGACTTATTTGTCTTTACTTTTGACAGTTGAAATAAAACCTCTTCCTCTGTAAACTCACATGTAATAAATTACTCATTTGTCCTTTTTCCTAACTGAGGTCCCTTTCCTTCATTTTCATCTGTAAATACTGAACAAAAATATTAATTGAGGCAGTCAGCTAGACCTTTATCCTCTTCTACATACCTTCCTTCTTTTGTTTTTAATCTAACTAAACACACACACACTGTTTTTTTTACATACACACAGAAACACAATGCATCTCTTACACACACTCAATGCACACACATACAGACACACACCTTGCATCCCATATGCATACAAACATAGATTCACGCAATGCATCCATTACACACAACCAGAAACACACAATACATCCCTTATACACAAAAACACACTGGTTCCACTACACACAAACACACTGCATCACCTACACAAACTGGTATCCCTATACAGTACATACCACAGGCACACATATTAGATCCTCTACAATAACACATAACAAATCCCCTACACACTCCACTCCCTGTGAGCGAACTCATGGGTGGGTGGAACATATAAGTGGACTTATGAGTGGGCCTTGTGGGCATACTCACCGTCAGGCCCTGGGGCCCAGACCTTGAGCTGTGTAAGTGGCCCCCAAAAAATGGAGCTGCTTTCAATTCTCCCAGAAAATTTAATTTTGTGACCACAGTTGCAAACAGCCTCCAGAGATCTTGTTCTACACCAGACCAGTGGAGCCAAACTGCAGCCCATCATCATCCTCATCTAAGTAGGCAATCTAGTATATTATTAGTGACACTAATCTATAATTTACCTCACATTAAAGGGACACTATAGTCCCCAGAACCACTTCAGCTTAATGAAGTAGTTCTGGTAAACACACACTGTGTGCAGCACTGGCGTTAGTTCATATGGCAGATCATATGGGTGGGGCATTGTGATGTCACATGGGGAGCAGCAAATTCAGCTGTGATTGTGATTACTCTTCACTTCCTCCCAGCCTACAGAGCAGCGCATGGGAGAGAGAGAGGAGGAGGCATGATTTAATCTTACAACAAATCCACTAAGCAAATCTTTATAAATTTTTGGGGGGATCAGCTCTGTTTCCAGAGTTTATTGGTGTTTACTCTGATGTCTGTATTAATATTGAGGGATTTCTAAGTAGTAACATCAGTGTGTGCACGCCGTGCCGTCACGCAGGGTGCCATGACAACAGAGGCGCCCGGCGGCCAACACAGCTCACAAGTTGGGGACACCAGCATATTCAATTTAAACGATTCGCTGGTGGTCCACTGGTGCGCACCAGCAGTAGGTGCAGTCAGATTATAGCCTCTCCCTCATGGTTCCGGCGCTCAGTTAGTGAGTCGGAGCACAGGCTCAGAGATTCTCAGCCTGTGCTCTGACAACATTGAAAGTCAGAGCTGTGAAGGAGCGGGTATGGCAAAGAGCTACTGATTAGCATGACATCAATATCCGTTATAAAACCAGGAAAAGGTGGGCATGGATGGTGAACTGATTTGGTGGTGCAATGGGCCACTTGACTGGTTTTGCCCCCCAGACTTAAGGCTGCCAGCCCTCCCCTGATGAGGCATATATGAAAGACAGTGAAAAATCAGCACTTTGGTCAGTAGTGCCAAATAATATATAGAGCAGAGCATGCATGCATTCTAAAATGATGCAGGGACCAGTTAATCCAATATACAAAAAAAAAAGCCCCTGCCATCAAACTAGTTTTAAGTTCTGTAACTTTTTAGAAACCCTTTAGATGAGTCGAGCCTTGCTATCTATGTATTTGACACGATAAACTAAAATAGTTTTTTTACATTAGATAAAGGGAACAAAAATCAAAATGTAGAACCAAAAGGAGTAGAAGAAAAAAACCAAAAAACAATGGAGAGGGGAAGAATGGAAAGAAGAAATGCGATATTAGGTCTTCACGGAGCCACATATTTTCCGATGACACCACTGACCACATGTAAGGTTTTACCTCTATTTTAAAAATACTCAACAGAATGGAGAAATATAACCTAGAAGTTCACGGTTTCCATTAAAGGATTTGCTGTTTGTTTCAATTTGTTGATTCTCTACAATCTGACTAGGCCTGGCAGCAGTTGCAGCTCATCCATAGATGCTCTTGGGTCAGTGACCCGCCAGTTTTTTATGTTGGTTAAAAAAAATACTTGCATTAGTTTAGAAACACTTTTTCACGAGATATAAGCAAAAAAAAAAAAGGAAAAAAAAGTGTGTCTATTTAATAGGTTTCAGTTCTGTGAGGCCGCACACCCCTCATTGGTAGCTGTTTTGGAAACTTACATGAAAACATCTAGGCATGTAAAAAAAAATGGGTCAGGTTTGAAATCTGCCCTGTTTCAGCAGGTTTTGCACATGCCTAGTCTCCTGTAAGAAGGAATTTCAATTGGGTTGCCATTCAGGCAGCAGAGCCAGCTGCCCATCAGTGGGAGCATGCTCTTTAGCCTCTGTTTTTAGGGGTCATCATTGGTTCATAGCACCAGGAGGTGGGGTTACATTGCCCATAGGATAGAGCAGCAAGAAGCCATCTTGGAAGCAGCACAGAGAGAGCACAGCAGCAGCAGCTCCTGACCCATGCCAAAAGGGTTTATTATTATCATTTTCTCTCCCCCAATAGCCTCAGTGGCTGCCTGAAGGCTGATTTAGAGAATTTACTCAAATACATAATTTATATATAAAACCAGGGAAGCCCAAGGGTGACATGAAAACATGGATATTTCTGACACAGAGCACTGCTGCTTGTCACTAATAGTTTTAATAACTCCTACTGCACATATCCACCATCTTTTTTAAAGTGCTAAGTCACGCTACAGCTGAGAATCGATACATTCTTGATGTGGCTAGTTGAAAAGTTGTGCAGCTTTAATCTGCAGGACTGGGGCTGTGACTCTGAAGACTGATCTGATTCTGATTTCAATATTTTTAAAACTGTAATAATTGTTGCTTCTGTTAACCATTTCAGCTACTTCTAGGCTCCATATTACCACTGCAGATTACTTATATTGCCAGCTGCAAAGGTAATTAGGAGTTTGCCCATATGCAACTGCTTTAACCCTGTGTACACTGTGTGCAGATACATAATTGTGAGTCAGGAGTAGCTGACATGTTTGGAGTCTATCTGTATGTTGATTATTTAACCATGTTCACACTGTATGCTGAGAGCTAATAGAGTAGCTGACATGTTTCATAACAGCAGCAGTATTTAAAAGAAAACTAAAGTCATCATAACAGCGGCACTCGTGAAGATGAGATCATGTAAGGGAGAGCTAAGAGAGGGCTAGGAAGATAGACAGAGACATATACTGTGCAGAGATCTCTGTATTACAGCTCTGTGTAATCCATCACAGAGATCCTGGGTGGAATAGTTATGGGTATCTCGTTATTGTGCCCAGCTCTGTGTGTTATTTCTCTATATTTTACTCAGTTCTGTAGTATACCCAGCTCTATATTTTTGTTGTGCCCAGCTCTGTGTATTATTTTATCTGTGTGTCTATTTTTGTCAGCTCTGTCTGTGGTATGGTTATCCCTGTTCTGTATTTAGCATTATGTATTTTATAGACATCTATATTGTGCCCAGCTTGTTGTATTGTATGAGCATCTCTGCATTATGATCAGCTTTCTGTATTGTATGAGTATCTATGTACTGTATAGGGAGAAGTAGAATTTTGGGGGAGGAGTCTGGCACCCCACCATCTTAAACTTCATCAGCCGCCATTGCCTCTATGGTTTCAATACCTGTGTAATTGTAATGCCAGGTGAAGCAGATTATAAACAATCACTTATGTATAAAGACCGTCAGATTCATATTCTGTCAACTCTTTTGACTTCCCTCGATCTGCATCAGCTTGCAATTGGGAAAGTGTAACCAGGATAACCTGGGGAGACTGATGCTTGGTACATTTTCCAACTGTCCATAAATTGTTCAACATATCTTCCAATCACTGATCACTGGTCGTACAGTTACATCCAGGACAGGAAAACAATGATGTGATTGCTTTTTAATATTGTTTTAGTTTACTAGTGTTTTGTTCCAACTAAACCTAAGGCTAGAAACTCAAACTATTTATAACAGTGATTGGGAAATTCCCCTAGCGTCTCCATTTTGGCTAATTGTTATGGCGAAGGATGATGAGCCCATTTTTTGCTAAATCAAAAAACTGTGCCTATCAATAGTAATCAATGTTCTCAGTCTCCCCCTGCTTTCTTGAGGCAAGAGAATATACCTTCTCACATATGATCAATCATTATTTCATCCAAAATTATCACTCTGAATTAAAGTCTGGAAAAGACAACACACACAGTTTTATTAAAATAATCTATATAGCATTAGGCATACAAATATCGTTTAGGTGACCGGACAAGCCCTGCCAGAGATAAAAAAAAAAGTAGTCTCCACGCTCAAGCTCCTCCTCTTTGGCTGAGATCATCGAACCCCGAGCCACTCCACTGACCATTTGAAAATTTTCCATTTACAACTACTCTCGGCACTCTATCTTTAAGCCAGTATTCTATCCAAGAACACAATCTTTCGTCTAAACCAACTGATTTCAGTTTTGATAGTAACCTTTTGTGTGAAGCTTTATCAAATGCCTTAGCAAAATCCAAGTAGATCACATCTACTGGATCACCCTGATCTATATTTCTACTGACATATTCATAGAATGGAATTAAGTTAGTTTGGCATGACCTGTCTTTTATTAATTCTATTTATTTTCATTAAAACCATGTCGATTCCTGCTAATGATATTTTTTGTTCAAAATGAATTCTTGAGTATTATCTCTTAACAGCCCTTCAAATAATTTCCCAACCATGGATGTTAAGTTCACAGTTCTGTAATTTATAGGTTTAGCTTTTTAACCATTTTTAAATATAGGCATCACATCTGTTTATCTCCAATCCTCTGGTACAATTCCTGAAAGAAAAGAATCCTGAAAAATTTGAAACAGTGGTATGGATATGTCTACACTAAGTTACCTAAGCACATGTGGATGAATACCACCTGGCCCTGGGGCATTGTTCATATTAACTTTATTTAATTTCTAAAGCACGTTATCTTGTATTAACCAATCACATATTTGCTGTGAGGGTTTTGTAAGAGGGATTTGCAAATCTACAGCCATATATTATGCTTCCCTAAATAATGAAGAAAATAATGTATTTCTATTTCTGCCTTGTCTTGATCCTCCTTGATTAACTCACTTATCTAATTTTCCAACACTTTCACTCAACCTTTTTGGCATTAACATACTTAAAAAACTTTTTGGGGTTAGTCTTCCTCTTTTTGGCTATAATCTTTTAAATCTTTTGAAGTTTAGCCCATCTAATCATCCTTCTGCAAGCCATATTGATTATATTTGCTATAGGATGCAATCGACCCCTCTAATTGAAATGCTTTTAATGTCTTTTTCTTATCTTTAATATCAGTTTTCTTCAGTTTTTAAAGTTACAATTGGTTTTGCTCTTTCTGATTCTGGCTTCCACCTATTCCACCTATTCTTTTACTTATTTACTTATTTTTTCCTAAAGGTTTAATATATCAAGGCACCCCCTTTTTTACCATAATAACCCATAAAAATAATGTAAAACTTACTTGAACAACAGCACCGATTGCTGCGATCCCTGATCATTTCCATATCTTCCTATGTGTCAATTCCACGACATCTTCTTGCTGGTTGTGGTCCAATCAAATACTTCTTAAAGAGATGCATTTATTGACCTCTGGCACGAATCAGATGGGATGGAGGAAGGACTAGCTGGAGAGTGTAGAAGGAGGGTGTACAGGGGGAGCGGACAAAACGGTGGACTTATTAAGGTTATTATGAGTAGGGAGGCAGGAGCTCTTTAAAGGCTGGCACTAGAGAGGGAGATGAATTGAGGCACCATTAGGGCTTCTACTTGCAGGCACACTCATAAGCTAAGTACAGCTTTCACCTGTTAGTGGTGTTAGAGAGTTAGAGTTCTGGACTACCTAAGTCACATGTGCTGGGGGTTTAACTAGCACTGTATAGGCAGCATTTCAAGCGGAATTGCGGCACATACAGAATGCTTACCCCATGACCACGTCTAAAAGCAGAGGTGGTCATGGAGGTTAGAGTACCCCTTTAAGTGTCCATCATGGAGAATTGCATGGTATTCAAAGTACCTTTCTTCCCAGGCATTAAATACACAAGATCTCATTTGCGTAAAGCCCCTTTTAAAAATTGTGAAGCGCTATGGAATAAGTTGGTGTTGTATAAATGTCAATAATAATAATGTTGATATATCCCCTATACCATTAATAAAGACATGTGGGTATTAACACGTGTAAAGGCACTTATCTGCTCAATTTCACCCAATATTTTAGCTTGAATAAACGTTTGTTATAGGGTAATTCATAGTGTAACAGTATGGATGCAGTGAGATGTAAAATTAGTTAACCTCGGGCTGCCTGCTGCACATTAAAGTAATACTTCTTACTCCGAGATATTCTAAAGCATTCCAAGTCTGCAGATCATTATCTGCTCAATGCATTTGAGACATCTTAAATAGCTTTCTTTGACAACATTTCCTTACTTTTCATCTTTACAACTCCATTGAAGATTTAATAAACTCCACGGTGATGAATATTATTCCAATTTGGACTGGATTTCTGACGTAATCAATACTAGTATAAATATTCCTAATCACCGGGACCTGTAAACTCTGTTAGACAGCGCTGTAAGAGAAGCTATTGCCCAAGTTAAGAAATATTGCTGGGTTATTAAAAGGTACATATTTTAGGACAATAGCCTTCTTAACCCGCTACTGATTGGACACAGTGTTGTAAAATTAACATAAATGGTCACGTCAACTAATCAGTGATTAATTCATATCATAACGAGAAAGAATTAGGCTGCATTAACAAAAGTATTATTTGAACAACAGCACCGATTGCTGCGATCCCTGATCATTTCCATATCTTCAATGTGTCAATTCCACGTCATCTTCTTGCTGGTTGTGGTCCAATCAAATACTTCTTAAAGAGATGCATTTATTGACCTCTGGCACGAATCAGATGGGATGGAGGAAGGACTAGCTGGAGAGTGTAGAAGGAGGGTGTACAGGGGGAGGGGACATGTGTGTAGGTAGCGGTTACCGTGTGTTGTGAACCATACCAATTCCCCAAATCCATTGACCCACCCCCCAATCAAACTAGGAAACGTATATGTGGTATAAAAAAGGCCACAGCTTTATTTATAACTTAACGAACAAATGTAAATAAACCAACCATAAATAACTTCCAGGTGTAGAATGCCTAGTCCTTGCCAACCGTACCACCAAACCTCTAGGGTACACCCCCCCACCAAGGCATCGGCCCTCCCCCCTCGTCCAAGATACCTGGCCTTCACTTTGGCCTTCCAATTCCACATGCCAACCCCTGGCCACCTTTCCTGGCACGGAGGGCACGCCCAAATACCCAAACATTTTCCGAGGTCAGGGGAGGGACCCGACCCAGCATCTTTCTTTTCCTGTACTCCTCTTCCCAATAGGTTCGGCAAGGACCATACCCGCCGGCTGTGACAAGAAAAAATCATTAATGACAAACAGACAAACAATACAAAATGGAACAAGGGAGGGAGGGAGGGGACTAGTTACCTCGCCGTTAGATTTAAGATGGCTGAGGTAACAGACAAAATGTCACCTATTTATATGACCCCACCCTACTCCTAAGCTAAATCACACCCCCATATCTCTACCACACCCACCACACCCACACATGCCTCCTATCCGGCTAGCTTTCAGCCCGCCTCCTCTGGGCCTTGTGTGTAGGTAGCGGTTACCGTGTGTTGTGAACCATACCAATTCCCCAAATCCATTCACCCACCCCCCAATCAAACTAGGAAACGTATATGTGGTATAAAAAAGGCCACAGCTTTATTTATAAATTAACGAACAAATGTAAATAAACCAACCATAAATAACTTCCAGGTGTAGTATGCCTAGTCCTTGCCAACCGTACCACCAAACCTCTAGGGTACACCCCACCACCAAGGCATCGGCCCTCCCCCCTCGTCCAAGATACCTGGCCTTCACTTTGGCCTTCCAATTCCACATGCCAACCCCTGGCCACCTTTCCTGGCACGGAGGGCACGCCCAAATACCCAAACATTTTCCGAGGTCAGGGGAGGGACCCGAGCCAGCATCTTTCTTTTCCTGTACTCCTCTTCCCACTAGGTTCGGCAAGGACCATACCCGCCACTAGCCCCCAGCTGCATTTACGCCTAAATCAGCGGGCGCGACCCCCAAGCAACGCCATGGCCTGCTCCAACGCGTCCTGTAGCGCTAAATTAAATAAGTCCAAGCCAACATCAGTGAGATGGACCCCGTCCGGGCGAAAATAGATTGCTGCCTCACGCTCAAAAATACGGTGTCGCACTGTCAAGCCCCCGATGCCGAGTACAAATTTGGAAACCCGCTTATTAATTTTCACCCTGCAGCGCTCCATAGCACCCTGATCGCGTGCGCACTGCCAATAATTCCTGGAAACGATATCTGACCAGACTAAGCAAAGTTGTGGAAAAAGCACACGCAAGCGCGCAAATTCTCGCCTGATTAGTTCCCCCAGGCCCCACGCAGGCAGCGACCCCAAATCGTTTCCCCCCAGATGCACCACCAAGACATCCGGTGCTCCTAATAAAGTGGATAACTGCACGACCTCAGGCAATAGCTGACCCCATCTCATGCCCCGGAACCCGAACCATCGGACCTCCGCCAGCTCCCGAGGTATTCCGAGCCGTGTCCCACCCGGGCGTACCCCTGCCCGCAGGTGAGCCCAGTAGATGTAAGAATGACCGATCAGCCAGATCCGTCGGCCGGGCCCTGTGGAGAAAACACAAGGGGGAAACCGATCAGACGTGTGGGCCGTACATAGGACCGAAACCTCCCCGATTCCCATCTGCCAATCCTCTGAATGGCCTGATCCGAAAAACCTAAACGGGAGGCTTCCATTGCAGCCCCAATCCGAAAAGAATGTCCCCCAAAGTCTTCACTCAAAATACCCAGATGGTCGAGTGCCAGCCGAAAGACCCGGAGAAATTGGAAGCGAGAAAGGAAGGAACCATCCCCGTGAATTAATAGAGGGCCCTCAACGCCCGGGCGACCCAGACAATAAGACTGAAAGGATGCTACAGGGCAGACAGCCGAACCAGGAATGGCGCGGAGGGTAACCCATGTCCCCCTACCGAAGATGTCGGTTTTGGACCTCCGCACCAAGAAATGCACCGAATCCGACCCAACAGACACATCGTTGAACAGCAAGCCCCCTGGGATCCGTCTGCTAGGGCTTACAAGCTCGCCGATCCGAAGAGCGCCAAAAAAGGCGAAAGTAAAAGCCACCTGGAACAGGCGTGCCTCCAAATCGGAAAAACAAACCCTGGGTAAGATCGACGCAATGCCAACCAGCAGAGCGCCAGAGACCGGCCTCCGAGAATCCCGAACGTGTGGGCCCTTCCGCCAGCCGCGCATCGCAAGCCGAACCATGCAGTCCTTGGTAACGTCGGGCACCTTAGTCAAATTGAACCAGAAACTAAGACCCGATAGCTTCCCTGCGACCGTAGCCGGAGAACACCTGCTAGCCTCCCACAACCAGAGCAACCGCAACAACGCTTGAACCCTTGCGGAAGTCGAAGCGAACCCACCTAGGTCCTGTTCTAAAGCGACCCAGTCCCCCCATGCCTTACCGTACCGAACCCAAGTTGCCTCAGACACCGAAGACCGAATCCATTCCCTTATTCGATCAGGCCAAGGGACCATAACTCTCTGGGACAGGGGAGGCCTTCCGTATCTGCTTCCGGCGCGGCCAAACGAAACACCTGCCAGTGGAAACGAGAAAGAGCATCAGCCGTGATATTCTCCACACCAGGGATATGCACAGCGCGGCAAGTTACATTAAAAGACAGGCATTGTAAAACCAAGCGCCGCAAGAGCCGAACCACCGGAGGGGAGGAGGCCGTTAACCTATTAATGGCCTGGACAACGCCCAGGTTGTCACAGTGGAACACAACACGCCTGTTCTTGATCTCTGGCCCCCAAAGATGGATAGCCACTACAATGGGGAAGAGTTCCAAGAAAGCCATGTTCTTGGTCAGGCCAGCAGTGAACCACGATTCGGGCCACGGCTCTGCACACCACTGCTTTCCCATAATAGCCCCAAAGCCCGAAGACCCTGCGGCATCCGTAAACAGGTGTAGCACCGAGTTCGACACCTCGGGCTGCTGCCAGTAGGACCTGCCGTTATACCCATCCAAAAAGACTGCCCATACTGCCAAGTCCTCCCTGAGTGCTTTGGTCAAGCGAACGAAGTGAGACGGCCTCAAAATCCCAGCCGTGGCGGCCGCCAGGCGCCGGTTGAACACTCTGCCCATTGGCATAATCCGACAGGCAAAATTCAATTTGCCCAACAGGGATTGAAGTCGCTGCAACATAATCTTTCGCAAAGCGCTCGCCACTCGCACCACCTCCCGAAGATCAGACAATTTATCCAATGGAAGCCGACATTCCCCAACAACGGAATCAATCTCGATCCCGAGAAAGCACAGGCACGTGGAAGGGCCAATTGTTTTGTCTGGCGCTAGCGGCACTCCGAACTCGCAAGCAACATCCGCCACTGCTTGCAGAAGTTGCGCGCATATTGGGGAGCGCGCAGGGCCTACGCATAAAAAATCGTCTAGGTAGTGAAGCAAGGAATCGTAACCGGATTCCGCTCTAACTACCCATTCCATGAATGAACTGAAACATTCGAAATAAAAACAGGATATCGCACAGCCCATGGGGAGGCACATATCCACATAATAATGACCGTCGAATATACAACCCAGGAGGTGGTGACACTCCGGGTGAACCGGTAGGAGGCGAAAAGCCGACTCAATGTCAGTTTTTGCCATAAGTGCCCCGGGGCCAGCAGCCCTGACCATATCCACCGCCGCGTCAAAGGACGCGTAGGAAACGCGGCACAATTCAGCGGCAATGTCATCATTCACCGAGCCCCCCTGTGGGTGCGATAAATGGTGAATCAGCCTAAATTTGCCTGGTTCCCTTTTAGGCACTACACCTAGTGGTGAAACCCTCAAATCGGTGAGTGGAGGTTCCCGAAAGGGGCCCGCCATACGACCCAAGGCTACTTCTTTAGCCAATTTTTCCCTGACCACCCCCGGATGATCGGCCACTGATCTCAGGTTCCGGCAGAAACCGGAGACCTGCCGGGCCCGGTGAAGGATCCAAAACCCTTGCCCAAAACCCTCCAATAATAAGGCAGCCGCCTTCTTATTGCTATAACGCTTTAGCCAAGGGCGCATCGCGTCGACGTCCACTGGCGTCCTCGCCCTTAGCGCCCATGGCATCTCCTTTGTCGCCAGTCTTGCCACGCTTGAAGCATTTTGAAGCTGGGTGGGAACCGCCGCACCCGGAACATTCATGCTTGAAGCGACAGGCTGAACCGAACTTACATTGGCCGTCATTATATTGCCAACAGAACCCAGTCTTCCGCTGACTGGCCGACGCTGAAGATGAGGACCCAGCGCCGGCCCCCCCAAGAAAGGACGAGAGGCCCCCTTGATGTGAAGCTGGGCGGGTCATGATGGCCAACCACAAGCCGATATCCATTTGATCCCAACTCGTGGAAGGGCGAACCGCCAACCGTTGGTGGAACTGCTCATCATACCGCCACCACCCTAACCCGCCATAAACCCGACAAGCGTTCCATATCATGTCCTGGTAGCAAAACAGGGAAGAGCATTTGCTGGGAGTCTTTTCACCTATCACGCTAGCCAGGATAGAAAAGGCCCTAATCCAGTTACCGAAAGTTTTCGGAATCTTCCGATACCGAAACTTCTCTTTTTCTTTCTCAGACTCCTTAGCATCCGCATCCACCCGAGGAAGATCTTCCAAAGGGAGGAGGGAAAAAATTTCTACGAATTCCCCTTTTTCTACTTTAGCCCTCAACTCAGGCGTCAGGTGGAGGCCCAGGGGCCTGACCAGCACATGTAAGCTGCACCATGCGCAGCGGGTGCTACCCCTGGACCCGAAACAACCGCGGCGTTCCCAGTAGCACTCACAGAGGACTCAGATGTCACTAGCGGTGGCGCCGAGGCCAGGGGGGTGGTGACCTGTAACGAAGTGTTGGGTACTGGCGCTGAAACCCCCGCAAAATCACACCCTGCGGAACTAGCCCAGCCCGCCCGAAGTTGGTTATCCACGGCCACTGGGGTAGGGGCCCCAGGACGGGCTCCCCGCTCAAGAGTTATAAGAACATTCTTGATAGCTTGGAGCACCGAACCCCACTCATGCGACTCGCGTGCGCCCACGCCCCCCGAATCTAATCCTGCGAAAGCAGAATACTCACCGGCAGGAGCCGAATTCGAGGGTAGCAGCGGAACCGCAACTTGCGCAGTAGCCTGCGACGGCCCCGAGGGAACTGCGACCGCAGGAAGCACCGTATCAGACACAGCGTCAGGAAACCGATTCGCGAGCTGACCAGGAGGAATCTGTGAAGACAGGACAGGTGAGAAAAAACCCTGCCCACCCACACCAGGTGCTGGGGGAAGCACAGTAGAGGGGGGCAACCCTGCCAGATTCGTGGATGTAACAGAGGGACCAGAGAAAGGGACAGCCAGGACAGAGGTAGGCGCAGAGGGGGCAGCATGGGGCCTAGAGAAAGGTAGAGGAGGTGAAAAAGGAAGCAGGGGGGTAGGAAGGACGGATGAGGGTGATGGGAGTGCGGCATAGGCAGGCCCAGGGGAGACAGAGAGGGGAGTAGGAGAAGGGGGGGGGCTGTGTGAATGAGAAAATTGGCCTGGCTGCTGGGGGCAGAGCGCACATCAGGCGCCCGGCGCGCCGGCCGGGACGGATTCACCGTTCTTGATCTCGCGGCCGCCCTTCTGAGGGCGTGCGAGATGTTGGAGGGAGGGACCGGACGGCCATCACCTCCCCGAGCAGCGGCCGCCAGCCGGGCACTGCGGGACCGCCTCGGGGAGGAGGTGAGGGGGTGATGTGAAGTGCCGGCCGCGGCCACATGAGACCTGGCGCGCGTGCCGGCACTGGGGCTCCCACTCCTGTCCCCCGCCCGGCCCTCACGCGAGGGGCTCGGGGAGGAGACAGGAGGATGAACGGTGGCAGCGCCGGCCGCGGCCGCGTGGGAACCGGCCCGCGGACCGGCAGCTGTGCTCCTGCCTCCAGCCCCCACCCGGCCTTCCTGCGAGGGGCTTGGGGAGGAGGCAGGGGGATGCCTTGGGCCAGCGCCGGCCGCGGCTGCGTGGGAGCCGGCCCGCGGACCGGCAGCTGGGCTCCTGCTTCTGACCCCCACCCGGCCCTCCTGTGAGGGGCTATAACGGGTGGGGGGACGCGCCCGGCAGCGCGGAGCTCCATGGCTGCCGGGAGGGGGAGCAGCTACCATGGAGGCACCCTGCAGCCTTGCCAGCTGGGCCTGCAGGTGCCTGCCACCGTCTTGGAGGGCCTCAGCCCTAAGGGCAGCAAGGATGCCATCAATGTCCATGCTCCTGGCCGTAGGGTAAGCAAAGAGTAACTAAAGTAGCACAGGGGACTAGTTACCTCGCCGTTAGATTTAAGATGGCTGAGGTAACAGACAAAATGTCACCTATTTATATGACCCCACCCTACTCCTAAGCTAAATCACACCCCCATATCTCTACCACACCCACCACACCCACACATGCCTCCTATCCGGCTAGCTTTCAGCCCGCCTCCTCTGGGCCTAAGCGGTGGACTTATTAAGGTTATTATGAGTAGGGAGGCAGGAGCTCTTTAAAGGCTGGCACTAGAGAGGGAGATGAATTGAGGCACCATTAGGGCTTCTACTGGATTTGTGAAGTAATCAATACTAGTATAAATATTCCTAATCACTGGGACCTGTAAACTCTGTTAGACAGCGCTGTAAGAGAAGCTATTGCCCAAGTTAAGAAATATTGCTGGGTTATTAAAAGGTACATATTTTAGGACAATAGCCTTCTTAACCCGCTACTGATTGGACACAGTGTAGTAAAATTAACATAAATGGTCACGTCAACTAATCAGTGATTAATTCATATCATAACGAGAAAGAATTAGGCTGCATTAACAAAAGTATTTTTTTTTCTAGGTTCTTCTCTGCGATGTGAGGAAAATTAATCAAAGTCTCTTCTTTTAAATTTCCATTCTGTTTAAATTACGTTGCTCTGCCCCCTCCTTGGTTGTTCTTTATCTCCAGGCTAATTACATACAGCTTATTCCTTCCATCTTCTTCGGAAGGTATTTAACACGGAGACAGTTTAAAGATTCTTCATGGAGACTTTCTCCTGTGAAGGATTGTGTGTGTCGCCAACTGCCCTCAAAATCTCTGAAGCCATATCCTGTCTTCTGACTCATCTAGATAGACCTGCTGCACCACTGTTTTAAGTAGAATAGGCTGGACAATCTACTTAAAGTATGACTTGGAAAATATTAAAGATTTTTTTTTAAATGTTCTACAAATATCAGAGACGGTTTCAAGAGATAATATTGGGATTTGAATAGCTTTAATAGCAGAGCTTTACAATTCTCTCCGTCTGTCCGTCCATCTGTCCGTCTGTCCGTCTATCTTATTGTTAACATTTAAAAGTTGTATTGTAAAAAATTGCATGTAATATGAAGCACTCTGTATTCACAGTATAATCCAACCAAGGAAAAATATCCATAGAAAAAGGCTTAATATCTTTTTTACATTCCTTTCACCTTTGTCAAATCCATATTATTAATACAATTATAATAAAGCAACACTGCACTCATGCTGTGGTGGTTATAGTGACAGATTTGCCCTGCTTCCCCCCCCAAAAAAAGCTGTTAAATAATTTGGTAACCGTTCAACTGATCATTTTCACACAGGTCCTGAATATTTTACAGTTTTAAGGGTGCTTCTAGAAAAAATAGCACAGTATAGACAGCACATTCAGTTTCAAACTAGATTTAAGCTTCAAACCTAGTATATATAGTTTAAAGCTAGTATTTACTAATATATAAATAGTTTGCCCCAATACTACCAAGGATTATGGACCCCAGACTACACAAGGTGTTGTGTGCCAGCAGTTAGTCTCTATGGTCTTGGAGGTGTGCCTGGAGTGAACCAGTGAAGACCATAGAGTCTAACTGTCGGTTTTCAAGCACTGTCTTACGGAAGGTGTATGTATATGGCTGAAGGACACTATCATATAATAATGGTAGGGATGAGTTTTTCTTATTTCTTTATAGGCACTTCATTAAAAAAATCAATTTCCTTTCAAAACATGTTAAAGCTATTACTATATAAATAAATATTTTAAGATATGGTAAAGCATTCCCATTAGAAGAAAACACATTCAGTTCTCGTAGCAATTATCTGCTTTAGATTGTATCACATATGCGCACTAAGTCTAAGTTTCCATATACAAACAATAGCTTTAGGCCTTGTGTGGTTACCATGGAAGGCATCGAATGGCTAGCTCTACAACAGAATTATAGGACTTTCAAAATAAAACCTTAAACACTCTAAACAACAAAAGCACTGCAGCTTAACATATTGGTCTTGGTGCCTAGATGTTGTCCCTGCAGACGGACACTGATTTTGAGGAATAACAATGTTTACAAATGTTTGTTACATTAGTCCAGGGGTAGGCAACCTTTGGCACTCCAGATGTTGTGGACTACATCTCCCATAATGCTCTTACACCCATAATGCTGGAAAATCGTCAGGGGAGAAGAAGTCCACAACATCTGGAGTGCCGAAGGTTGCCTGCCCCTGCTCTGGTCACTGTCAATCAGACAGTCCCTAGAGGCACTTCCTAGTGAAGATGGTAAAAAATATATCGTTTTCAGTATCCCCATAGAGAAGCATTGTAATTCTCATTTTGGTCCGACATGATGATTGCTTGCACTTCTCTGTGAAGAAGCATTTGATGACCCAAGATGATCTTAGCAAGATGTGGAGCGGTGGCCACTGGAAGATTAATATTATTTTAATTTATACGGGGGAGAGCGGAGACCCAGTAATCAAAATGGAACCAGGGACACACTAATATTTTCAATGCAGATATTCAAACATTCTGTTAGCTAGGACAGATAATTTAATTCATTGCTGACAGAATTGAACTTTATGCCCCATGGGAAGAGGTTTAGGAAACATGCTCAGCTCCCATTTACAATAGTGGATAGAACCTTGACTGGCTGAACCACTTTCTGTTCTGGTCAGATATCATTGTGAAGCTTCTGAAGTCTAAGGGTATGCAGCAAACATATGAACGCAGGTGATTATCATTTTGTTTAATATTTTTTTTTTGCATCATTTTCCAATACCCTATCTATATAATGCAGAAAAATGGTTTTCCCCCCAGCCAGCGGTGTCTCTTTAACAATTGCACTGTGTATTACTGCTTACAAAAAATAAAATGCGTTTAGTGTGAACAGTGGTTACTCAAGGTGTTCTTTAAGGGAAAATGTGGTTATGGAAAATGTACTATAGAACGGCATCTAAATTAATACCAACTTTTAGGGTGTAATTTGTGTCTCTCCTTAAAAAGAAAATGGTCCCCTAAGTATTTTTCAAATATATTTCCTCATAACAGCTGCAGATTTATAAGTTTTAAAGTTTGGAAAAAAAATGTTTAAGAATTATTTTCTTGGCGATCATGGCAGCTTTATGTTTATCCACATCTGGATTTTCTGGCAGATCTGAAGGGTACCTACGCTTGGCAGGGCATGGGGGTCTTTGGAGGCTGTTACGGCAGACAACTTGGAATTGTATAGTGTTTATAAATACACCGTAATGGTTACACTTGTCTGACATACTCTTCTGAATTATGGTTACTTGTGGTTTATAAAGGGAAGTAGTGACCAAACCCTCCTTTTAAAATTTTTAAATGGCTTTAGTTTACTAGGTGTGTAAATTGGACTTGGTGAAGTTGTGTCAAGTTTAGTACTACCGCTCTATCCAATTTATCCCCCGCTCTACCCATTTTTTAATCCTCCTACATCTTTTTCTTGATAAACAGTTTACGGGGATTTTTTTGGTTTTTTTTTACCTAAAACTCAATTTAAATAATTTAACATTTATAAATATACCCTCTTGTGTGCATTTGTGTGTAGTGTTGGCATTTAAATATAGGTGTGCATTTATGTGTAGTGTTGCTGTTTGAATGCAGGGGTGTATTTGTGTAGAGTGTTGGCATTTAAATGTTGAGATATATGGACATATACACATACACTGCCACACACACATACTGACACAGATACACACATATACACACACTGACACAAACATTCACAAGACATTATTTATATATTTTAGCCACCCCCCTGCTTCCATAACTTTTAATTGCAGGAAAGTGGCTTTCCTGGGATCTTGACCTGGCTGCCGGCTGAGACTGATGCCGGCTGAGGTTCTCTCTTCTCTCCTACCTGTGCCTCTCCCTAGCTGTTTCCACTTGGTGCTCTGTAAGCTTGTGGCACCCTGTGCAGCCTTTGACAGAATACAAATAGATCCAATGTGTGAATTGTTTGAATAGCAGAGTAAATTCAAAGTGAAATCCATACTGTAACCAATATAGCCAAACTGAAGAAAATAGTTTACTTTTCCTAATTTGGCTATTTTGCACCAAAATTTTAGTACATATTAAACTGACTTTGAATTCCTGATAATTTAGACTTTAGTGAACAACCTGACGATGATATACTTTTAATAATGATCTCAAGACATCTAACTTGAAGGGTGGGATTCATGGTGTTCGCAATGACCACACAAGGAGAAAATAGATGTTACAAGAAGTTGATGAATATTACGTTGGATGCAGAGGAGAGAATTAGTGATGTGATTTAGACACAAAGTGGGAGATCAATGGATAAATGCTTAACAGAGTATTGTCTCATCTAATGTATCAAAATATCTATATCTATTTCTCACTATATATATATATATATATATATCTACTAAGAGTTACAGATGTATAAAATAACTAATATTCGTAAAACATCCCCATTGCCAATCTAGAGTTTTATTTTTGCCAAGTATTTTTTCAACTATCCAAATAATCATTCCTTTCATGTTTATTAAATGACACACTGGTGATTTTTTTTTTTAGTTTTGCCAATATATTCCAAAACCTACAAGGTATACAAAGAAATGTGTAACAGAAGCTGATACATGATTCCTGCCAAAAAAACAACCACGTTGTAGTGAAGCTTAAATATCAAAACCAGAAATGATAGGTTCCAGCTTAAAAGATCACATCACATGAATCCTTTCAGTTTGTGTTGCTGTTTTGGGCTGTGTTTAAAGAATATATGTTCTGTTAATATGTGAATACTGCCAACTTTTCCTTATGTAAAGTTTTAACTAAAAATATATTGAGCTACCATGAGCTAGCTTACTCAAACTCATGAAATATTTGGTGAACTAAAATATGACACATTAGTAACTTTATTAAAAAAAAAAAAAAACTGGTTACCCTTCACTGTTATGCATCTTTTATATTACATTATACTATTTTTAGATTAGGGTCAGTGTGTTTAAATGTAGGGTTAATGGCTAGTGTAAGGTACTGTAGAGTTAATGTTAAATGAGCTATAGTGTGGTATAGGGTTTAATGTTTAATGTTTAATGTAATTTAGTGTAGTGTGTAAGAATAATGTTTGACGCTTAATATGCAGTGTAGTGTGTCGGGGTAAGGTAGGCGATTAATGTGTGCAGGGGTTAAGTGAAGGACGTTAAGGGCAGCTCTGGGACATACACATCTCACTATTGACTGAGATAAATAAGAGTTAAATTCTCGAGTGACTGGTACTCATCCATTAAATTCACCAATCTTTAGCAGGCCAAAAAAAGGTTTACAAGGTAGAGCACACTCACTCATTCACTAAACAGTAGTGTAATTTTTTTTTTGTTTAAACACCTAACCTAGGCAAAATAAAGGGGGTTTAGTTACAGTATATGATGCATAAGCCTGCCACAATGCCAATATACCCCCAGTTATATATATAGAGATGCAAGATTCTAAAACATGTTGTGTATGTGTGTGCGTAAATATATATACACATACATAAACAAAGCAACTATTTCTTTATTTTAGAGCACAGAATATAATATTGAAAATGCGCCATTAAAATCTATTATACATACAAAAACAAAGTAAATATTTATTTATTTTAGAGCACAGAATATAACATTGAACACGCTCCTTTTAAAATCTAATATATATATATTTTATTCTAATTCAATCTAGTGGAGTTTTATAAAGGTACACACAATGGGGAAAAAAATAATCTTTACATATTTTTAGTGAATGTTTATGGTGAAACTTCTAAACCCAGAACAAGTCTGCATTCATACACGTTTATTAGGTCTCAGCTGAGGGCAACTGTCTTTGACAGCATTAGGATGGATCGGATCACAGGTAAAAAAGATTTTGGTCATTTAGAGATGCCTTGAGCTAAAAAGGGTGGTGTCTCTTCTTTTATCTTTAACCACGAGTAGTACAGCCCTTGTCCTAGTTTATTAAAGAAATTAAACAGACACCCATCTGTGGAATTCCAAGGAATATCGCCATCCCTGTAATTTCGCTTGGCTCAGTCATCCTCTATTCTGAAATTTCAAGTGCTGAAAAAGTCTTTAATCCCATTTGTATACCTCCTTGTCAGCACTTCTTTATTACAATGCTTTAAAGGCTCACAGTGTTTTGATTTACAATAAGCACTAAAAAAACGACAGGTGCCTTGTTAATAGCAAGGTTAACTCATCTGAGATAAATTCTTGTATGAAAACAAAAGAAGCTCTCAAGGAGGAAACACAATTAATACAGATGTTTGCCCAAGATTTATCAAGTGGTAGTTGCCTTTTGTTTTGTTTTTTTGTTGTATTTTTTTTTTATTTATTTATTTTTTTTTATTTTTTTATTATTATTTTTGTATGAACATGTCCCTGAGGGCTTCCACTCCCCCCCCCCTTTTTTTAAATACATTTTTTGTATTTTTAATTTTATTTTATTTTTTGCTATAGCAGATAGTGCAAAGCGGAGCAGTTTCAGAATAACTCAGTACTTAAAAAGTAATTTGTTACCATTTACAGATTCCCAGTGTTTATACATAAGTAAAATTATAATCCTATTGCTCTTTTTACTTACAGTATTTAACGGCTGCATTAACTGAATTAGGAAAAGCCATTCGAATCACATAATCGCAGAATATTTTGGTATAATTTGCAGTTTAATGATTACATTATGATAGGCAAGAGAATAGTAATGCAAATTAATTATGCAAAATGCTTATATAATTTGATAAGGAATATGTGCCTCGTTTCTTCTTTGTAATTGGAAGTTGAAAGTGTTCTTAAATATGCAAGTAAGAGCTCTGATTAAAGATCTAAGCAGGGTACTGTGGTGTTTAGTTTAGAAACTGCATTATTAATCACAGCCATCTTGAGTATCTTAATAATTCTCTCATACTCTTGAGAGGAATGAAACTTGTAAACGAATTAGAAGAGTCATTGAATTTATCTAAAACATAGTCCATTGATGATGTTATTAATTATTCTTACATATATGTGTAGTAAAATTTAAAGGAAACTCTAGGGACCATAATCACTTCATCTTGTTGAAATGGTTATGGTACCGTAAATCTGTGTTTTCAAACAGATTAAAGCTGATAGAGGGTCCTCAGTGACTCATTGTCCAGCCTCCGCACTGGAGGTTTGGCCATACCTACACATACTAGAGATTGGCAGTTGTGATAGGCTGGGAGAAGTCAGATAATTCGGTTTGAGGTTAGGGACCCAAGATTGCATTGCCCATTCATTATGAGAGAATGGAATTCTAAAATATGATGATCATAAATTGCATAAGCCTGCCATAACTCCAATGTGCCCCATTTTTGGTGGGTCCTATTCTAGCAACCTAATGCCTGCTCTTATTAGATTCATCCACTTACTTTATGACCTTCCATCGTAGAGAGCTCCAGGAGGAAGAATTTCCCAAGTAAGGTGTCAAAACACACAGTTTGCTGCGTATGGGGCTGCATAGTCGCAGATCGGCCAGAGTGCCCATGATGACCCGTGCTACCAACAAAACGCCTTCAATGGGACATGTTTGTTCTGATAGATTATGTTTCTTGTTAGGATAGGTGGATGGCTCGGTGCTCGGTGCTTGTGTGTTGTTTACCTGGGGAAGAGATTGTATAGGATGCATTATAGGAAGTAGGTAGGGTGGTAGAGGAAGTGTTATGCCCTGGGCAATGTTCTGATGGGAAACCTTAGATTTGATACGTACAACCTACTTAGAGATTGTTGCAGACCACGTACACCCTTTCAAGGCAATGGTGCTCCCTGATGGCAGTGGCCTCTTTCAGCAGGATAATTCATGCTGCCACACTGCAAATATTGCTCAGGAATGGTTTGAAGAACACGACAGACAATTCAAGGTGTTGCCTTGGCCTCTAAATTCCCTGGATCTCAATCCGATTGACCATCAGTGGGATGTGCTGGAATAACAAATGCGATCCATGGGAGCCCTAACTCACAACTTGCCAGACTTAAAGGATCTGCTGCTAATGTCTTGATAGCGCAGGACATGTTCAAAGGTCTCATGGAGTCCATGTTTCAACACATCAGAGCTGCTTTGGCAGCATGAGGGGGGCCTACACGACATTAGGCAGGTGGTTTTAATTTTGTGACACTTCAGTATATATTTATAATTTAATCTAGTTTCGCTACTTTCTTTAAAACACACAATCAAACTATTAAACTATTATTTCAAATGCCAACTAAATAAATACATGGCTACATTCCATTCCTTTCTCTAAACTGCAAGAATACGGCAAGGCAGGCACAATACTAGTGATGTGTTCACATTTTTTACCTACAGAGTCTGCCTCCTCCTGGTTTGACAAGATAACAAGTCTGTATGCTCAATTAAATCTGCATTTTTTTCTAAAGCACTTCAGCCCATTCCAAATTATGCAATCATATTCTGATGCACTTCGCCTGGATTTGAAGTACAGCACTGAGTGCTTGCTAAAACCAACTTTGGAAGCAATACTCTTAACATATAAATAAAAGAGTGCTCCCTGCACTTATAACCTTAACAAAGTCAACAGCAACAACTTCCAAAAAATAAGAAAGCACTTGAAAGTGGTTTTAAAGGTTTCTTTGCTAGCGTAATTAACAATTATAAATGACATGTACTATGCCAGTTCTTAGCGAGTGCTTCCCATATTTCAGTTCAGCTTGCATAAAATGAAAACATCATAAATGAGAGATAAATATTCACAATATTTTATGTTTTCAAATTACATTATTTTATTATGCTCTACTGGATATTCTTTTAATATTATTTCCCTTTTATTTTTTTTTTATTTTTTTTAGAGGAACAATATTAAAATTAAAAATATAAAATGATATTGTAAAAAATAGAAAAGACTAAACAACATTGTTTGGGAGATGGTACAATTCCCAATTTATAATATTTTTTTTTTCCTGGACCTATCTCGCTCTAATATGCTGATGTGTAGCTCATAAAAAGTGCTGCCGTAGGGAATGTACAGTTCATATCCCACAGGAGTTAAATCAATACACAAGTCATGGCAGGGTCTCAAAGGAATTGCTTATTTAGTTGATTTACCTCCTGAAGCATACAAATGCTATATACTGTATATCAGCGCTTTCTAAGTATTGCATACCAGTGTCCAGGAAAATGCAGCAGATCTGTCAACGTAGATTCTTTCTTATTGCTCTCCTTTGTTACAGTCAGCATTTGTTAAATTGCATTCGGAGTCAATCACCCATTCAGTATGATCAGGGTAACGTTGTTAACTAGCTGTTAGTACATCTACATGCTATACTTAATAATGCTTTCATCCATGAGGACAACTAGACATTCTATTTACATTAAAGGGACACTGTAGGTACCCAGACTACCTCAGCTAATTGAAGTGATCTGGGTGATGTGTCCCTATTGCACTTCCAGACAACTGCAATTTTTACATTGCAGCTCTAAGTCTGCCCACAGTGGGCACAGTGGGGCCGGTTCCAGTATTAAAACGGACCTTTGGTCCTTTATCGGAAGCTGGACCTCCAACGTCAGATTTTTCCCAATAGGAAAGCATTGTATAATGCTTTCCTATGGGGAGGTCTAATACGCACACGGCCATTGCCACACATGCACATTAGGTCTCCCCTGCCGGTTGACATTGGCGAGGGAGGAGCTTGGGCGGAGCCTGACCCAGCGCTGAGTGACATCAGCGCTGGATTCAGGTAAGTGGAGTGGAGAAGGGAGGGAGGGGGGAATCTATTAAACCTATAGTGCCAGGAAAACGGTTTTGTTTTCCTGGCACAATAGGATCCCTTTAAGTAGAGACTTATAGGAATAATATAATGTTAGGAATATAAAAGTGTAGTCCTAATGCCATAGTGCACCCTCACCTGCAGGGAGTAAAAAGGGTATTTTACTTACCTTTCCTCCCTCACAGTGCCAGTCTCCGCATAGAAGCTCCACCTCCTTGGCTGAGATCATCGAGATAGAAAAACATTGGGAGCCTAGAGCATATGTGCAGCAAAACTCTCTGACAACATGTGAAAGAAGTAGCAGAGTTTTACTTTGCTATTTCGTCACAAACACCTCAAGTGGCTGTCTGAGTAACAGCCAATAGAGGCATTAAAACCCTGCAATAAAAATATTGCATTTCCTGCAGAATGGCAATGTTTAAGCTGTAGAATAAAATGGGGGGTGAACATGGCACCAAGACCACTTCATCTTCTGAACAGAGGAAAATAGGTATGCTTAATGAAAATCTGGTCCAGAGCTCTCAGGATCTCAATCTGGTCCAAAAGTTCACCTTCCAACAGGACAGTGGCAGTAAACACACAACCAAGACAGTGCAAGAGCGGGTTATGAACAACTCTGTGAAAGACTTTGAGTGTCCCAGTCAGAGTCTAGACTTGAACCCACTTGGAAATCTCTGGGGAAACCTAAAAATGACTGTCCACCAATGATTCCCATCCAACCTGATGGAGGTTTAGAGGATCTATGAAAATAAATGTCAAAAAACTACCCAAATATATATTATATTATTATATTTCTATAGTTTTCTTTTTTTTTTTTTTTAAACCTGGTTTTTGCTTTGTATGTTTTTGGGTGTAGTGAATGTAGGTTGATGTGAAAAAAATAATGAAAACAATTGCAGAATAAGGCCGCAACATTAAAAAAAAAAGATACACAAATGTACACCACAGATCCACATCGTGGTGGCTTGTTGGAGTGCTTATAGCCTGAGTAGTCTCTCTACCTGCTCTCCGTTTGTAAGTGGTTAAAATAATTAATATACCACTTGTATATTTAATTAACAGTATCGCACTATATGTATTTTTCCTTTTTTCTCTTGCATATCAACTGAATTGATTCACCATATTGTGAGTGTTTAATATACACAATACACTTTGGGTTAATATGTGATTTGCACAATTGTTAGGAAGCACTTTATTGAAGTATATTGATTACACAGTGAACTTTGAATGTAAAGCACTATATTTCAAGAATGTTATGTATTGTGGTTGTCACAAACACCAAACTTTTTTTTAAAGACACAGTGCAACCTTTTTATGACATTTATTTTGAGTGTTTTTTGGGGGCTATTGCACTTTACACTGTGCTGCTAATTACAACTTTTTAAAAGTTGTTAAAGGATGCAATTATGTTTTAGAAATTGTTTACGTGTATTTTTGGTACTTGTATTTATTTGAAAAAAAGGTGAAAAAATGGAGGGGTCTGAAAGCACTGTAATTATATCTAAATTATATTTTTATATGAGTTACATTATACAGCCCGTACTTGTAAGGATATTTCAAGATGGCTTTCTCAAAGAAAATTAATTATATAAACATTGGCAAATTGAACTGTTTCCTAAGGATGTTTTTCCTAACTGTTCAAAGCACATGCTTAAGAAAATAGCATGTATAACATGATATGCCTCAATTTAATCAAAGAGAACCCATTGCTAACTATAGGTATGTGACTTCCATTTCCACCAATATATTTCATCAAAACACTTAAATGTAATCAAATAACATTAAATCATACTTAGTTAACCCAATATGAAGCTGTGTTGGAAAGATACAAATCATTATGGGGGGAAAAAAATTATTTTGTTTGTTCGTTTCGTCTTTTTCGTTTCTCATTACAGGAACACTATACTATGAGAAATACAAATATGTATTCCTGACACTATAGTGCTGGAATGCAGGATTAGGTCCCAGGCCCCCTCTTGAGATTAAAGGTAGTTTTACTCACCTTTTCTCCATTCCATGCTGGTCTTGCAGCGACTGGCCCTGCCTGACTCCACCTCCTTGGCTGAGATCATCAGTCTTGATGATCTCAGCCAATCCAATGTTTTTCCTTAGGAAAGCATTGGGAGACTATTGTGCATGTACGGCAATCAGCATCTTCACCCACATCTCCTGACCAGGTGTAAACAGGAAGGTGCTATTGATATACTTCTTTCCGCTCACTGTCCCTTACAAGGCATTGTCCCTGTCCCCTCTGTCATATTTACTTCATTTAAAAGTTAGTATAAATACATTTTTTCTATTCTCTTAGCTGTCATCAACTGTTCTGCTGGTGCAATGTCTCAGTTTGTGAACTGAGATTGAGACTTTAACATACTAATTCACAATCCAATAAAAATAAACAAATAGTGTGTCAATATCTAGTATGTCCTACGATGATTATCTTAATGAATTTCCCCTCTATCAACTATCAATTCTAGTCTCTCCATTGACTCCTCATCAGTCACAAAATTAGTACCAGTCATACATACAGAGCTTAAACTAACACCACATCCCCTAAATTTATGCTTCTCTCTCTGAACACTCCTATCTCTTAATTCTTGATTGAGCTTATACATGTCTTTTCCAGTTACATCTTCTCACTCCCCTATCTAGAAATTCTCCAGGACAGGATTCCTCTATGCTCTACACATTTTGTCAAACTCTCTCTCACATTCTGCAGCTTTGAAAGCTCTCTGAAAACTCACATATTCAAAGAAGTAGGGATGTGCATGGGCAGAAAATTCAGTTCGGTTTGGCACTTCCGAAATTCGGGACTTCGGCAATTCGGCACTTCGGTTCGGCACTTACAAAATTTGGGAATTCAGGACTTTGGAAATTCAGGAATTCGAGACTTCAGCAATTCCATAACCCTACCCCTAACTCTACCCCTAACCCTACCCCTAACCCATAACCCTAATCCTACCCTTACCCCTAACCCTACCCTTAACCCTACCCCTAGCCCTACCCCTAACCCAAACCCTACATCTATCCCTAACATAACCTCTAACCCTACCCCTAACCCTACCTCTACCCCTAACCCTTACCCTACCCCTAACCCTTACCCTACCCCTAACCCTACCTCTAACCCTAACCCTACCCCTAACCCTAACCCTACCCCTTACCTTACCTCTACTCCAAGGGTGGGGTAAGGGTTAGGGATAGGGTTAGGTGTAGGGTTAGGGCTAGGTGTAGGGTTAGGGCTAGGTGTAGGGTTAGGGGTAGGGTTAGGGATAGGGTTAGGGGTAGGTTTAGGGTTAGATTCCTGTCATCATTACCTTAATTTTACCTCCCTTTCCTGTTTTGCCACTTTTCAGAAATCCAAAGCACTTCGGCACTTCCGAAATTCGTCACTTCCGACTAAAACGAATTGCACATGTCTACAAAGAAGTTTATCATGGTTACATTATTATTTCCCATGTAGACGCCTATTTCATAAAGTCCATCATTTGTCCTCTCAGTTTACCTTCACATCCTGCTCTGAATTCTACATCACAATCCAAATTTAATCTTTCATACATCCCCCTCATCTTATGTGTCTCTCCTTCCCATTTCTTGGTAGATTGTGAGCTTGTAAAACCATGACCTTTAATAATTTTATTGTATGTAATAATAGTATTTTTTTTTTTACTTTATGTAATGTTGGAGCTGTGTCTAACGAAAACAAAAAGTGTTACGTATTTGCTTATTTTGTTTTCTGTGTCTCTTTAACGTTCTGTCTTTGCTATTTCCCACCCAGACCATCTTTTGTATTCTTTATTTGGAATAATGAATGTTTGCTACAATATATTTCATAGGTTGTGAATAAAGCAAAATATTCTTTTAGACCCATAATAGGGCATATTTCAGATTAATCTAACATTGCAGAAAATAGCTGGTATGTGTGTTAAGCAGAAAAAAAACACCCCTATTATTTTAATCAACTATAATTATATTGCATTATATTGGGGAATTGCTAACTACAAATCCTTAAAAGTCTCATATCTAAATCATTTAATATATTATTCTTTCATCTTCTGCTGGCTTTTTCACAATACATAGTCCCACCTATACAAATATCATGTTTTTTTGCAGATAATACGTCCTTCAAGATGATTACAACTTTGTTTGTAACATAAAAATACTATTTCTGCTTTATTACACAAAAAGAAAGTTGCTCAAAAGGCGGAATGAAATAAACAGATGTAGAGGCATATATTTTCCATTATCTATTAAATCGGAGAAGATTGTATCCCATCATACAAGGGAAAATAAGACGTAGAAATCACAGTCATTATTATAAAGATATGCTCAAGAACAGTGGTTAAAATGCATAGGAATGATAGATCAGTTGGTTAATGATCCAGTTTGAGAACCTGATTAGAAGTGACAGAAGTGTTACATTCTTTATTCCAAGAAGGGTCTTCTCAACCTTTTACCCTTCCCAAGTAAAGACAGCAAGTACCATTGAGTTGGGTAATAATCATATTTGAAAATAAAATAAAATTTGTTAGGACCTATTCATGATCAAACAAACATTTTTATCAATGTTTCCCAACTTTTTTCTTGAATAACTGAGTATGTTCTCTGCTTCAACATGGATGCTGTCCAGGAGGTGGTAGGGTCTGGGAGGGAGGGTCTGCTGGAGATTGGCCGGGATGTGTCAGCTGACCCGAGCTCGCCGCGAACGGTTCACGACATCTCTAATCAAGAAGTTATTACCCTACAATGAAAAATTATAACCTTGAATATTCTGTTTTTGCAAGTATGCATCTAGCTGTTGTTTGAACATCTGTACGGACTCTGATAAAACCACTTCTTCAGGCAGAGAATTCCACACCTGTGTTCTTACAGTAAAAAAAACTTTTTCTTTGCCTTAGACAAAATCTCTTTCTTCCAGTCTAAATGTATGACATTGTGTCCTATGTAAAGTCCGGTTTGTGAATAGATTTCCACACAATGTTTTGTATTGGCCCTGAATATATTTGTATGCATGTTATCATATCCCCTCTCAGGTGAAGTTTTTCTAAACTAAAGAGGTTTAAATTTGTTAACCTTTCTTCATAGCTGATTTGTTCTGATTCTTTTATTTATTTTGTAGCCCGTCTCTGCACTTTTTCTAGTGCCATAATATCCTTCTATAGAACAGGTGCCCAAAATTGCACAGCATATTCAATATGTGGTTTTACCAGTGATTTATAAACATTTTTCAACATTAAATTTAATGTCATTTGAGTGCCCAGTCCCCCAGTCTATCTAAATCCCTCTGCAGCAAAGTAATATCTTGCTCACATTGTTTTACTTTGCAGAGTTTTGTGTCATCTTTCCTTGGAGCCATATCTACATCTCCATTACATGTGAGTGCACATTTTATATCTACACCTACCCTTGCTCCATAGCTCTACATACTTTACCATATACAATTTTTATTTCTATTTTTTTAACGAGGATACCTTTCACTGCCACGAACATATGAAGAATTGAACTTGAACTTGATCCTTAAGCGGGGATTATTCCGCCCATGCGCATAAATTGGAGCTGTATTGAAGCTCCTAAAAAGTGTGAGTGCACATTTTTTTATTTGATTGACATCATTCCTAGTTTTATATACTTTGTTTTTTCTTTCTTTATTACATATATTAAACTGAGGATTATCTAGGCGCTGCACATCCCCCTGTTTTGTATCCAGCTTTTTACTCTATCTACCTAGTCATTCATGTTGAGATAAGTGGACACCCTCTTGCTTATAAACTGGCCTAACAGGAACAGTGAGAACTTTCATCAGAACCTTTAATGGTATGAAATACAGAATTTTGCCCCAGGATGTTGTTATGCCTTTTTCTTTGTTTGATGTTGATGACCTGTGCACTGAATTCCAGTTAGCTCCAAACATGAGTCTTAAATCTTGGTATTCTCTCGAGAATTCTCAACTTTCCCCCATAAATACCATTACTAACACATTTGATGTATCTGGCTACAAAGTTATAAAAATTCTACAAACCTTCTTCTTTGAGAGAGCACAACTTGTTCCTAAAGAACGTTCATAACGTACATATACACGTTGTAGCATGTTGGTTAAGCATTCAATTTACCATTTACAGTTTTATTTATTTTTTCAAATGTGTGTCATTGTCCTTAGCCTGGACTCCTTATCCACGAAAGATGTGTCAATGTGTAGAGAGTGGTTTAAAGTGCATATATCCATGCAAGTTCAGAATGTTGATATTCAGGTCCACTCAGATGAACACCCATTAAAAATACCTCGTGCAAAAAAGAAGCTGAAATAAGAGCAGATTGCCTAAGCAGTGAATGTGGGCTCAGGGCATGTTTTTATGGGAGGAGAGGGTCTAACAGGGGTAAGGTCAAGCAATCCAAAGGTTAAACAGGCAGAAAGGTTAACCAACAGGAAGATAAAAAAACAAGTTTAGCAAGTCAGAAATCAGGTAACAGAAAGCAGACTCTGCAACAAGAATTAAAACAAGTATATGTAATGTAGTTTTTTACTCACTAATTTTTTTTATAGTTATATATGTTAAGTAAACTAAAATTCTGTTTAATTCCTGGCTTACCCATATTCCATTGAAGTGGCCATGTTTAAGTCCTCTTTACTTTACTTCAGAAATCCCCATGAGAAAATAGAAACTGATTGTGTTCTGTTTTAGCCATGTATGGTCTTTGGTCTTTGATAAGTAATGGTGCTCCCAGCCAAAGAGAACAAAGATATCCTACTGCACTCCAAGAACCAAAACCACTACAGCACACTGGAGTGCCTTGGCACACACTCAATGTAAGAAGTCAAAAACAGAATCAGATGACCTATTAGGCAGTATAGGTTGCCACCTAGTGACCGGGCTCAGACAGGCGCTCAGTGGCACTCAGCCACACTCAGACTACCCTCCACACACACAACACTCAGACTCCTCCACACACAAAATCCTGCCACACACAACACTCAATGAGCACACACACTGCCCCAAATACTGCTACCAGCTTTCTCCACACATACAACACTCATACTCCTCCACACACACAACACTCAGACTTTTCCAAACACAAAATCCTGCCACCACACACACTACACTCAACAAGCACACACATGCACACTGAGCCTCCACCCCACATGCAGCTCTCTGCTACCTCCACACACAGCACTTAGCTACCAGACACACAAAACTTACAGAAACAGGGTTCTAGGAGGAGGCTCAAATCTGGCACCCTGGCTAAAATCCTGGGCAATCTTTATCTTGCTTTGGTCAAACAGTATCTTACCTGAGGTCCATCCAGCACTGGTCATTTCTGCTCTCGCAGCTAAAACCTCTGTGCTGTGATCTAAGTCTAACAGTGCAGGGCTTAGCTCATTGGCTAAGAGCAATAAGATGACACTTCCAACCAATGAGATAGTGCCGTGCTTAACTAAGGAGAGCAAACAGAAGCTCTTAGCAGGAGTTTCAGGCTTCCGTAGAGGCAGTGACAGGTGCCAGGGAGACACTAGGTAAGAAGTCAAACCATTAGCAAAAGGTTTGACTTCATACATGGGGTGGGCACCAGGGCACGCCTGGATCCATGACCACTGCAGCAGAATAAGAGCTATTTATTGGTATGCATACAAAAATAATGTACAAAAATGGTCATATTCCAGTAGTAACATGCTTTCAAATGTGTGTATATATATATATATATATATATATATATATATATATATATATTTCCTTTAAATCTTCAGAGAATTTACATGCACACACAAGTGGCATTAGAATTTAAGTTATTTTTCTTTTGTTTCTACCATGGCAGGCCAGCCTAGGCACGAAGATTTGAGAATATAATTACTGCAAAACTTTTACTAACTAAAGACTAAAGACTAGATAGATGACATAGATTCTTAGTTTAACATGCTTGTTGTATTAAATATATGACATAGTACTAAAGCAGAAAATTAAAGCAGTAGATAACCTTTTTTCTTATTAACAGAAATTATATTTTGGAATTTCTTTTGCATTTTACGATTCTAATGTATTACTTTGGAGAGAAGCAGAACATAAATGATTTAAAAAAAAAAAGCCTAAACGCTTTAAAAAGCATTTAAATGAAAAAGCATGCCAAATTGAAGTGGGGATCTTAAGAACTAAGTTTTTCTTATGACATCAAGTAAAATCCTGGTGAGCCTTTTGCTTTGCATATTACTTAAATGGTCACAGTCACTCAACTTACATCACTGATTGGTAGGATTAAAGTATTTCATCAGGTAGATAAAAATCTGTGTTGTCATTAGTTTGTTTTGAACAAAGATGGAACAACTGGCTTCTCTCAGAAGATTAACTTTTTGTTGTTTTTCCAAACAGTAAGCATGACGTCAAATGTTGTAATACAGAAAATGGTCAGTATCGTGCATTGGAACGGGTTGTGAAATAAGCAGGACAGCTACACATCAGCAATTGTTGCACCCAAGGCTTTTTTGTGGCCAGTGTATAGAATAATTATAAGTCCAAAAAAATAGTAACATTTTAAAACTTAATCGGGATATCCGAGATCAAACCACACTTCTCTTATGGAAGGTCTTCGAGTGCAACACAAGCTAAATAAGCAAGTTTGCAGAACAATCTGGATGAAAAAAAAAAAAATCAAGGTTTAGATTTAATATTTTTAGATAAACTTAAAATATTTTTTTTCAAAACATTAAAATATAAAAAATTATATTATATATAAAACAATATATCAATATATTAAAATATTACCATAGCATTAAATAATTTTAAAAGTATATACAAAAATATGAAATCATTTAAAAAGCTTATACAAAAATATTAAATTGGGGCGCAAGTTAGAAATTATGCAAAAGGAACTTTATTTCCCAGAAAAGAATGTGTTAAGTACATGTAAACGTACTGATGGAGCGACACAAGACACTCGTAAACAAGTAAAGTCACTTGAACATGAGCCATAGAATTACTCAGCGCTCTGATTTGAATGAGGCAAATTTACATTGTTGAAAGAATATAATAAACCTGCTGCAGTATTTGGGAAATAGTCAGTTGTTAAAAAAGCCAACACTAGAATATTATAATAGGCTGAATAACACTACTTTCATGGCGGTAGTTGTCCATGCAGAACAGATTGAACCATAGGCCAGGAATCCATGTCAATTTTAGATGGAATTGGAATGCAGAGTATTATTAATATATACTAATGAAGCAGGACTACTCTTGTTCAAGACCACCAAGAACTGGTAAGCACGGAATTGTACCAAAGATAAAAGCATCCATTAATGTGAATGTGATAAATGTTGCAATTCATAACTAGATTGATTTTTTTGAATCCTCCCAAAAAACAAGCAAAAAATAAAATGGATTGATTGTGGAGATGCAGCTAAAGTATATCGGTTATCTCTCTATGCACAGATGTCACCGTTGTGGTGTCACCAAATGTTTGGTCTAGCGGAGTGATCATGCCATCTGCTAACCAATATTTAAATCTGTATGTGTTCTTTACCTTGACCTGATAGTTACAAAATTAAACCAGTGGTTAGGCTTTATTTTTAATAACTAAGATGTACTACAATGGACCAAAATAATATCATCATATAATAATATCAGCAAAGCTAAAATGTATCTCCTTGATTGGAAACAATTATTTTCATAAATGTGACACCATGTGACCTTGGAGTGCATGCTAAGTCTAAGTCCCATCCAGGTCAATATTACGAAATTAGTACAAAACATTACATGGCGGTCTACAAAAGTAATTTGTCATTTTTATAGGGATATATATTTTGCTCAAATGCATATTTAGAATACACCTAGGAATATTATGCATATGCACAAAATGCATTAGATTTGATTAATTCTTTGTTTCTTAGGCCCCCTTGCCTGACCGAGGAATTTGAATTTAAAGTGACACTATAGGCATCCAAACCACCTTCCTATCAATAAAGTGGTCGGGGTATCTTGTCCCCCTTGCAATGTAAAACATAAATTTTCTGGAGGGCTTAAATGCCTTTTGTGGCTATTTCAGTCAGATCTGGTCTTACACACGCATGTGCACTAACGTTGGATTGATCATCATTCTCCAGCACAACAGGGGCTAAAAGTTATGTAAAACTCACCCTTCAAGCACTCACACAGCAAGGGGGGCAGCATTAATACACTTAAATAAAAACTATAACATTAGGAAAACATGTTTGTATTCCTAACGCTATTGTGTCCCTTTAATATCTGCAATAAAAGCTATGTTTTAAATGAAGTTGGATTAAAATCTTGCTATTGTACAGACTAAAAAGACAAGAACTGAAAAAAAAAAAAAAACATAGAAATTTAAAAAGTTTCTCCGGGCTGGTCCAGGAACAGGTCCAAAAATATTTAAGGGGCTAATTCAGTAAGTTGTAAAGATTTACTTCCTAAACCCTATTCCAAAGTTCCAACAGCTACAAGAAAAAAAAAAAGGACCAGAATACAGTAGTTTTAAGATTTGGAAACCAATCATTAAAAAATCCCCGAAAACATGGGTGATGGGCGATGGGCAATGGGCGATGAGATTGAAACGTACGTTTAATGACTAAATAGTTTGAGGCTTAATGACATGCTGGTAGGCATCATTTATGTCTAGCACTCGGACCATTTGCACTTCTAGCACCGCTTCCCACCTCAAACTCACACCTTGGCTGAACTATTTTGTTTGTGTGATCACCTGGTGCTAATAGATTTTTTAAAGATATATAGGAATCTGAATGGTGTGTGACTTGTACACTTTGTTATTTTAGTTGTGGCACCATCATTGTTTTGAGCAGACTTGTTCATTTTTGGTTTTATGTCTTGCTTGTCATTTATTCTCTAAACTTTTGAATTTAATTGTGTTTGTGAAATTCTAAATAAACAATAAAAAAAAAAAGTTTGAGGCTAACAATAAAATATAAGACAGAGACTTTGCTCTTGGGATTCAAATATTAATATTTTTGCTAGTTTACCAATGCCCCCCTTCCCCATTTTTAGAATGACATCATTAATAAGAATATAATGATAATCATTGCACTGACTCAGAAGATCCAATGTTGGAGAGTTTAATGACATACAGGTCAGTGTCAGACCAAGCTTGATGACCTATTTTAAAATATATTTTTCCAATAGACTTTGGGCAGCAGTAAATGTTCCTTATCAACGTTTAACACTCTGCATTTAGTAAACTAATGAACTAACTTCTGTGTTTTGGGATTTTACTTCAAGGCAGCAAAACTGTAGAGATGACAAGAGACAGAGTGTTATAGTTAATAAAGCACATTCCACAAGGAATTAAAGATTATCAATGGAATGCCTCTAGGGCCGGTTCTGGGATCTATCCTACGTCATATGTACATTAACAGCAGAAATGTTTTCAATGAAGGCTATCCCTTTTTGCAGACGATACTCCAGTAACAATGCTGACATTTCAGTTTGCCTATTCTGCAGAAACCTATAGGCACCCATGAGACAAAATGGAAAGAATAGGGAGAAACATAGTTATGTAATTCGGATGAAAAAAGAAAAACGGTCCATCTTTCCAAGTACCCATATTTTTAAAACTCCTACACTATTTCCTTTCAGTGCAGGGTGCCATAATGAAATGCCTTTCTACAAAGGCACAAAAAGGCATTTTAAGCAAATGTAGACTATGCCATGTGCATGCATGCGCAACTTTTACAGGAATTTAGTCAGCATTGAGAAGGATTCATGGAGGTGACCATTGCAAACCAAAATTTAGCCACTACACGCACTAAACTGGGAAGGATGAGACTAAAAGTATAGAAATAGCACAATTTATCAACACTGTGCTGAATAGCCCAAAATGTTTAAAACGGATGTTTGTGGCTTTGTATTGGTTCATTGGCATGAAAAGGTACTGTGAGTGTTTAAAACAGTAGATGATTGACGTAGAAGTCTACAGAAATTTTAAATAGAATTTGGTAAAGTTGATAAATCTATCTGTGCTTATTTGCATATTTCAATTTTCATAGCTGTGGTGTCTATAGGTGATTTTTGTTAAGAATTTCTTCATGATATATAATTAATGTACAGCAGTATACGTGAATTTATTATTTTATTATAACAAGTGATATTTTATAATTAATTACGTTAAACTGAAATTGAAATTAAATTGTTATAGTGTCCGAGGGGTCCTTTTAAAGTCCTATCCTCACATTTTATAATTCATTTAAATATCTTTTATCTAAAGTGCAGGCACAGACTTACCATTGGGCAAATCGGGCAAAAGGTTAGTGTGGTGTGATGGCCACGGGCCAAGAATGATAGGAGAGGTAAAAAAAATCACCCCAGCCATCCTCTACTGAGCGAGTGCTACTCAAGCACCAGCGCAGAGAGGACACTCCACAGCCAGTGGGGAGTACAATGATCTCCTTCACCAGCCTGGCTACCCTAAGGCCAGGGTGAGAGCAGGGAGCCAGTGAACACACACTACAGCCCCTACGCCCCCTATAACCTTCCACACGGATACACTACAGCCATTATCTACACACACTATACTACAAACATCCCTGTCAACAGATACAATACCCTGAAAACAGCACCATTCACAGACACACAACCCCACAATTAGCCTCCTCCCCACTGGCAACCCCACAAGGAGCCTCCTCCCCACATGCAATTTCACACATTCAAACCTACAAGCAGAATCCTGACACCCACCCAAAAAAGGTAGTCTTCCCCCACATGCAACCCTACAACACAAGTACACAACCAAACAAGTACAGTCAACACACATGCAATCTCACAAGCAGCCTACTTACACACACCACAGGTAGTCTACCCCACAAATGCAACCTCACAAGCAGTCTCCTCCCCTCCACACACAACACCACAGGTAGTCTACCCCACGCAACACCACAACACCACAAAGCAACCTCCACCCACATACGCAGTCTCTAAACACATACAAAACTAGAGGCAATCCTTTCCCACACACACAACAACCTCTCCCAACATTGTCCTGCTTATTTTGTCCATTTAATCAACTTATGGGGACACCAGAGACAAATCTCCAGCAATGCAGAACAAGCATTTCACTACAGTCCCTGGCACTGCGTTAAACAATCTAGAATAAAAAGGTCACTGATCATCTATCATATCAAATTACACAGCAGCATATTTACAATATCTGCCAATTCAACATTTTATGTTACATTATACATATAACATTATATGTTATACGTTGTAGTAAAAAAAAAAATAATCTAAATCTGTTTTTGAAGTGATGCTATGTTCCTCTCTACAGGGGAGGATACTACAATTTAAGGTGGAATCTCTGCTTCCATTGTCTTATAAGCCATGCAATGATACCAAGACACAAATACAATTATCACTACATCAGATTGTTTAAAGAGTGGTCTCGGAACAAACATAGCAGGGTACAGAATTCAAGCATAATAATACCTCAAATCACAGATTTATAGACTATTTACATTTAATGCTGATGATTGACAAGTCTATTATTTTCGCTACCCCTTCTGTTTCCATCACTACATAATGGAGAGAGTTGTTTCATAAAGCAATATACTGCTAATTATCCATTGTGAACAAGAACCTTAAGCAATTTCACAGTAAATTGTCTTTTTGCTCTTGATTAATGAACCATACCCTTACATGTTTTTAAACTGGGTATAATTCTACTGACTGCTCGAAATGCTAAAACTGATTTTTATTTCTACAACATTATGTCGTCTCTGTGTTAATGTCTCAATTCATTCAAATCATTTAAACTGTTTTTAGTGAAGTCTTTTTTTATTTGTATTGAATATTTTTGTAAATGAAAGAATTCACTGATTAAATACTATCTAAAAATGAAATACTATCCACCAACAGAAAATGATGAGCTGGGATATGTTTCAACCACATCAAAGCAACAGACTAACACAGACCAATTATATGCCACTGAAGGAGATTAGTAAAATACATTGGATGAAGCTCACAACTTCTCATCACACTATATAATGGTGAGCATTCCATTCTGATATTTGGAATCCTTAAAAGGACACTATAGGCACCCAGACCACTTCAGCTCATTGAAGTGATCTGGATGCACTGTCCCTATTGCACTTAGTGCTGCAATGTAAAATGTTGAGGGCCTAATGCGCGTGTGGCACTGGCTGCACATGCACATCAGCACCCCCTTGTCGACCGATGTCAGAGGAGGGGGAGCTGCTACCCAGTGCCGAGGGAAATTGGCGCTGGGATCAGGTATGTAAATAAAGATGTGTAAACCCTTTATTCACTGATGCGGGGGGGGAGGACAGGGGGGGAAGAGGCGAGTTAGGGGGAAGGCAGAGGAAGCTATAGTGTTTCTGGCACACAGCTTTGTATTCCTGGCACTATAATATCCATTTAAAGGAACACACTTGCATTCCTAACACTTTAATGTCCCTGTAAGAGTTTTAAGTCCCACTCCTCATTTGTCATAAATATTAGAGAAAATTTAAATTTTACAGGCCTTGTCTACTTCGGTGTCGCTCACCTCTCCATCTCCTACGACATCATGAGTATTGGGAGTCTGATGCGAATGGGCGGTGAGTGCCACGTGCATCTCCAAGCCTCCCAGTAGGAAACCATTGAGTCAAAGCCCACCTATGGGGGCTTCCATGTCACGTGAATAAGTTTTACTAGGTCAGTGCTGTGGAAGCATCTTTAGTGACTGTCAGGAAGACAGCCACTAGAGGTGTGTTTAACTCTGCAATGTAACATTGCAGTATCTAAAAAAAAACTACAATGTTTTACATTGTTGGGTTAAAAGGACAGGGACACTCTATTGAAATAACGTGGACTGGGTAACTTGAGTGGTCCTTTAAAGTCATACAGATAAGTACAGCCTAGTTTCCACTTTTCATTTACTGTGCAAATGCTCCTGGTCTGTGAGAAACATGTACAAATAACGTTTTGTTTTAAATGGGGAACACTAATGCCCCGTTTCCACTGAGCGGTACGGTTTGGGTTGGTACAGTCTGGTACACTATTTATAGTGTTTCCATTATACAAGTGGCCCATACAACTGAACCAAACCGCACCATTTCTGGGCCCCTTCAGATGTAGGTCCATAGAAATTGGTACGGTATGGTTAGGGTGGAGCTACTGGCATCACACTATACAATCCATTGATTGGCGGACAGGAAAACGTCAGTGCTCACAACAAATGATAAGCTTGGCATTTGGTCTAAACCCAGCATGCCCCCTGGCGGTCCAACTTGCAGTGGAAACGCTCACCTGAATAGGCTGGACCATTCTAACCTAAGATGCAGCAGCGGCACGAAAAGGATCGGAGTTTCATTCATTCTAATGAAATTCCGATACAAACAAAGTCCCGAAATGCATCCTAACATGAATGAACAAACTGTTCTCATTCTGTTAGGAAGCAATTTGGTAGTTTCGCCGGCGTTCTGTCTAAGTAACAGGACGTTCAGGAAAAGTGAAAGGAAGCATCGTGGGAACACAGAGGATAGGTGAAAAATGTGGGGAAATTTCTCTGACCACCGGAAATGAAGCACACATTGCTCCTCGCTGGTCAGAGATGGTCAGGCGTAGGAAATCTCCAAAAGACAAATAGTCCCTACTTTGTCTTATGTTTTAAAGAAAACTAGAGCAGACAGGAAGAAATGAAGAACAGATCCTGACAGAGGGAGGGAATAGGAATTGATTAAAGAAAGGTAAGTTCGGCATTACAGTGCCACGTTAACTGTCTGAGATCTTTTTTTTATTTTTTACTCTTGCAGGTAAGTCATCTCTAGGAAAACGTTTTTAATAGAACCAGGTTTGATTTCCTGTTGGTAATTGATAAGGCACCTGATTTGATTAGTTAGGTGTTTGCTAATTGCTATTGATTGCTTGTTACCAAGCTATTGTTTGTTAAGAAACATTAATCAGTACTAAAGCATACGTAAGCTAAAAAATAGTTAAACAAGTGCAGGAACCAAACCGTAGCTCCTAACCTATGAAACTGTCCAGTCCACCGTGTGTTTGTTTCCGTGTTTGAAGTTTTATCCTAAAATTGTCTCTTTTCATCAGGGTTATATTCCCCTGTCATGTGGCAATCATTGCCGAGCTGTCCCTGGGAACACAGCTGTGCAGCAGACGGACAAAATCTCGCTGAACATACTCTTCTCACACACACACATGTAGAACAGGAAATGGACTTCCTAGACACAACAGACAGAATTAAAGCACCAATTGAAAAACAATCAGCAAATTTCGTCTGAAGCAAACCTTAATCTTCCACTGAAAGAAAACAATTCAAAACAAAATGAAAGTGGTAAATAGAATGGCCAAACTATTTCTATGTCTTTAACCAAAACAATAACACATTTGCAATAAATTGTTGAAGTAATCCCATGCAAATCGATATTGGTTTTAACTGTGTGTGTGCAGCAGTGGTGGGGTGAACTATTTGAAGAAATATATTTAACTAGCTTATGAATACCATTAAAAATATGATTTGTATATCTGAGAGTGTGGGCTATTGCATTGGCAGCTTTTATTTTAAATATATGAACATTAGCAAATGCAAGAGAGAGAGAGAGAGAGAGTGTGAGTGTGTGTGTGTGTGTGTGTGTGTGTGTATGTGTATATATATATATATAATTTTTTTTTTATTATTATTATTTTTTTTTTTGGTCTGGCTCCAATTTGCATTACCCTTATAGTCTATGGCAATTACTTCTACAATATTTAAGCTTTGCACTTTTCACTTCAGGTTATGAGACATCACACTTCAGCCCACTCAAGTGGTTCTTGTATGGCACTTTCAAATAAATTGACTACGTACATTTTTGCATTTTTTTTGTGCTGAATAACTTTTCGTTTTCTTATTTTATTTATTGTTCTTTTGTTGCATTTGACAAGCCTTGTGAAGCGTGCTTCTATCCACATCATGAGCTTTGACTTTCAAACATTATTCTCTGCAGACACCGTTTGTGCATGCCTGGCATGTGCTGTAATTGATTTTAACATGGTTTTCCTTGATATATTAATAACTTTGTAGTTTTCAGAATCAGGGAGCCTGGTAACAACTTTGTATTCAGATTCTAACCAGCTAATGCATCCATCCCTTCACTGCGCCTCTAGAAACTACGGCAGTGACCTGGTACCTTAGTGGAACCCAATATTCCCAATATTCTTCAGTGGTACCTCCCAACCATCACCCAGCCACTAAATTGCTTTCCCAATCTCATACACAAACACTAGACAAGATTGAGTGTAGGCACAAGACAACTGGTTTATTGAACAACTGAAAGGATATTTATACATGACGAGGTATGATATAAAGGCAGGAAAAACAAGTACAATAGACAATTACAACAGACCAGTGTTTTCCAAACCAGTCCTTAAGACCCACCAACAGTCCAGATTTTGTCAGTATCTCCATTGGAATGAATAAAACAGGGAAATACATAAATCCTGGATTGTTAGTGGGCCATGAGGACTGGTTTTGGAACCAGTGGAATAGACATTAGAAAAGACAGTAGTAGACACAATGGAAACCAGTTAAAGAGCTGGGCACGTACTTACTCCCAGTGCCAGGGAAACTTGGCTATGCTGAACAAAAACAACATGAAAAAATTACAGGCATTCAGGATCCAAGACTTAGGTTGACAGCTTCCAATTTATTTATTTTTATTTTCAGTTCATGTTTGCAGGTCCGTACAAGCACTTCTATACCTCTAGTCAACTAGCCCAATCCTTAGCTAACAACGAATAAAAATAAAAAGCATTAAATACACCAAAAATGTATTCAAATTAAAAGTGTATACAGAAAACTTAATATGGCAAAACAGCTTGACATGTTTCATGCCCACCGCCAAAACTCTGAGTTACGCGATCACCTCCAGCATTCCGTCCGTGAAGCACGTAGAAGTATGCACCCAAATAAACTACCGAATTCGATGTTCGCCGAACCGAACACGCAATTTGCTAGACCAAATTTTTCCCATACATCAGAGGTCAGAATAGGAAGGTCAAGTACCTTCCATGAATAGTGGTCAATTCCAAGTGAAATTGGACCAATCAGAAGTAAGTGATGCCTATTTATACTTACCTCTTCCATTCTTTGTTGCCCTGTTGTGTTTTTTGGTAGCCCAATAGCGCATTCCTCTTCTGATATCTGGTTAAATTATCTGGCTCTTGTCATATGTTTATTCCTTTCTTCTGTACTCCTTTGACCTTGGCTTGCTTAATAGTTTTCCCTATCTTCTCTACTCCTTTTGACCTTGGCTTGTTACTGACTCTGTGTATTCGTTAGCCCGACCATTCTAAGGACCGGTATACAGATTTTTGTTTAGTCATTCTGTCTGTGTGTTCAGGTTCCAGTATTCCTGACATTACAACAGGGCCTTTATGGAACCTACAGACGTATCACAGCAATTGGCCATTTGTGGTGCAAGAATGGACAGAATTGATCACTGTATGGATCAATTCGCCCAGGCCTTGCAGACTATTTTGGTTCGTACTGCACATTTGCAGCCCGACACTCAGGGCAATGCTGCTACTTCTACTGTTACTGCTCCTGAACCTGTTTCTGGAGTACCAGCACATACTGCCCACATGACACCCCCACAATGCTACAGTGGGGATTCCGTGTTGTGTCGTGGGTTTCTTAACCAAATAGACATCCATTTGGTTATGAACCCACGTTATTATCCCAACGACAGATCTTAAATAGCTTTTCTGATCAACCACCTGTCGGATAGAGCATTGGCATGAGCTAATCCTATTTGGGAATCCAGCTCCTCTATTGCTTACACCTATTCTGAGTTCCTCTCAGCATTCAAGAGGACTTTTGACATGCTAAGCAGAGTCAGTTATGCAGGTAAATCCTTGATGAGGATTAAACAATAAACAGGGACCAGGGTCTGTGGCTGATTTTGCTATAGTATTCCAAACCCTAGCATCAGAGGTAGTATGGAACAATGAATCCATAGTGACAACCTTTCAGGAGGGTTTGGCTTACTACATCCTAGATGAGATAGCATCCAGGGAATTATCCACTTTACTGGATGATCTCATCGATTTTTGTATAGTCATTGACAACCACATAAGGGAGAAACGTACACATAGGGAAAAACTAAGACGGTTTTATAACAATCCTGTTCCCAGTTTGCCCTCCACTGCGCTACTTGCATTACCACCACCACTAGAACCTGTGCAATTAGGTGCTACAAAGCTAACGGAGGCAGAGAAGTCTTATAGGAGAAAGGAAGGTTTATGCCTTTATTGCAGCAAAAAAGAACACTTAAAAAAAGAATGCCCTAGCCGTCCGGAACTCCAGTACCTAAGGCCAAGTGAGGGGCCGACCTGAGGTGTAATTACATTATCCCCTTCCAATGTAACAACCCGACTCATGATACCTGTCGTTCTACATGTCAATAACAAATCCATCAAAGTCAATGCCTTGATCGATTCAGGGGCTGCTGATAATTTTAGGGATCAGTGTTTTGACACCGCTGCCTTTTGTCTGATCCAAAAGGCAACACCCTTAGCCGTTGAGGCCATAGACAGCAGACCATTAGACGAGCCACTTGTCACGCCTGAAACACAAGAAATGTGTATGTCTGTGGGTGTCTTGCATAAAGAACATATAATATTTCAGATTTTGCATTCTTTTTCTTGTTTTCTTGTTTTAAGCTTTACCTGGTTGGTAAAGCACAAGCCTATTATCGATTGGGAGAGGTTTGAAATATTATCTTGGGGACAGAAACATTATATAAACTGTCTAACACATGTACATCCTGTATACCCTGTATTCACTCTTAATGTGCCTACAGCCTCTCCTTTTTCTAGTTCCATACCCCTGCAATATGCAGACCTTTTTACCAAATTAGATCTACCAAAGAGGAGCCTATAATCTTGTGAGGATAAAAAAAGGTGATGAATGGAAGACAGCATTCAACACCCGCAGTGAGCGTTACAAATATTTTGTGATGCCTTTTGGTCTATGTAATGCCCCTGCTGTCTTCCAAGATCTAATAAATGATGTTCTGTGTGATATTCTACCTTTGTGTGCTGTTGTGTACTTGGATGACATCATCATCCATTCCCCTGATCTCCAAACACATCATCAGCATGTTAGGGTGGCATTAACCAGATTGCTCCAAAATGGATTGTACTGCAAGTTGGAAAAAGTTATTTTTGATCAAACTACAGTACAATTTCGAGGTTATGTCATCATTGATATAGGTTTTAGTATGGATCCTACCAAACTAGAAGCTATTATGTCCTGGCCGCTTAAGACCATTCAACAATTCATTGGGTTTTCTAATTATTATAGGAAATTTATAAAAATAAAAAAATTCTCTTCTGTAATAAGCCCCATTACTCACATGACTAAAAAAGGTGCTAATCCACGTGGAGACCAGAAGCTCTTAAAGCTTTCCAATTTTTGAAAGAAGCATTTCCCAAAGCTCCTGTGTTAATATATACATCGTTACCTTTCATACTAGAGGTAGGAGCAGTTCTATCTCAAAGAAAGACTCCTAAAGATCCCCTGCACCCATGTTGTTTCTTTTCAAAGAAATTATCACACTCTGAAAAGAACTATGATATAGGTCAGTGTTTCCCAACCCAGTCCTCAAGGCACACCTACCAGTCCAGGATTTAGGGATTACCCAGTTGTATCTAAGGTGTTTTTTTTCTTCTTTGTAAAAACACCTTAGACACAACTGGGTAATCCCTAAATCCTGGACTGGTAGGTGTGCCTTGAGGACTGGGTTGGGAAACACTGATATAGGTAACAGGGAACTTCTAGCTTTAGTGTTAGCATTTAAGGAATGGAGACATTTACTAGTAGGTTCCAAATATCCTATTCTGTTGATAACGGTTCACAAAAACCTCTCTTACATAGCTGAGGCTAAACGTTTGTCTTCCAGACAAGAAAGATGGTCCCTGTTTTTGTCACCCTTTCAATATTCGATTACATACAGACCTGGCTATCGTCATGTTCAAGCAGATGCTATCTCAAGACAATTCGAACCACTGGAAATAACACTCACTGAACCTGAGACCATCATTGCAGCCACTCGCCTTACTGTTTCTTCCCTTTTACTAGACTGTATCAAATCATACCAGAATCAGGTACCTCCCAGTAAACCTGCAGATTTACTATATGTCAAAGAAAGGAACAGAAAGGAAGTATTGTCTTTATTTCAAGATTCCAAGATAGACGTTCATCCTGGCATACAGAAGACATTTAAAGGTATAACACAAAAGTTTTGCTGGCCTTCTTCTCTGAAAGAAATCAAGGAGTATGTATAGACATGCGAAGTCTGTACAAAATCTAAATCTGTGTTTCATAAACCAGCTGGTCTTCTTTTACCCAAGCTGCCATGGACACATCTTTCTATTAATTTTATTGTAGATCTTCCTTCCTCTGAAGGTCATACAGTCATTGTTATGGTCACAGGCAGGTTTTCCAAGATGGCCGACTTTATTCCCTTGAAAAAACTCCCTTCTGCTGCTCAACTAGCCAATATATTTGCTAAGGAAGTATTCTGATTACACGTTATACCGGTTGACATAGTCTCTGACAGGGGTCCTCAGTTTATCTTCAAATTCTGGAGGGGTTTCTGTGCAGAGGTGGGAGTTACACTTTCCTTCTCTTCAGTCTATCACCCTACATCTAATGGTGCTGCTGAAAGGGCGAATCAATCTCTGAAATTGTACTTATGCTGCTTTGCTAATGAGCTCCAAGATAATGGGTCTGGTCTACTCCCAAGGGCTGAGTTTGCCAGGAACTCAGTTAGTCATGCCTCTACAGGACTTAGTCATTTCATGGTGGCTTATGGTGTTCAACCCAGCGTCCTTCCTGATGTGTTTTTAGATAAGGGAATAACCGCTTTGGATGCGCACCTTGCTACTTTAAAAGAGATGTGAGAGTAGGTCCAGCGTGCCTTTTCTCATGCAGCCATGTCCCAGAAACGATTCGTTGATCACCTCAGGGCTGCAGCTTCTAGCTATGTTCCGGGTGATAGGGTTTAGGTATCTACAAGAAATCTACGTCTACGTGTTCCTTTGGTGAAACTGCCACCCAAATGTATTGGTTCTTTTAAGGTTTTGTGTAGGATCAATCCTGTCTCTTATTCCTTGGAATTGCCTTCCTCCCGAACACCTTTCATACGTCTTTTCTCAAACCCTTGCTGTGCAATAGGTTCACCAAGCCTATAATTCATCCTGGCCCCATCCGTGCTGCCTCCAGTGAGGAATATGAGGTACATTTTCTTGTTGACTCTAGATTTTCTCATGGTGCCTTGTAGTATTGGTCCACTGGAAGGGTTATGGTCCTGAGGAAAGCTCCTGGGTCTCTTCTTCTGATGTGCATGCGCCTCGTTTGGTACATTCTTTTCATGCTTGGTTTCCTCTGAAGCCTCCTGGTGGCCCTCGAGGTGGGGGTCCCCTCTGGCATTCCATCCGTGCAGTGTGTATAAGTATGCACCCAAATAAACTACCGAATTCTGCGTTCGCTGAACCGAACGCAGAATTCAGTAAACCGAATTCGGCGCATGAAAATTATGTCAGAGGTCAGATTAGAAAGGTCAAGTACCTTCCACGAATGGTTGTCTTCTCCAAGCAGAATTTGACGAGTCAGAAGTAAGTGATGCCTCTTTATACATTCCTCTCCCATTCCTTGTTGCCCTATTGTGGTTTTTGGTACCTCAATAGCGCGTTCCTCTTGTGATATCTGGTTAAATTATCTGGCTCTTGTCATATGTTTATTCCTGTCTTCTGTACTCCTTTGACCTCGGCTTGCTGAATTGTTTTTCCTGTCTTCTCTACTCCTTTTGACTTCGGCTTGTTACTGACTGTAATGTAATCATTAACCTGACCCTTCTAAGGACCAGTATACGGATTTTCGTTTAGTGATTCTGTCTGTGTGTTCAGGTTCCAGTATTCCTGACAACTAGGAACAGGTATGAGGGATTAGGCTCCCACAGCATTCTTACAATATCATAGATGAACAATAAAAATCCATTAGTTTAAGGCAATTTTAAGATATTAAGATATTTATTTTTCAACTGTCCATTTTTTAACGTTCAACTGCACATCCTCATCACAATGGAGATCCTATTCAAAAAGCAAACAGTGTATTAAGATGATCTTTTTGCAGAATTCCTATAATTCTGTATTATATTACAATTCATGACTGGGTCACTGACTTAATTTTACAATGGATAAATAATTTGGCAATTGAATGCCATGCACATAATTTGGGTCGTTCCATTTACATGTTCTCAACCCCTTATTCTGGTATCATTTAATTGAAAATGCTTTTTGTTATTATTATTTTTTTTAATATTATTATTGTATTATCCCCATGCCACTCCAGACCTACCATAACTGTAGATGGGGCACAATAATTTTGGTAGTCATATATACTGATAGCATATAAAACAGAGATGTGAGTTGTGTGTAAGTTAATAAACATGTCCTGGGGATGTGTATTGAGGTTAACAATCTGCTATGTGTTAGTGACATTGGAGTCATTTTGAAGTGCAGGTATTCGTTGATGAAAATGAGTCCCGTGCTGGAGGTGGTATTCGTCCCGGCTGTCACTGATTATGTCTCAGACGGCCCCTGTCACGTTTACATGCTACTGTTCTATGTCATTGCTTCAAAACAGCATGTGGTTTGTCATAAATCCAACAAGCTGTTTGTTGTGGGTTTACGGTCATATGCTTGCCGATGCTATATCACCACATTAAAAATAAGTTGGGGTTCCACATGGTTCTTGTTTCACATACCTGAGCTGCCATTTGGTATGTGATGACAGATGAGAAAAAGTCAAGAATACAACAAGGACACTGGAAAAGTCATGTAGCTCCAGGTGTGGGAGCATGTGTCACTGCATAAATACATCTAGGAATTAAAACAACTTAACACTTTCCCTGAGTAGCTGATCTCACTGGCAGAAAATGGATAAAAATAAACATTCCGTATAGGTTGCACACGGTGACATAGTTACAATCAAGGGAGCTTTAAAGCAATTAAGTCCTTTATTTATATGGACTGTTACTTGCAGGAAACATTTAAAGTTGGCCGAGTATTCTGTCAAAAGTCGATCAGTGGAATAGTGTAGATCCCGGAGAAGGTTAGAGATTGTTTCTAAAAATGATATGGTATTTGACATACTCAGCATTGTATAGAACTCCGGCATCATTCATGTACGGTTCAGGGTATTTCTGACAGTGTGCACTGTTTTCATGAATATATCAGGATTTCCTGTGTCTACTATGCCACCAATGACTTTACTTGTGGCAGTTCTAAGCCCACGCCACCGCACTATTTTATTCTTTCCAGTACTTGCGTCATTTGGGTGACACTGTGATGCCAGCGTGAGCTTTATTTCGATGTACATGCGCATTGGAGATGCAAGAGTGCCATAATTTTAAATCTCATTTGGCTTTACTGTGACCTTTTGTAGTTCCTTCTAGGCCCTATATTGTGTTGCTTGATACTTTCTGATTTTCTGATTTTGACTTGGTTTGCTCTTGCATTCGTGTTTCCAGTCTTCTGGTTTTCTTGGCCAAGCTTGGCTAATTGCATTTGTAAGTTTCTGGTTCCCTTTGTCTGAGGGTTTGTCACTGATTGCCTTTCCTCTCACCTCCACAGATGTTCTGTACATCACACTCAATGATTCTATGGCTCAGTGATACTCCTCTATCTTTGTCAGTCTTCTAGTATTGATCCTTACCTGTGTGTAGAATTTCTAGGAAATCATGAAATGTACTTGTAGGGGGGCTGATAGCCAGTGGCGTACACATGACCCATGGGGCCCCGGTGCGAAAATTGATCCGTGGGCCCCCCCCCCCGCGCGGGCCAGGCCGCAACACATGGCGGTGGGCACCTGGTCGCAGGGGTTACAGGGCTGCGACCCCAGCGACCGCGGTATGTACGCCAGTGCATGCAGATGCACACACACTTAAAGGACCACTCTAGGCACCCAGACCACTTCAGCTTAATGAAGTGGTCTGGGTGCCAGGTCGAGCTAGGGTTAACCCATTTTTTCATAAACATAGCAGTTTCAGAGAAACTGCTGTGTTTATGAATGGGTTAAGCCTTCCCCTATTTCCTCTAGTGGCTGTCCCATTGACAGCCGCTAGAGGCGCTTGCGTGCTTCTCACTGTGATTTTCACAGTGAGAGCACGCCAGCGTCCATAGGAAAGCATTATGAATGCTTTCCTATGTGACCGGCTGAATGCGTGCACAGCTCTTGCCGCGCGTGCGCATACAGCCGACGGGGAGGAGAAGAGGAGGATCGGAGGAGGAGAGCTCTCCGCCCAGCGGTGGAAAAAGGTAAGTTTTACCCCTTTCCAGAGCCGGGCGGGAGGGGGTCCCTGAGGGTGGGGGCACCCTCAGGGCACTATAGTGCCAGGAAAACGAGTATGTTTTCCTGGCACTATAGTGGTCCTTTAAAGGACCACTACAGACACCCAGATCACATCAGCTCAATGAAGTTGTCTGGGTGTCAGGTCCCTCTAGTTTTAACCCTGCAGCTGAAAACATAGCAGATTCAGAGAAACTGCTATGTTTCACTGAGGGTTAATCCAGCCTCTAGTGGCTGTCTCACGGACAGCCGCTAGAGGAGCACACTGAACGTCCATAGGAAAGCATTGAGTAATGCTTTACTATGGGCGGTTTGAATGCGTGCGCGGTCGCATTCGGAGCTAAGAGGCTGAGGGATGATTTTTTTTTTTTTTTATATAAATCCCCCGGCCTCCTTACCTCTTGGAGTGCTGGGGGGGATTTTTCCCTGGGGTCCAGTGGGGCTCCTGGGCGGGTGGCCGGTCGGGCAGGCAGGCGGGCGCGCGAGGGAGCACTCAGTGCTCCCTCTTCAGCTCCCTCGCGCGCCGCGTAGGGATGCCGGCGCCGAAAGATGACGTCATCTTCCGGCTCCGGTATCATTGCGGTGCGCGAGGGAGCTGAAGAGGAAGCACTGAGTGCTCCCTCGCGCGCCCGCCTGCCTGCCCGACCGGCCACCCGGGGTCAGCAGGGCCAGCCTCAGAGGGGCCCTGGGGTGGTCGGCTCCTGGGCCCCCCAGGGGAAGAGGCTGGCCCTGGGCGTACATACCGGGTCGCAGGGGCGGCCGGGCCCCCTGGTGGGCCGGGCCCGGTCGCAGTCGCGACCCCTGCGACCCTGGTATGTACGCCAGTGCTGATAGCTATTATGTTCGGGATATTGGAAATCCATGACAATTTACTAGAAGGGCCTCTTACTATTATGTTTACAGCGATGGACATCTCTTGGCACTTTAACTGAGATGAGGTGGCACATGAAGGAGGTTCTGGGGCATACATTTATATTAACACATGCACACTAGTGATGGTATTGGGAAACAATTTGTTTTCGACTGAATTAATTCAATCAAATTATCCAGAGTTATCCAAATTTATGGGTGTTGACTTGTTGAATTGTTTTATATATATATATTCTATAACAAAGATTTTTTTCAACTTATGCATACACATTCAGGCTTGGTTTAAAATTGGACTGTGTCTTTTAGGACAACTGATAAGACATAACTTGTTTAAATCGTAGGTGGAGGTAAATAAGGTAAAATTTTATATTTCAATATAAAATTCTGCTTTGTTTTTCTATTTTTCCTATAATAACATTATGAAATGCCATGTATTAGAAATAATTTTCCAATATTCTCACGTAACACAATGACATGTCTGTGGGAAAGAAGAAGCATGATATCAATTACATTTTTCTATCTTTGTTTATCATCAGTTGTTTAACACCGAATTACTTGGTATGGTTAGTCTGCTTCTTTTTTTTTTCTCATGACAATTGTGCCATTTAAGTCCAAATGGTCCCTATATTTAACCTTGCTTTGCTATTGAATAGTCAAACTGACATGTGATAGGAATTACTACATTTCCTGTGACCACGACAGCATGATGCAAAGACCCCTTCACGTCTAATTGCATGACTATTTTTAGATTTGCTAGACTAGTATTTTGTTCAGTAATGGTCTATGTATTAATTACACATAGATCCATTCTCTCAAGTGACATGACATTAACCCTGGCTTAGCATTAACCTTTTTATAAACGAGGTTCTCTATTTATACAATGAAATAAAATTACGTCTGTGCACGTAAATCCTCTATTGTTAGCAACCATTTATGAAAAAGATCTCTGATGCACAGGAGTATGATATATGCTTTTTTATATTGATGTATCCTGCGTAACTTGTTTTGATCATGTGAGTCATTATCTGTGTTATATACAAAAATTTCAAATGTGTTTAAAATCTGTAGAATTTATTCTTAAGTTTTAAAATCATGCTTTGTCTCTTTTCACTTTGCCAAAGTACTTCTTCTTCTTCTGAGCACATTGTCCTTTCGAGTCCCTGTGCCCCATAGGCCTCGATTTAATGTAGTTGGATAAGCTTTTCTAATGATTTAAAAGAAAAAAAATAATAATATATCAATAGCTGCCCAGTCACTAGGTTTAACATATTAGAAGACATGGCTCATGTTGGAGACAAGTAATGGGAACAGGGAGGTAAAATACCTCCATTATCGTAATATGGGGCTTTTATTGACAACCATAGGATTTTTATTTATGAAATTATTATTTTTTATTGCTTTTTAATGTGGTGGCTGGCTAGTAAAAAATAATAATAATAATAATTAACCCTTGTGCCATCAAGGTTTTTAAACTGCTAATGCTGCCAAATAGTTCTTCAAATGATCAATTCATTTGCAAAAAGCTAGTGAATGATAGTGTGCGAATGTGCATTCTGGATGATGCATTCGGTTTATATTCAGTTGCCATTGAGTCGTTGATAAATGCCCAATTCTTATGCTTTATATTGGTTCGTATGGAGATATTACTGATTTTCCAAACACTTATGAACAAATAACACAGAAACGGTTGCACCGACCAAATCCTGACTACATTTGGCTTTTGTAAATCTATGCATTGCCAATGCAGTCAGAATTCGATTACCTTCACTTGATTTTGTCCATTGTGTATGTGTGGGGCTGCTTGTAGTATTGCATGTGGCAGGCTGCCTGTGTGGTTTGTGTGCGTGTATATGGATTGTCAGTGGTGTGTTTTTGGGGACTGTGTGTGTGTCTGTGTGGGGGCTGTTTGTATTATTTGTATTCTTTAGCTCTGTGTATATCTAGCAATGTGGGTGGCTTTCCAGGAGTCCACTGGGGACTGGGCTGGCCAGGTACAGGCCAAGGGCAGGAGCTGTGATAGCTGCTGCAGACTGTTCTACTTCAATTATCGTTCACAAGTTAGGAGGAAGTGATCTGAAATCACTTCCTCTAAGTGCTGCAATGCATAAGTTGATGATTGTCCCTTACCACCTTTTTGCACTAGCAAATATCTGATGATTGTCCCTCACCACCTTTTTTGCACTAGGACCTGCAAATATCTGAAGCTTCACTGGGACTCCTGATAGACCAGAGCCTGTTTGTCTCTGGCAGTCTTGAGTGCCATGCAAAGGCACCTTGACTGCCATGCATGGCACACATGCCTGGATTGCTGACCCCTGCTATAAAACATTGATTAAACATTTGTTAAATAAAGTTAGTTGTTTGGCTCTGCATTAAAAAGAACTACGTAGGTCGAAAGGAGCATAAAGAGGCAAGAACCACAACAAACCTATTGCCAATCCTATGCTGTTCCAATATACAGAGATAAAAAGGAGGTGTACATTTGTACTGGAGTCCCTTCAGGCTACAAAAAAACAATGCAGACAGTCAGTATTTGTCAGATTCGTCATATGTCTATATCCTATGATGTGTTCCCATCATAGTCTGATTAACATTATTAAAACTTGAATTGTCACAGGACTGTGTTAATGAAACTATCATACAGAAAATCAGAATTGTTCACTTACCTGGTAATTGACTTAACAACACTAGGGAATAGAAGATTTTAGTGAAAGGTAGCGGAACTGGAAAAATTAGTTATGTTCCAGTTAATCTATTTTGATCTAATATGTAAAGTTCCCTAGTGAATTCCCAACAATTGCTAGTTTAGGGAATTACTCTGAGTGTATAAAATCTGACATTATTAAACAATAACTTGGAAGGCCAATGCCCTTCAATACTAAATAAAGTATAAATTGCACATAGATTAACATTAATTATTGATTGCTATTCATTTCATTCAATTTAATTTACAGATCATTTATCAAAAATCATCTGCCAACTAATTCTGTGAGACTGTCACATTTATTTTTTGTTAGTGTGTGTTATTTTTTTTAATATATTACATGTACCATTTGGTATTTTTTATGATATCCAACATTTTTTTTAATATGATTAATTATTATGGATTTACTCATAAAAAAATCAAGTGGCTAGTATAGCAGAGTTGGAGATTTAATTTATTTTGGCCTTATTGTTACCATTGTGACATCCATATCACCACAATTTCTAGTTAAGTAATTAAACCTGATTATTTATAATATTATTTTTGTATTACTACATGGCAAAACATAATTTTTACATATTGCACATAGAATACATGTTTAGAAAATTGTATTAAATACACTTTACATTTGCAAAACACTCTAATTTGATGTTGACAGAACATTATAAGCACTCGGTGCCCTAAACATCAGCACTCTCCTATTTTATGTAGACACAGAACATACATAATTATTCACTGCCTTTCAGATGTGGACAATTTTTAAATATTTGCAGCCATTTTTATTTCCCACACAAGTACAATCCAGATGATGCAATTATATAAGTAGTTATCCACTAGAAAGCAGCCAGATCTTAAAAAAGAAAGAAATCAAATTATCGGATACACAATAAGCTCTGGTGCATCTCTTGGTAAAATGTCTTTAAAGCCGAGAGTGCAGCTGCCTCTATAATGGGATTAATTGCATACTGCAGCATGTAACAAAGTACTAGTAACTAGCAACCGAGAAAAGACATTATTGGACACTGTTCAACAGTCTACACCTGCATCTTCTGAATGGTCATTTTCTAACAAGGGATAATTGCAAGGGGAGTATGCAGCAGGGCAAATGGAATAAGCAAGTCATTTAGACAGAAATTACTACATCTTTCACTAGTGGATGGACAGAACATCAGACAAAACAGTGGCTTTATCCTTTCATTCTCATTTTCACCTCTTCAGCCTTTTTTTTTTCTTCATCGTTATTACCAACACAGATTTAGATGTGCCCCTGCAGCTCGGTCCATCTTTTAAATCCTCGCTTCTTTCCGCTTCTGAAATTTTGACCTTTAACTCGGCCTATCCACTGTAACACATGGAATGACTATTTTATATTTAGACAATTTATTTTAAATTATTTTATTTCGTTTTGCAACCTTTTAATTTCTACTATCCTGTTCTCCATTCTATTTTCTTTCTTTTTTTTTTGTATCTTCTAATTCCATAATCTCTGTTTTATTTTGCAAACTTTTGGCTAAAATAAAATTGGGAAATAGCTGTTTTGGAGAATTATTTTTAGATTTTTTTTTCTTATGATATTTTTTAATGGTAAATTGACTTTTATGAGATGTTTATCGCCTTATCTACTACTTTATTTCCTATTCCTGTCAATACGTGATGGGGTCTTTTCTTCTACCCTAGCCTATCATGTATATTAAGGGACTCAACACGCTAGAATTCTTCCCACCTAAAAATAACAAAGCATTTGCAATAACTACACCAGCTTTCTCTTCCTCATTCAAACCATCCCACCTTATTAACACAATCTTTGTTAGAGATGAACAAAACACTCTTGATTTAAATCACTAGTTTATCTGCCAAAACAAGGATAAATATGAGTTTCAATGATTTAGTTTGATGGCTCAGATTCCAAAATATGGCAACTTGCTATTTTATAGAACTTAACCAAATGCATTAACTTAAGTGGATTAAAAGCATAAACTAAAAATGCACTGAAAATATATACTAAGGGTAGTAAGAATAAAAAGGGAGAAATAATTTTATTTTTCTTCATTCATTATTTTGCATTTGACCTCTATTTTATGCATTATATCATATATGTATGTGTGTGTAGATATATAATATTACAAATACATAGTATCATATTGTTTAAAAGGTGAAGCAAGCCTCTTTTGAAAGCAATACATTGGTTAAAAATATTAATAAAGACCAATTTTTGTAATCTCTGATATCTACCTCATTCATTTACTAACCAATTCAATTGTTTTGTTTTAATGTTGAGTTTTTTTGTTTGTTTGTTTGTTGTTGTTTTTTGTTTTGTTAATGGTCTGAACATGATGTTCACATTCTTACAAATTGTTCTTTAACACTTTCATATTGTTAACCCAATCTCCTACTAGTATAAATATAACATATTCTCCCATCTCAATTTTGTTGTTTTTTGTGGCCATTTTAGTTTGACAGTCCGGTGCCCAATGGACCCTCCTGTCCTCTAAAGCACTTCAGTTTGCTGAAGTGCTTTAGGGTTTATCTGTTTGTCCGTTTACATTTAAGAGAAATCTCCACTTTTAGAAGTCTCCTTAGTGCCACCTTCCAGCTATCTGCTTGACTGTCTATCTACCTTACTAATTTTGAGCTATTGAAGTGAGTATTTCTCTGTGAGAAGACTTGCTTTCAATGTATTGGTTTTGGTTCTGAAATTCTGGGTATACTCAGGTTGACAAAAAGTTCTAGATACTTGATTGTTTTAGTTATCTGGCAATATTTCAGAAGAGATTGGAATTCTAGAAACAGAAATACTATTTTGACAAAAAAAACCAACAACTAAACATCAAAATGATAAGAAAAACTATGGTTACAGTAGTTTGCAAAGAGATTGACATTTCTGAGAATGGAGCTCTGCTATGCAGCTTTCATAAGTAAACATATGTCTCTATATGGACACAAAGCCCACATAACATAAGTTTAATTACACCAAACATTTGCAGAATACAAGGCATTTCAGGTAACTAGTGAAGTCTGCAATCAATATTTATTGTGTGAGCAGTGTCCCAAAAGCCCTCACTTTCCTCTCTCCCATCTCCATGAATAGTTGCCCCTAGTAAGGTAGCAACTTACCCAACAGTTGGATATTTTTCCCAGAGAGATTCCAAGATGACAAGGCTAAAACTTTTAAAGGAACATTATAGTGTTAGGAACAAAACTGTATTCCTAACATTGTAGTATCCGTCTGCACCTCTCCCCCCATTCCATGGCAAATTAATAACTTATTTTCCCTTACCTGATTTCAGCACCAATGTCCCTCGGCGCTGGATCAGGCTCCTACACCGACATCATGGCGATTCAAAACCTAATGCACATGGCTGGTGAGCACCTCGCGTGCACGTGGGGTTTTTCGAGGTGCTGGGTGTCCTCATGCAACGCGTGAAGATTTCCAGCATTGTTTCGTGAAGTAAAACCCCATGAAACACCAGGCAGAGCCTCTAGTGCCTGTCTGGTAGACAGTCACTAGAGGAGGAGTTAACCCTGCAATATAATTATTGCAGTTTCTAAGAAACTGCAATAGTTAGCATTGCAGGGTTAAGGGGGACAAAGGCACGAGCTCCAAAATTTACATATACCACTTGCACTCAAAATTTCTTACTAAATATAATAAGTGGTGCAGAGAATATCCAACCATATAATTGCTGTCTTTACTGGGGAGAAATAAATATCAGGGCTTCTTTGGCCAACGTTCTGGACTTCTGGGATGCCTAATTATTTGAAAATCATGTTTGATATCTATAAGAAAAAGGTCTGCTCCAAAGGAATTCCACAGAGATAATCCCAGTTAATGTAACAGAGTTACAAGACACAGTAATACAGGCCAAGGACGGGAAAGCAAAAGGAAACAAAATTAGAAGACAAGTCAAAGGTCAACCACAGGAATCAATCAGAAACTTTTATACTTCATCCAAACAGACAGAACGAGAGAGCTGAGGAGAGGCAGAAGGAAGTTGGTGGATTAAATAGGTAACTACCTGATTGGTCACAGGTGTAATCACAAGGAAACTATACTGAATCTGCATGAGTATATTTGAATCTTGACTTTGTCTAACAAGAGCAAAATGTTACAAAGCCGATGTTTCATTTTTCTGCAAAACTAACCTAAATAATCCCAAACCTATTGCAATTTGGAAAGACTTGGAATTTACCAAACTCAAGGATGGTTGATGCATTTTAAAAGTTATCTGTAGAACTTAGAAGATGTCAATGTTTTCTTTTCTTTTGGGTTCATCATTAAAAACATCAGTCGACGTTACAGCGGCACTGTCATGTCGAACGTATCTTTTTCCAATCTCTTCCTCTTTCTGAACTTTATTCCTTGTCTAGTTTTCTTTAAAACATAAGACAAAGTAGGGACTAGTTTGTCTTATGTATTTTTCCTATGCTTGACTTTCTTTGACTCAAGGAGGAGCTTAAGTCAACTCCATTTCCTGGGTCAAAGAACATTTTCCTCTGTCTTTTAGCCAACTTTACTAATACTAAGAAAAAATTACTTAATATTTGTAAATAAGGGAGTTTAAAATCTCCCTCCTACCCCTACTCACTTTGTCGCGAGTAGGTGCATGTCTATTAAACAGTGAGCAGCCCCCCCCCATTTCAATAAAGGGGGCCTGGCATAAAAATAACTACCCCCCCCAAATGACCAGGGTTTTCCAAGCCCTTAGTCCCCATTTCAGGGCCAGACTGGGAATGAAAAGCAGCCCTGGAAAAAAATTCCCTACCAGCCCCGTAATGCATCCCGCCAGCATAGTGCGCAGATATGGAAGCAGGAAAAAAACTGAAAACTAGCACTCAAACATGAAATAAAGCACTTATAGGGCTTCAAAATAAAGCAGAGCAGATTTTTTGTAAGCAGATGCAGACGTGCATTTGTGTGTGTGTGTGGAGAGAGTGCCGTTTGTGTGTGGAGGGGTTCTGTGTGTGTGTGGAGGGGTTCTGTGAGCGTGGAGGGGTTCTGTGTGCGTGGAGGGGTTCTGTGAGCGTGGAGGGGTTCTGTGTGCGTGGAGGGAGTCTGTGAGGGTGGAGGGGTTCTTTGTGCGTGGAGGGGTTCTTTGTGCATGGAGGGGTTCTGTGTGCTTGGAGGGGTTCTGTGTGCGTGAAGGGGTTCTGTGTGCGTGGAGGGGTTCTGTGAGCGTGGAGGGGTTCTGTGTGCGTGGAGGGGTTCTGTGAGCGTGGAGGGGTTCTGTGAGCTTGAAGGGGTTCTGTGTGTGCGTGGAGGGGTTCTGTGAGCGTGGAGGGGTTCTGTGTGTGTTGGAGGGGTTCTGTGAGCATGAAGGGGTTCTGTGTGTGCGTGGAGGGTTCTGTGAGCGTGGAGGGGTTCTGTGTGTGTGTGGAGGGGTTCTGTGAGCGTGGAGGGGTTCTGTGTGTGTGGAGGGGTTCTGTGAGCATGAAGGGGTTCTGTGGCGTGAAGGGGTTCTGTGTGCGTGGAGGGTTCTGTGTGGGAGGGTTCTGTTGGTGGGGGAAGGGTGCTATTGGTGGAGGGGTGCTGTTGGTGGGTGGGCTGTTGGTGGGGGAGGGTGCTGTTGGTGGGGGGTGCTGTTGGTGGGGGGAGGTGATGCTGGTGGGGGAGGGTGATGTTGGTGGGGGGTGTGGTGCTGGTGGGGGAGGGTGCTGTTGGTGGGGAGGGTGCTGTTGGTGGGGGGAGGGTGCTGTTGGGTGGGTGGAGCTGTTGGTGGGGGGGTGCTGTTGGTGGGGGTGCTGTTTGGTGGGGAGGGTGATGCTGGTGGGAGGGGTGATGTTGGTGGGGGGTGGTGCTGTTGGTGGGGAGGTGCTGTTGGTGGGAGGGTGCTGTTGGTGGGGGGGTGCTGTTGGTGGGGGGGGAGGGGGTGTAGTGTGTGTATGGGGGAGGGGAGATGTAGTGTGTGTATGGGCATTGATATATATTTAAAAAAACCTTCATTTTACCCCCCTCCCACCTTACCTTTGGTCAGGGGAGAGGGGGGACGGCTACTCTTCGATCCCTGGTGGTCCAGTGGTGAAGCCTGCTCTTCAGCCTGCAGCTCCTCTGGCTGCAGGCTGACTTCGCTCTCCTCCCGCGAGAACAGCAGGCAGGTCAGAGCGTTGCCATGGTAACGCACAGCAATGCTCCAACTTGCCTGCTTGCGGGAGGAGCGTTCTCTCTTGCAGGTTCCTGTCAGACCGGGTAGGGGAACAGAAGCTCCCCTACCGCGGTCTGCCTGCTCGGCCACACTACATTCTGTGACCGGCAGGAGGGGAGCACATCCCCTCCTGCCGGTCACCCTGTAATTGCAGCCCGGGCTGGAGCACACTAGGCGGCCGCGCACCGGCCCCCTAGTGTGCCAGCCCACCAGGAAATTTCCCTGTATCCCGGTGGGCTAGTCCAGCCCTGCCCCCTTTCCTCCCAGTGACTAGTGGTCGCCAAGCTCCTAGTCACTCGCCAATAAATAAAAACCCTACCTACCTGCTCATCCTAATAATAGTGGGGGAGGAGAGACAATAAACGAAATACCCAAAAAATAAAAAATGAATACTTATCATTAGATGTCTTCTTTTTTTAGCTCAAAAAAAGGCAGAATAAAGGTCCATAAAGTCAATTGAACTAAGAAAATAAAAAGTGTGGGCAGATGCAGCCCATGTGGTACATGTCATCGAGGACCTAGAGGTATTTGGGGATGACTAGGGGGACAATAAAATGTAGTGGAGTCGGGATAAATAAAAATAACCAGTTGCGGCTGTGATACTGCCACTTTAAAGCTGTTTTTAGGGAAACATCTTTTTAAAAGGCTAAGTACAATCCTGTATTGTACTGTAGTGATTGGGTATAGAATTACAGTTCTGGTAAATGTCACTCTGCATTCCTTTTAATTTTGATGATTAAAGTATATATATAGATTAGCATTATTGTTTTCTTGTTATTTATTTTATTCCTTGCAAGCTATAATAAAGAAAAGGTTGCCATCCATTAAGGCACTGAGGTGACTATCTTGTGCCTTACGATAAGGCCCTAAACGTTATGAGTAGTCAATTATATACTTCATGTTGCATTAGTTCACATTAAAAGTATGCTGCCCATTTTTGTTTTTTGTATGTTTTGCGTATGATTTGTTTTGTGATTATACAAAAGGAGAGCCAAATATAACTATATACAATATTCAGTTTTAAAAGCACTGCTCCACTTTGGTTACACAATACAATACTAATGAAATTAGTTTAGGACAATAAGTCCTTATTAGTTCCTTTTTCTGAGCATAGTATTAAAAAAAGTATTTATCTCTGAACAAAGTGCCATCTAGATTTGCCTCCCTCTTTCAGACACAATATCAGTAGACAATCCAAGTCACCTAAAAACGTGATTTTAAAAAGATTTTAGACAGTTCTAGAGAGGGAAGGACCGTAGGCAGATGATCAAAATGCATCCCTTTGAGGATCTCACCAACAACCCAGAGGACATATCTAGGATACATGTATCCACAAATCCGTGGCAATGGGCAGCAACTGCAAAATGTGGCGTAAAAATCAAAGAGGTATTTCCATACTGGCACAATGGAGATATGCTACTAAAGATTGTTTATATTCTATTGAAGGATGGCCACCCGAATAGTATAATATGCCAGATATTTTTTTCACCAGTAATGTAGTGTTCATTTGGCTGACTACCAATTTTAGTCAGATTTTAGTCGACTAACATTTTTGAGATTTAGTCGACTAAAAGAAGAGTAAAACTAAAACAATTCAGATGACTAAAATCCAACAAAAATTAAAATGGCTTTTTAGTCAAAAGACTATGACTAAAACTAAATTGAAATTTGCCGCCAAAATTAACACTGCACAGAGGGGCTTTGGAAGGGGCAAAAAAGACAGACCAGGGCTTGGGAGAGAGAAACCGAGAGGGGCTGGGAGGACACAGAGAGCTTTGGAAGGGGCAAAAGAGACAGATAGAGGCTTTAACTAAACCCATTAGATTTTAGTTGTGTCAACTGGAGATTTAGTCGACTAAAACAAGACTAAAACTAAAACAATTCAGATGACTAAAATAAGACTAAAACTAAAAGATCTTTCAAGTCAAAAGACTATTGCTAAAACTAAATTGAAATTTGCTGCCAAAATGAACACTGCAATGATGGTTCAGTTACAAGTGCCAATGCCTTTCCCGGAGGAAGAGAGGTTGGATCCCTACCCTGCGACTTCAAGATATACACAATCAAAGCACAACCTATATTGGTCTTAATGAAGAACGTTCACTCGTTGTTGGATATAATGGACACGTGTATTTATTTCTCAAATTCCTCACATTGTCTGTGTTAGTCTTTATCCCTAACTTAAATAAGATGATACAATTAAACTGGAACTGGAATGGGTTCACCGCGCCTGCCTTAACTTGTGTTTACTGCTTCGCCTCACAAAGACATAAGATACTTTTATGGACCATTATTATGTTAATAAGGAAGGCAAGTCCACCAAATGATGTTGACTGTGTCAGAGCCTTACAATTCATGCCATAAATGCACTTAGTATCAGTGTGTTTCTCATAGAAGAAGCCACAAGGGTGTAATCAATGTGTCAGTGGTGTGTCAGGATGGTTGATGTAAAGAACTTACCTCTCAATTAAACTGAGGGGAAAAAATGCCATTTCAAGTTGCAATGTGTATCATTCCCCGGGAAGTGTGGGCTTGGCCATTTGGCCTGTTGATATTTCTCTTATCTGGTCTCAGCTAGGATTGATTAATTTTAAGATAACCTTCCATTTACACAATGCCTATGCATGCAGACACCCATATAAAAGATATTTCACTCTCCAACCCTGGTTAGATTTCTCTTTGTGTGACCATCGGTGGTATCCTGGTTTTATGAATGGGATTTTGATTGCTCTTATTACAGCTTTTGCTTCTGATTTTGCTTGTGTATTCTGATTTTCAATGATTAGACCTTTAATACTGCTTGTGTTCCCTAAATCCTTGAAACCCCCAAACCCTTGAGGGTGCATGTTATGTATCCAGAATTGGCTCATTATTTAAAAGAGAAGAACTAGGTAAAACGTAATCAACATCTACTTCTGCAAAGGCTGGACTACCAATTACCTGATATTCAAATACTACATTACACAAGCAACAGAGACAGAGGTACTTATCTGCACTGTGCCATAAATGGCTTAATGTCTATACCAAGGGTTGTTTATTGTAGAATTGTTTATTATGGATGCACCTAATCTCTGTATCATGTTAAGTTTCAGTCCACTATTTCGATATTTACTCATTCAGGACTTACTATTACACTGTTTGAGTGAATCCATGTGTACTCATTTGCATTCTGCAGTTTTCAGGATTCCATGGTAAGTAGCTGTTAGCGTATTCTAAAATTGTACTGGTTACCCTTAAAGGGGAGCTGGAACTTCTCAGGATTTGTAATATTTTGTTTACCCATTCCAAAATAAAATGACAGATACGTGCAGAGGACAACCTCTTACCCACGCCGCATACCACATGCACCCCAAACACAACACGTGACTTCAACCATACAACAGGTGGAAACTACAATCCACTCTACACCACCTCTCGTTTCCCCTTACACACACACCCACACCAACACACTTTGACAAGGCATTTGCCTACTAAACATTACTCTGTTGTCACTTCGGTGACATTTTCACTATTTATGTTTCCTCCTGTTATAGGTCCTTGCCCCTGACCTTTCCCATCACACACAGTCACTAGGCCCACGAGATATTGGACCAGCCCATACTACAACCTAACCCGAGACCAGGAGACACATCGAAAATACCTCAAAAACAGGAACAAGCAACCAATGTGTGATTAACCCTTGCAATGTTACACCTTTCATTTTGTTACTCACAATGTATTGACTATGAATATGTACTTCTGCTAAATATGTTACCAAAAATTAAAAAAAAAAAAAAAAAAAAGAATTTTCAAAAAAAATAAAAAATAAAATGAAATGTATAAATCCACATATCTTATCCTAACACTGGAAGCATCCATCCTACTACCCTGTCAATCATTGTTATAAACTCAGTTCTTTGTACCTGGCAGTCAGTATAGAGAAAATTTTGAGATTAGAGGAAAACTGAAACACTGTTTCTATTCTCCTATTCATTTGAGATGTTTGCCCTGGCTTATCTTTATATGGACTGATTATGATGTAATTTGATAAAGTTTTTATATAAATATATAAGAAGGATCTAATGAAAAAAGTTAGCACAAGTTTTTTTGTGTGTTGTTCAATGGTGTAAATTCTAGAGTACCATATATACTTGAGTATAAGTCGAGTTTTTCAGCACATTTTTGTGCTGAAAAACCCCCACTCGACTTATACTCGAGTCACTGTCTGTATTATGGCAACTTACATTGCCATAATACAGACCAGGACCGCCGGGCTCATTACAAGCCCGGCAGTCCTGTTGGGGGCTGTTAGCGAGCTGTAATTTACCTTTCCTGCAGCTCCTGTCAGCTCCCTTCTCCTGCGCTCCGGTCAGCTCCACTGTAAATCTCGCGAGAGCCGTGGCCGTCAGAGCGTTGCCACGGGTTACAGTGGCAACGCTCCGCGCGGCACACAGGCCGCGAGATTTACAGTGGAGCTGACCGGAACGGAGGAGAAGGGAGCTGACAGTAGCTGCACGAAAGGTAAGTAAATGCTTACTGCCAGCCCCCCCCCCCCACTGCACAGCCCATCCACTGGACCACCAGGGAATTATATAGCCCCCCTTCCTGACCAGGTAACAAGCAGGGAGGGGGGACAAAAAAAAATACTAATAAAAAAATAATATTAAAAAAATAATTTAAAAAAATAATAAAAAATAATCATATTAAAATAAAAAAATTTAAATATTAAAATATAAAAAAATTTAAATAATAAAAATGCCCTCCCCCCACCAAGTTCACACACACTACACACACACACACACTCTGCATTATATACACACACGCACACACACATACAAACACACACTGCATTATATACACACACACTCATACAAACACACACTCTGCATTATATACACACACACACACTGCATTATACACACACACACACACATTCTGCATTCACACAAACACACACATTGCATTATATACACACAGTGTGTGTATATAATGCAGAGTGTGTGTTTGTATGAGTGTGTGTGTATATAATGCAGAGTGTGTGTTTGCATGAGTGTGTGTTTGTATGAGTGTGTGTGTATATAGTGCAGAGTGTGTGTTTGCATGAGTGTGTGTGTATATAATTATAAAAATCACAGAATTTCATAGCCCCAAATTTTATCCTCGACTTATCCACGAGGCATAGCATATTTCACAATTGTTGGTCACAAAACTGCACTCGACTTATACACAAGTATATACGGTAGCTACAAAGCCCCTTTAATATTATTAAATCTTTCTTTATACACATTTGTAAAACTCCTAAGACACAGCATCACAAATGATCGAGAGTCACACTTACTTCCAAGTATCTAACGTTGGTGTAAAGAAAAAAGTTATACCAGGGTGGGCAAAGACGTTAGCTGAGCAGAAAGCAACTTTGAGGGGATTTAAAACTTAAAGGGACACTATAGTCACCAGAACAACTGCAGTTTAATGTAGTTGTTCTGGTGAGTATAATCATTAGATGCAGACATTTTCATGCAAACACTGCCTTTTCATAGAAAAAGCAGTGTTTACATTGCCCCTAGGGACACCTCCAAGTGGCCACTCAGATGGCCACTGGAGGTGCTTCCTGGCTCAGTGCTGCACAGTAAGCAGCCTTGCCGTTCAGCGTCTCCACGCTCTGCATGGGGACGCTGAATTTTCCTCATAGAGATGCATTAATTTTAGCCAATGCTAAGCATTGGATTGGCTAAAAATCAGAAATTCTGATGATGTCACCACGGGGGGGTGGGGGCAGTGCTGGCGGACCCACGTGGCGCTGGAAAAAAGGTGAGTTTTTCATGCTTTTAACGGGGTAAAGGGGGGGGGGGAAGCCACATTAATAGTAGGTTTTGCACTAAAGGGTCAGGAATACATGTTTGTATTCCATTAAGTAGTATCAAAGCCTTAAAACAAATCATTATTTTATACTCTCTACTGCCTGACTTTACATCACTCCATTAGCTCCTTAATTCTAAATCATTAGGCAAGCCCTATGTCTGTAAACTGTAATGAACCTGGTATTCATATCTTTAGTGGTTAATACAAAAATTCTACCTAGTTACAAATGCAGAATTTGTAATTCAATGGGAGAAAACGAATAACCAATTATTTCTTATCTGCTGTCATGATTCAGATTTCTGCAATATTTCCTACTTGTTTGAGAATCAGAATATCTTATGAAGGATTAAATAGTAATTTAGACTGCTTTCTCTAAATAGGCATGCAAAAAATAATTGAAAAAATACAGTTATTTGTCATTTAACACTTGAGAAATATGTCTTTGACTAAATGACTATGACTTCGCCAGTTGTTGTCAGATGTTGAAATGCAAATTATAAATTAGAACATTTGCCAAAAGCCTCATTCTCACAAAATATATATTTTAAATATTCCATAAATACAGGTTTCTCCCTCACAATTATTTCTTATTTTCAGTTTCACATTGTGTTGTTCTCCCAAGGGTAAATATAAAACCATTTGTGTCCAATTTTCTTTCGCTGCTAAATAAATCTGGCAACTGCTATTACTTACAATAGGAAATTGCCATATCCCAAAAATATTTAAAAACATTTTGCTTTGCACCCATTTGAACATGTTTTAATGAGATGCACTATGAACATGGAAGAGCTGGCAAATGCTATCAGGACCACTGCCATGGGCAAAGGGATTGTGGGTTGCAGCCTCAAAAGATTCTTCTGAACATTCAAATAATGGGAAGTGTGTTGGGATGTCACCTTGCACATTTATATATGGTATATACACAGGGGAAATAAACATGACTGCTGACTCCTTCGATAACCAAATCCCGTTACCCTTCCATTCCCAATAAGTAACGCAACACCATATTAAGTGGGTAAGGGCAACGGCCACAGCTTTATTTAAACCAGCATAACCAAATACTATCAGCTGCTGGTTTTACCCAGCAGACAGGTACACTTTAAACGTCTTCCAGAGCCTCTTCAGCATGTCCTTCGTCATCAACCAAATTCAGGCTGTGACTCCCTAAGCCCGTCCGGGCTTTATTCATTTACCAAACTTGCTGCTGCAGGAAACCTGCCACCGCAGACCTCACCCCTACTAGAGGGAGGGGGATGTGGCCCCCAAAGCCAGCGCCTGTGTCATTATTGGTTGTAACCCCATTTTAAATGTATCCAAACTGACATGAGTAAGATGTACCAAATCAGTATGCATAGCACACTGGTTATCTCCTTCTAGTTCAACATGAGTAATCACCAATCCACGCAAGCACTGTACGAATCGTGATATTGTCATGTTGAAGTGACATCCACCTCATTATATCCCTTTTTGCGATGCACGCTCTTGATCCAGGTAATAACCACCAGCGTGGATCAGCAGAATCAGCAGTATAACTGTTTCCGTCACATATCGCTGAAGCGATCTCTCCAGATAAAATTGCTGCTAGAATATCTAGCAATAAAGAAATCAACTGGACATTAACCATACCCAGGCACCTATAAAAGCACCTTTTAAAGGTCGAATATACAATTGAAAACCTGCTCATTCCAACCGACTCAGCAGCCAAATGGAAGAGTCTGACAGACCTAACCTGCTTGCCTGCAAAGTCAGACCGATGCGGAATGAATTAGTTGAATAACCACCATTTTTGATTTTTGTTTGGGAGTCCACTCCTAACTAGCGCAATACAGTATAATCCACTCCTAACGAGCGCAACACCAACATAAACACTCTAGTGAATGGATAATAACCCATATGCATGCACTGGAACGTTTCTCCAAATTATGGACCCTCCAATCCTAATCACTCTACCACTACCCGCTTTATCAGTATTAGATTGCCAAATTAGAAATTCCACTTCTTTTTGAAACTAAAGAACCTCCTTCCTAAGCTCTAGAACTCCACCAATCTGCCGACGCATAGAGTAGCATAAAAACACACAGAAAAGGCTACCCAAAACAGAATTGCCTGCAATGGTAAAACCTAAATAGCAGGCAGGATCCAACCTATGTCTCCCAGAAAGTGCACAAATACAGGATGCCTAACGACCGCCACCAGTTTATGTCTCCAACAGTGCAATATCCGCTGAACCACAAATGCTTTAGTCACATCTTCCCCTCACATGAAGTGCATTAGGATTGAAAGAGCTGACATAGCCTGTTCCACTGACACGGATGTCCCTCGATGCCGCAAGTCAGAAAGAAAGACTAAGTGAATAACAACCTACTTTCTGAAGAAGACCAACCAAATTGATCCCACACCGTCAGGTATGCTGCCCAAGACTTAGGAGACAGGGATCTCTCAATCAAGTCAGTCAAGTTCCAAAACTGAGGTTGCAGAAGAATTCAGGGCCCTCCACAAGCTTCTGGAGTCACCTCCTGAAATTCATCCTCCTAGAAGCGAGAAAGAGAGTCGGCAATACATTAGACACACCTGGCACCTTCACCCAAACAAATATTAAATTCCAAGCAATGCAGAACCAACCGTCACAATAAATCCCATCACAGAAGAGAACCCAAAGATAACTGGTTAACGACATGAACCACACTAAGGTTTTTTGCACGGAAAAGAACCTGCTTCTTTGCCAAAGCTGAGACCCAGAGCTTGGCCGACACTACAATCGGGAATAGCACCAAAAAGGAATCTGACCACGCCAACGGCCCGCACATCATAGCCCTCAGAAAAAAGCACCAAAACGAACTGAGCTGCAGCCTCCGTGAACAGCTCAAAGGCCAAGTTAGACACTGTTTTACTGCGCCAAAATGTCTGACCACTGTAACCCACGAGGAACAAAACTCCAAACTCCCAAAAGGCAAGTAAAGTTAAAAGGTAGATGAATACCAACCACAGCCAAGGAAAGTCAGTGACTGAAAGCACGCCCCATGGGCATGACTTACAGCCAAAATTCAAATGGCCCTGTTGGGATTGCAGAATTCAAATAGCCCAATAGGGAGCCCCCTAGATATGACACTAGATTTGACAACCTGAAGCTTAGTCTCCGGCAAGTGAAACACTTTATTAGCCAACTATATTTAAATCCCCAGGAAAAAATATCGTACTAGTTGGAAGCCCAAAATCCACTACAACCCTATGAAAGTGGAACAACAAGTCCGTACAAACCTGAGAACCCGACTAGTGCAGAAAGAGATGGACAAACCACTACACTGTGAGGAATTAGCCAGACCGACAAACAAGAAATCGTTGAGATAGTGAATGAGGGAAGTACAGCCCCACACCCACGCCACGATCCTTTACAACAAGGCACTTAAAACTTCAAAATAAAAACAAGAAATTGAACAACCCATGAGAAGGCACATGTCGAAGAAAAATCACCCTGAAACTGACACCCCAACAGATGAAAACAATCTGGGGGACCTGGCAGCAACCGAAAAGCCGATTGCATATCAGACGTCGCCAACAGGGCCCTAGGTCCTACTCCACAAACCAAATCCAAAGCCCGATCGAAAGAAGCATTTCGTACCGGACAGTCCTCCTTTGAAATCCCATCGTGAACCGAGGACCCTGACAGATAAGACAGATTTCTGCCATAAGCCACAGCACCACCTCCTTCCGTAGCTCGGCTACCAGGACGCCCTCCTTACCCCGAACCGAGGACAGGTTAGGCGCAATGATGCCTCCCCTGATGGAGTAAATGGGAACGCCTGAGACAGAGTGAGAGCCATGGCGCCTGTCTTTCTGCCCTCAATGGCGTCCTCTCCTTGAGGAACGTAATCCTTGGAGGCCAACATCAGGTGGGGTTAAAAAAACGGACGGCTGGGTGAGCCCCACCACAGTAGGAGCACTCATGCTTAAACCTATAACTGCTGTACCCTCTGCAGTGGTTCTCGTTAAAGAGCCAACAGATGCTCTTCTTGTGACCCGCCGATGCTACTCTGGAAGTGCCGGTGGCCGGCGGAAAGTAAGAGCCCGACGGACGACCGGGATTAATGAGAAGCAACCATAGGTTACCGAAATCCAAGTTTGGCCTAACCGCTGTATTTTTTTTTTTAACTGCTGGTCTTATTTAAACCAGCAGTTAAAACCTTATAAGCCCCCCAAATCAAGTCCAAATACAATTCCGGAAACTTAGCTGATAGGATGCCAGCTTAGGTAGCAAATCCCTGCAACCAATTCCCAAAGGTATGGGGGAGCTGCTTACCTTTTCACCTTCAGCTGCGTCACACAGACGCAGTCTATCCGCCGACTCCTTGTCAAATGGTACCAAGGATAGTAGGTCCACATACACACCCTTAAGAATCTTTTCTCTCACATCCAAAGACACATGTAACCCTAGGGGTGCTTCTTGCTGTGAGGGTTCTGCAGTCCGCCTGCCTGCTGTTCCGCCAGGGGAGCGGAGGCTCACACCCAAGGGAGTTCTAGTCCGTCCATGCCAGGCATGTAAAGGGGAATCCTGTACCCTCCCTGGTACTCATTGGCCTCCGGTCCAGAAGCTGGTGAGATCCTCCACCATCACGTTACCACCCGCTGGCCTGCCCCACTTTACGGGAGCCAGCTGTGCTTCTCCTCAGATTCCCCAGTCCAAGGAGCTCTGGGAATTCCAGATTCAGCGGGGGCCTGTGACGTCTGCGTCGCGAGATTTGCAGACGTCACGTTCGCGCCCCCCGAGTTCCTGCGAGAGGTGCTCCGCCTCTTCCTGCATACAGCCACACAGCCGACGTCACTTCCACAGCCACTGGAAGAGAAGGGTGAGGACTGTGGAACCTCACCTCGCCTCCGGCGCCATCTTGGGGACCGACATATTGCCACCCAGGCCCAGCCCGGCCACCTTGACTTCCACAGCACCTGTTGCCATTCCTCCGCCTCGCGCTGCCACCATCCTGCCACCTGGAGCCAGCCTCATTCGACCCCGGACCCTCTGGAGGAAGTCCGACCCTGGACCTCCGCACTGGACTAGGGGACAGTCTGGCCCCTCCTAAACAACCTGCTCGCCCTGGGCACTGTGGAGCAGCGAGTTGAAGGATTCAGCCCCATGGGTCCAGGGAGGGAAACTCAAGTTAATAAACTAATTTTTACAGGGACTACCAGAGGAAAGACACTGCCAGGCTCCCTCAGCATTGTTCATCAGTAGTCTGGTAATTTTTCCCAGAATTCCATGCTTTCAACTGTTAAACCAACTGTATCCATTTGGTTGCTATGCCAACCCCTCAGGGCAGCAGTCATGCTCCCCCCTCACTATTCGCTCCGCGGGTTGGCCTGGATAACTGGGATACATATACAGGGGTAAAAAAAAAGGGTAACTGAGGTATCTTCACAGGCCTAATACATGGGGTGACTGGGCTGTATGCACAGGGGTAATAAACAGGGAAACTTGATATACATACAGGGGTAAAAACAGGGCAACAACTAACTGGGGTACGTGTAAAAGGGATAATAAACAGGGTAATGGGGGTATATTCACAGTGGTAATAAAACAGGTCATCAGCATAACTGGGGTATACACGCAGAGGGCTATTAAACATGATAACTGGGGTAAACTTACAGGTCACTTCAGGCCTGTACAATGAGAGAGGAAACCCTCTCAAGAGTCCCACCTGTCAGAGTGTTGCTGTCGGTTACCACGGTAATGCTCAGATGCCGCACTTTGCCAGGGGCTTGCGAGAAGAGTCTGGGTACCTATCAGAGAACCAAGCAGGAGAGCTTGCAGTGCCACCAGACTACCAGAATGTAATGTACCCCATCGCCAGCGACTGGTAAGAGGCAGGGAGGAGGGGATAATATTAAATAAAGCCCCCCCAAAAAATTATTATTAAATCACCCCCCACAACACAGCCACTATCTCAGCCCACAAATACGCACACACTGCATTCACTATATATACACACAGAGCATCTACTAAACGCACACTGCATACACTATATACACACTGTATAAACTATACACACACACTACATCGACTATATACAGTGAGGGGAAAAAGTATTTGGTGCCCTGCTGATTTTGAATGTTTGCCCACTGACAAAGAAATGATTAGTCTATAATTCCAAGATTTTACTATTAACATGACGTAAAGTCATGATTTTATTAATGACACGGAGGCGAGTGTTATGCTTCTCTTTCTTTAATTTTCCCTCAGCAGCGAAGAGAAAAAATGAATGTAAAAGAGAAAAACAACAAAATATTAGAATATTCAACAGTGCTACTAATCAGTATCCACCCCCTTCAGTATATAACGTGTAGCACTCTCTTCCTCTTCCTCTTTCTTCTCTGCTCCCTCAGACCAGCTAAGTACATTATTCTCCTACTTGCTTTGTGATATTATTGATGTGGGACTGTATATGTTATCCCTATTCACTTAGGGGCTTATGTTTTGCTCCCATTAGTTTACTATTACTTTTACTATTAGTACTGTCTAGGACGTCTTAACTCAGTTTAGATATCATAGTGTTATTTGTTAATTACTCCATTATACTGTATTTTGTGCCCCCTAGGTCCTGTGGTGTTCAGCAGGTCTGCTTTACCTGGCAAAACAGTTTTTTTTCCCCCCTCTGGGCGAGTGCTCCGCTCCCTGGCCCCTCTCCCGACCGTGTACCGTTAGAGTGCTTTTCCTATTCCACCTCGCCCCATTCTCGGCTCCCTTTGCTACCCGCCGGCTTCCACGCGGCGGTTAGTTCTTTACTGCGCACGACGCTCCCGGCAGCCATCTTTTTGGTTTTCTGTCGCCGCCGGCAACAGCATTTTTACACTCGTGCTGCAGCTTTGAACAGATCTAGACGCTGCACACGACGCCACTCTGCTAATTCACCCAGGACCCGGGTATTTTCTATTTTCTGTATATTGCTACCTGCACCTTTTTTCATAGTTTATTTGTTTTTCTTTCTTTCACTCACTTCTGTAGTCATGCAGTCAGCTGGAGACGATCTCCCTGGCCATCCCAACACCTTAATAGGAGCCCCTGGCCCTGACCCCCAGGCTGATCCTATCCTCATAGGCTCAGAAGAATTTCAGAGCCTCCTGGACGTCACCATGTCCACTTCTATTACTAAGGCCATTTCATCAGCCATGGGGACCATGTCCTCCAGCATCTCACAGTCCATGGTAGGTGTATTTTAACAGTGAGAGACAGAATAACAAAAAACTTGGAAGAAAGATATGTGTGTATGTGAGTGTGTCAAATCAGTGAGGGCGTGTGTAAGTCACTGTGCATCTGTCAGTGAGTGTATGTCAGTGTATGTCTATCTGAGAGTGTGTGCCTGTTAGTAAGCAGGTGTGTCAGTGTGTGTGTGTGTCTGTCAGTGAAAGTGTTTGTTGGCCAAACAGTCTGTGTGCCAATTACTGTGTGTCTGTCAGTAAGTGTATGTCAGTGCATGCATCAGTGAGGGTGTTTGTTTGTCAATCAAAGTGCTTGTTGGTCTTAAATAGAAAGAAGTGCAGCCTTGACAGGAAGGGGTGGGGCATATTTAGATTAGGGCAGCACAAAACCAAAATACACCACTGCATACAATCCCTGCCTTATAGCATCAAAGCCTATGTGATTAAATGGAACAGACTGGGCATTCCTTTGCTACTTATATTGAATAATGGGGAGCTGGAATCTCTGATTAATTCATTAAAAGTAAATAAATACGTTTCAAAAAAAAGTGTGGGTGTTTTAAAAAACAGTTTTACTTGCTTTATACTCAGTACACTTTATGACATGCAATTTGATACAACTTTGAAAATTGAACCGGACTTTATTCAAACAATATTTGAACTGCCCACTTTATGAATTATTTTTGTGATGTTAAATGTCATTAATAATTCCCAGATTTTACTATTAACATGACGTAAAGTCATGATTTTATTAATGACACGGAGGCGAGTATTATGCTATCTCTTTCTTACTTTATTCCTCAGCAGCAAAGAGAAATATAAAACTGAAAGAGAAAAAATGTAGATATGCAATAATAATAATAACAGGAACAACCAGATCTGCCTAGTAACAGGGCAGCCAATCAGTCTCTAGGAACAGTCCATAAATCTCTATCCTTGTACTTCCACTTCCTCTTCTTTGCCTTCCGAACCGAAAACCCAAAGCAAAATATCCAAGCAGTAACTAAGAAACGTCAAACCGGTAGACATCAACAGACCGGAATCAAGCTGTAAAACAAAGAAATATGTGGTTAATTCCAAACTTAGGAACTGAGTGTAACATATCGAATATACGTGACCTGCAGATAAAGAGCATCATAATCAAAATCCATGTACATTTGTCACACTCTAGAACACCATATACTCAATACAAGTACCTCATGTGTACTTACCGTGAGATAAGACGAACCCCCCGATTGAACCCTAAGCGAAAACCAGACCCAGACCCACGGGAGGGTGGGTGGGAATAATACTCGCCTCCGTGTCATTAATAAAATCATGACTTTACGTCATGTTAATAGTAAAATCTGGGAATTTTATTAATGACACGGAGGCTCCTATTATGCTAGTTTAAAGCTGAGCCACAACCAATGAAGAAACATGTTCAATCGGGCGGAAGTAAAAATCACGGAACGTAGATTCCTTAGACCAATCTGCCGCTTTCAAGATATCGTCTAGGCGACATCCTATCGTAGAAGCCTTTGATGCCATGGCACCCCTAACTGAATGAGCCGAAAAAACCGAAGTGTCGATACCCGCAGCAGAAAGGAGATCTTTAACCCAGCGGGCGAGCGTCGGCGACGAGACCGGTAGAAACGGTGCTTTCAAGGAAATAAAGAGTGGAGGCAAGTTAGTTGACCTCAGCAGCCGGGTACGATCCAAATAAACCTGGAGACAAGCCACAGGACACAAAGCAGGTCTGATGGAGCATCTAGGGTAGTCCACCGACTTGGAAGCCGACTTAGTCCTCCTCGAGATATTAAACGACACACCTCCGGGGGTGAACGAGACCGCGTTCCAGTCCAGAGCCCTGACGTCCGACACCCTCTTACACGAAAGTAGACACAGGAGCATGACCAGTTTCCATGATAACTGCTTGAGTGTCAAGTCCTCATTACAGGGCCAGGAGTCCAAGAATCCAAGGACGACGTTAACGTCCCAAAACGATGAGTATCTAGATCTTGGCGGTCTAGCAAAACGGATACCTTTCAACAAGCGGCACACAATAGGATGTTGTCCGATCGGAGATCCGTCGATCCCTTGATGTCCGGCCGAAATGGCTGATCTATAAACATTAAGGGTACGATAAGCCAAACCAGAATCGAAACGTTCCGTCAGGAAACCAAGCAGCGCATTTAGAGGGGCAGAAAGTGGATCCAGCAATCTTCCCAAGCACCAGCCAGACCACACGCGCCATGCGGCCTTGTAAGCCGCTCTGGTACCTGGTGCCCAGGCATTCTCCAATAGTCGAGCAGTTGTCTGCGAAACATCCGTGACACCCCAGGGTCTCCCGAGATTAACCAAGCCGTGAGTTGGAGTAAGTTCTGATCCACCAATTCGTGCAATTTGCCATCCGGATCCAGAAGCACATCCGGCCTCATTTCGATTATCCGTGGGAAATCTATGGCCATCTCCAGAAGGCGGGGAAACCACGGTTGAGAGTGCCAGAGCGGAGCTACCATTACTATCGTGCAATTCTGCCTGGCCGAGTACGCCAGTGTCCGGGATATCAGGTTGAACGGTGGGAACGCATAATGGCGTCCCAGCGGCCACGTCTGCAAGAACGCGTCCACCGCCGTGGCCGCTGGGTCCGGTCTCCAACTGAAGTACTGGGGTAGTTGGGTGTTCAATCTGGACGCGAACAAATCCAGGTGAAGTGGACCCCACAACCGTTCTATCCTTTGAAATGTCGAGGACAGCAAGTGCCAGTCTCCTGAATCCTTCAGGTAGCGCGAGTTCCAATCCGCCCACTCGTTGTCCAGACCCGGAATGTGCTCGGCCGTAACCGATACGGCATTGTGTAGGCAATACTGCCAGAAATCCTTTGCCAAGTTCGCCAACTGCTTCGATTTTGTCCCCCCGAGGTGGTTTATGTACCTGACTGCGGACACATTGTCCATACGTAGGAGGACGCAGCAATTTCCCTGCGTCGGAGATAGACTTCCGAATGGCAAACGAACCCGCCAGAAGTTCCAGGCAGTTTATGTGCAGAGCCGATTCGATCTCTGACCATCTTCCACCGGTGGAGACACCGCCACAGCGAGCGCCCCAGCCATGCAGGCTTGCATCCGACTCTATGATCACATCCGGCGCGGAGCCAAAGATCGCCCGGCCGTTCCAGGCCTCCATGTGGTCCAACCACCACCTTAGTTCGTCTCTGGAGTCCCTGTCCAGGGTCAACACGCTCTCGTACGAGCCCCCTGATCGAAGATGGGACCTTTTTAAACGTTGGAGTGCTCGATAATGTAGTGGGCCTGGAAATATTGCCTGAATCGATGAGGCCAACAGGCCAATCACCCTTGCCAATTGCCGGACGGAGAGAGAGGTGGCTCGCAGCGCCCGTCGTATCTCCTTTTTCATCGATCGGAGTTTTGCCTCCGGGAGGAACAGAAACTGGGTGACTGAATCGACCTCGAAGCCCAGGAACTCTATCCTTTGTACCGGGGTCACAATGGATTTTTCCCAGTTTACGAGGAAACCTAGTCCCTCCAGGAGACTCACCGTCCATCTTAGGTGCCTGAGAAGTTGCTTGGGGGATGAAGACATAATCAGTATGTCGTCCAGGTAGATAATCATGCGGACCCCTCGCGCCCTGAGGAAGGCCACCACGGGCTTCATCACTTTTGTGAAGCACCACGGAGCTGAAGATAGACCGAACGGCAGACATGTAAAACGCCATCGACGACCTTGCCACGTAAAGTGCAATAAGTCCCAATGCTCTTCTGCCATGGGTATAGTCAAGTAGGCATCTTTGAGGTCTAATTTGACCATCCAGTCTCCCTGACGGAGCAGGTCCCTGAGACAATGAGCGCCCTCCATCTTGAAGTGATGGTAACGTAGGAAAGAATTGAGGTGTTTGAGGTTTATCACCGGACGTACGCCTCCGCCCTTCTTGGCGACAAGAAACAGGTTGCTTAGAAATCCCGGGTGTCCGTAGGGGATTTCTTGAATAGCCCGTTTGGCAGACAGTTCCGCGATCTCTGCGGTAATTAATGCGGACTGCTCTGCTGGTAGGTTCAGTTCCTGTGGGAGACACGTCTGGACAGGGGGGGACAATAAATCCAGGCGGAAACCCCTGACCGCACTGAGGACCCAAACATCTGTGGTGATCATACCCCACACATCGAGAAACAGTGCCAATCTGTCCCCCACACTCGTTCTGCAAGATACACGTATTGGTGTACTCACCGTAAGGGCATCTGTATGAGGGTTGTCCACGACCTCCCCGACTCTGCCATGGTCTCCCCCGTGAGGGAAAAAAGGGCGTTGGCTTATAGTCTTGGTAGGTCCGGGGGGCGGAAAAGGAACCTCTGTGAGTCCTCGGGGGACCTCGAGCTCCACGGCCGGGCGGACGGCTCCTATACCTCCCGGCCCCATGGGAAACCTTAGGGCCGAACACCCTCTTCAGGTTAGACTGCGCCTTATCTAGCGCGGTAAAGGTGCGTACAAAGGAGCCTAAGTCCTTCACAAAACATTCTCCGAAGAGCAAACCTTTGGCCGAAGCACCAGGCTCCTTCACTGCCAGGTTAACTAACTTGGGCTCAATTTTGAGCAGAATCGCCTTGCGGCGTTCAGCCGACATGGCTGTGTTCGCGTTGCCGAGAAGGCAAATCAACCTCTGGACCCACCCAATCGCTTCATCAAAATCAATAGGCTTCGTTCCAGCCTTAGCCGCTTCTAGAAGCTCGTAAAGCTTGGCGGCGGGGCCCAGGGTATCCAAGATCTTGTCTTGGCAATTATGCAGCGAAAATTCCAGTCCTTTGCGGGGCTTCCAACCCGTCTTAGTTAAGAACTGAGAAATCTGGGGGTCAACCTCTGGCGTCTTGCACGCCGAATCAGGCACCGAAGGCCTTGGGCACTCGGCCCTCAGTTTACTGCGCCCCTCCTTGGAAAGGGGGGTACGCATACGAAGCGCCAGGTAATTGCCAATATGCGCGGGCGGGTCCCATTCCGCCGAGCGGGGATGGCGAAGGTCATCGGGATCGAACAGGGGGTAACCCTGAGGATCACAGATGTCCTGCCCCTCACCCGGAGGAAGCGCCGAAGCGTCGAACTCCGCCTCATCGCCGGAAACCCCTTTCTCATAGGAGGCGTAATCAGGGGGATCCGAGTCTGACTCTCCAGTTTGATCGGTATCCGATCCATCATCATCTCGGGCACGTGCCCGTTTCCATTTTCTGGCCGATTTTGCCCGGCCAGCGGCTCTCTTGCGCGGAAACGCGCCATCTGGGACGGCCATAGGCACGTCAGTCAAGGCAGGTATCACCTGCGTCACCTCTGGAGAGACATGTTTAAATTTCGTTTGTGCCTTGCGACCCGTATGAGGCTGCAGCGCAGGCAGGGGAGCAGGCAACGTGGCATGGCCCAAAGGCTGCGACAGCGCCTGCTGAATAGTGTGAGAGAGGGACGAGGACACGGTCCCCATGGCCGAAGCCAGGGCCTTCTGCATAGTGGAATCAAAAAGGGCCTGGAACTCCTGTGAGGGAGTAAGGCCCATATCCCCTGTAATGGGGGTCTGAGAGGGGTCCATAATGGGGTAACTGGGACTACCCGAATCCTCACCCCTAGCCTGCATAATTAACAAAAACCAAATAAAGGCAACAAGTACTGTCTCTTTAAATTTGATATAGGAGTAGAGCAAAATCTGTAAAGGCTTAAATAAAACTAACAGATGACAGAAAACAAACCTATACAGGAGAAAAAAGGGGGTTGAGTAACCCACCAGAACAAATTACATCTACAATACTTGCAACAGTAAGGGAGGGAGAAGGGAGCCGACCCAGCCGCATGGAGAAATGAGGGGAAGATGGCCGCCGCGTGCAGAGCGCGCCGCGGCCGTTTCCAGGCTCCTCCCCCGCTAGTGAACGGGGAGCGCGACCACACACGCGGCCGGCACTCCCTCGCACCAGCGGGAGATCGGGTCAGCCGATAAGTGCAGCCGCACACGCGGCCGCGAGGGAAAGGGAGCCGGGGAGCACAGGGCTCCAGAGAGAAACCTCCTCTGCTAGCCGCGAACCCTGTCTGAAAGGGGAACGGTCCGACAGACAGGGGAAGCGGCGGCAAACGCAGGGGAGGTAAATAGGGAACCAAAGGAGGCACCCAAATATAAAAGCACAAAAGGCTTGCCAAAAAGGCACATAAAAGCCAGCAAACAAACAGACAATTGATAATATAAGACAACACAGTTAATAAAAAAACCTTAGCAAAAGCCATCAATCAAAACAATGTAGGAGAGAAAATTATACTTAGCTGGTCTGAGGACAGCAGCAAAGAAAGAGGAAGTGGAAGTACAAGGATAGAGATTTATGGACTGTTCCTAGAGACTGATTGGCTGCCCTGTTACTAGGCAGATATGGTTGTACCTGTTATTATTATTATTGCATATCTACATTTTTTCTCTTTCAGTTTTATATTTCTCTTTGCTGCTGAGGAATAAAGTAAGAAAGAGATAGCATAATAGGAGCCTCCGTGTCATTAATAAAATTAATACCAATAGAATCCAATCTATTTTTAGCAGAATAAAATAGGAGTTGTATGCAATGGGACATGATGTTCAATGCTTCCTAAAAAGCTTTATAAAATTACCTGCGCTGCAAGATTAAAAGTCAATATTTCAACCAAAGTCAATATTACTTTTAAAATTTAACATAATGTATTTTTAGGTGTCATGATCTGCAAATAAAGTTACAATCTTCTGAATACTTTTCACTTAGGTGAAATATGTCATTAACATAAAACGAGCTAAAATGCAATATATGATCATCATAAAACAAGGATCACCTAAAAAAATGATACGTTTTGTTCATCAATGATCCCTGTACTCTCTGACTTATAGTATAAATGTGTCAAACTATCAACACTTTCAGTTTGACTTAAATGAAGACATATTGCATGTTTGATATGCGGATTTGCTTTATTGCACTTAATCAGTGCACATGTTAGTCATTAATATTTTCCAGGACTTTATTCATGTGAAAAGCTGGAAACATTTTAAAAGAATATTTTTCGTGGGTTTATTTGAATGTACATGTGGAAGTAGCCAGTTCTTTTGGTTTTTGGATGGTGTTCAGAATGTAACATTAGCAGTCTCAAGTTGGCTATGTGCTGAGGTTAGGACCTAGCATTAGCCAGTATTAACAAGAAAACCTTTATTCCTGCATTAAATTCACACCCTAGGGATGAATATTTCCTGGCGAAATGGCAATATCTTTCCAAAAATGCTGTTGCTTTTTTTTTCTACTGTACTTATATTAACTCGTACATTACTAACATAGAGAGAGTGATTCTCAAAGGAAATCTAGGTTGTTACAGAGGAATATAGTAGCTTTACTCAAACCCCCGTCCAAAAAAAAAAAGTGGCACAAAATAATACTATTACAAAATATTACATGTTTTGATTATCCCTAGATTAATTTATCTCCTTAAAATGTGTTATCAAGTTTAATTCTAGTTGTTTACATAATATCTAAGAGTAAACAGCTGAGCGGGCCCTGCTGGGAATAGAACCTGTGACTTTGAGGTTTGAACACTTATTACTGTTGAAGATTTAATGGACAGATAGCTAATGTTGTAA
>OW240915.1:44518693-44639401 GCA_933207985.1 Pelobates cultripes | reverse complement strand
CGGAAGTAAAAATCACGGAACGTAGATTCCTTAGACCAATCTGCCGCTTTCAAGATATCGTCTAGGCGACATCCTATCGTAGAAGCCTTTGATGCCATGGCACCCCTAACTGAATGAGCCGAAAAAAACGAAGTATCGATACCCGCAGCAGAAAGGAGATCTTTAACCCAGCGGGCAAGCGTCGGAGACGAGACCGGTAGAAGCGGTGCTTTCAAGGAAATAAAGAGTGGAGGCAAGTCAGTTGACCTCAGCAGCCGGGTACGATCCAAAAAAACCTGGAGACAAGCCACAGGACACAAAGCAGGTCTGATGGAGCATCTAGGGTAGTCCACCGACTTGGAAGCCGACTTAGTCCTCCTCGAGATATTAAACGACACACCTCCGGGGGTGAACGAGACGTTCCAGTCCAGAGCCCTGACGTCCGACACCCTCTTACACGAAAGTAGACACAGGAGCATGACCAGTTTCCATGATAACTGCTTGAGTGTCAAGTCCTCATTACAGGGCCAGGAGTCCAAGAATCCAAGGACGACGTTAACGTCCCAAAACGATGAGTATCTAGATCTTGGCGGTCTAGCAAAACGGATACCTTTCAACAAGCGGCACACAATAGGATGTTGTCCAATCGGAGATCCGTCGATCCCTTGATGTCCGGCCGAAATGGCTGATCTATAAACATTAAGGGTACGATAAGCCAAACCAGAATCGAAACGTTCCGTCAGGAAACCAAGCAGCGCATTTAGAGGGGCAGAAAGTGGATCCAGCAATCTTCCCAAGCACCAGCCAGACCACACGCGCCATGCGGCCTTGTAAGCCGCTCTGGTACCTGGTGCCCAGGCATTCTCCAATAGTCGAGCAGTTGTCTGCGAAACATCCGTGACACCCCAGGGTCTCCCGAGATTAACCAAGCCGTGAGTTGGAGTAAGTTCTGATCCACCAATTCGTGCAATTTGCCATCCGGATCCAGAAGCACATCCGGCCTCATTTCGATTATCCGTGGGAAATCTATGGCCATCTCCACACCGTAAGGGCATCTGTATGAGGGTTGTCCACGACCTCCCCGACTCTGCCATGGTCTCCCCCGTGAGGGAAAAAAGGGCGTTGGCTTATAGTCTTGGTAGGTCCGGGGGGCGGAAAAGGAACCTCTGTGAGTCCTCGGGGGACCTCGAGCTCCACGGCCGGGCGGACGGCTCCTATACCTCCCGGCCCCATGGGAAACCTTAGGGCCGAACACCCTCTTCAGGTTAGACTGCGCCTTATCTAGCGCGGTAAAGGTGCGTACAAAGGAGCCTAAGTCCTTCACAAAACATTCTCCGAAGAGCATACCTTTGGCCGAAGCACCAGGCTCCTTCACTGCCAGGTTAATTAAATAGAAAGAAGTGCAGCCTTGACAGGAAGGGGTGGGGCATATTTAGATTAGGGCAGCACAAAACCAAAATACACCACTGCATACAATCCCTGCCTTATAGCATCAAAGCCTATGTGATTAAATGGAACAGACTGGGCATTCCTTTGCTACTTATATTGAATAATGGGGAGCTGGAATCTCTGATTAATTCATTAAAAGTAAATAAATACGTTTCAAAAAAAAGTGTGGGTGTTTTAAAAAACAGTTTTACTTGCTTTATACTCAGTACACTTTATGACATGCAATTTGATACAACTTTGAAAATTGAACCGGACTTTATTCAAACAATATTTGAACTGCCCACTTTATGAATTATTTTTGTGATGTTAAATGTCATTAATAATTCCCAGATTTTACTATTAACATGACGTAAAGTCATGATTTTATTAATGACACGGAGGCGAGTATTATGCTATCTCTTTCTTACTTTATTCCTCAGCAGCAAAGAGAAATATAAAACTGAAAGAGAAAAAATGTAGATATGCAATAATAATAATAACAGGAACAACCAGATCTGCCTAGTAACAGGGCAGCCAATCAGTCTCTAGGAACAGTCCATAAATCTCTATCCTTGTACTTCCACTTCCTCTTCTTTGCCTTCCGAACCGAAAACCCAAAGCAAAATATCCAAGCAGTAACTAAGAAACGTCAAACCGGTAGACATCAACAGACCGGAATCAAGCTGTAAAACAAAGAAATATGTGGTAAACTCCAAACTTAGGAAACTGAGTGTAACATATCGAATATACGTGACCTGCAGATAAAGAGCATCATAATCAAAATCCATGTACATTTGTCACACTCTAGAACACCATATACTCAATACAAGTACCTCATGTGTACTTACCGAGAGATAAGAGGATCCCCCCGATTGAACCCTAAGTGTAAACCAGACCCAGACCCACAGGAGGGTGGGTGGGAATAATACTCGCCTCCGTGTCATTAATAAAATCATGACTTTACGTCATGTTAATAGTAAAATCGGGGAATTTTATTAATGACACGGAGGCTCCTATTATGCTAGTTTAAAGCTGAGCCACAACCAACGAAGAAACATGTTCAGTCGGGCGAAAGTAAAAATCGCGGAACGTAGATTCCTTAGACCAATCCGCCGCTTTCAAGATATCGTCCAGGCGACATCCTATCGTAGAAGCCTTTGATGCCATGGCACCCCTAACTGAATGAGCCGAAAAAACCGAAGTGTCGATACCCGCAGCAGAAAGGAGATCTTTAACCCAGCGGGCGAGCGTCGGCGACGAGACCGGTAGAAACGGTGCTTTCAAGGAAATAAAGAGTGGAGGCAAGTTAGTTGACCTCAGCAGCCGGGTACGATCCAAATAAACCTGGAGACAAGCCACAGGACACAAAGCAGGTCTGATGGAGCATCTAGGGTAGTCCACCGACTTGGAAGCCGACTTAGTCCTCCTCGAGATATTAAACGACACACCTCCGGGGGTGAACGAGACGTTCCAGTCCAGAGCCCTGACGTCCGACACCCTCTTACACGAAAGTAGACACAGGAGCATGACCAGTTTCCATGATAACTGCTTGAGTGTCAAGTCCTCATTACAGGGCCAGGAGTCCAAGAATCCAAGGACGACGTTAACGTCCCAAAACGATGAGTATCTAGATCTTGGCGGTCTAGCAAAACGGATACCTTTCAACAAGCGGCACACAATAGGATGTTGTCCGATCGGAGATCCGTCGATCCCTTGATGTCCGGCCGAAATGGCTGATCTATAAACATTAAGGGTACGATAAGCCAAACCAGAATCGAAACGTTCCGTCAGGAAACCAAGCAGCGCATTTAGAGGGGCAGAAAGTGGATCCAGCAATCTTCCCAAGCACCAGCCAGACCACACGCGCCATGCGGCCTTGTAAGCCGCTCTGGTACCTGGTGCCCAGGCATTCTCCAATAGTCGAGCAGTTGTCTGCGAAACATCCGTGACACCCCAGGGTCTCCCGAGATTAACCAAGCCGTGAGTTGGAGTAAGTTCTGATCCACCAATTCGTGCAATTTGCCATCCGGATCCAGAAGCACATCCGGCCTCATTTCGATTATCCGTGGGAAATCTATGGCCATCTCCACACCGTAAGGGCATCTGTATGAGGGTTGTCCACGACCTCCCCGACTCTGCCATGGTCTCCCCCGTGAGGGAAAAAAGGGCGTTGGCTTATAGTCTTGGTAGGTCCGGGGGGCGGAAAAGGAACCTCTGTGAGTCCTCGGGGGACCTCGAGCTCCACGGCCGGGCGGACGGCTCCTATACCTCCCGGCCCCATGGGAAACCTTAGGGCCGAACACCCTCTTCAGGTTAGACTGCGCCTTATCTAGCGCGGTAAAGGTGCGTACAAAGGAGCCTAAGTCCTTCACAAAACATTCTCCGAAGAGCATACCTTTGGCCGAAGCACCAGGCTCCTTCACTGCCAGGTTAATTAAATAGAAAGAAGTGCAGCCTTGACAGGAAGGGGTGGGGCATATTTAGATTAGGGCAGCACAAAACCAAAATACACCACTGCATACAATCCCTGCCTTATAGCATCAAAGCCTATGTGATTAAATGGAACAGACTGGGCATTCCTTTGCTACTTATATTGAATAATGGGGAGCTGGAATCTCTGATTAATTCATTAAAAGTAAATAAATACGTTTCAAAAAAAAGTGTGGGTGTTTTAAAAAACAGTTTTACTTGCTTTATACTCAGTACACTTTATGACATGCAATTTGATACAACTTTGAAAATTGAACCGGACTTTATTCAAACAATATTTGAACTGCCCACTTTATGAATTATTTTTGTGATGTTAAATGTCATTAATAATTCCCAGATTTTACTATTAACATGACGTAAAGTCATGATTTTATTAATGACACGGAGGCGAGTATTATGCTATCTCTTTCTTACTTTATTCCTCAGCAGCAAAGAGAAATATAAAACTGAAAGAGAAAAAATGTAGATATGCAATAATAATAATAACAGGAACAACCAGATCTGCCTAGTAACAGGGCAGCCAATCAGTCTCTAGGAACAGTCCATAAATCTCTATCCTTGTACTTCCACTTCCTCTTCTTTGCCTTCCGAACCGAAGACCCAAAGCAAAATATCCAAGCAGTAACTAAGAAACGTCAAACCGGTAGACATCAACAGACCGGAATCAAGCTGTAAAACAAAGAAATATGTGGTAAACTCCAAACTTAGGAACTGAGTGTAACATATCGAATATACGTGACCTGCAGATAAAGAGCATCATAATCAAAATCCATGTACATTTGTCACACTCTAGAACACCATATACTCAATACAAGTACCTCATGTGTACTTACCGTGAGATAAGACGAACCCCCCGATTGAACCCTAAGCGAAAACCAGACCCAGACCCACGGGAGGGTGGGTGGGAATAATACTCGCCTCCGTGTCATTAATAAAATCATGACTTTACGTCATGTTAATAGTAAAATCTGGGAATTTTATTAATGACACGGAGGCTCCTATTATGCTAGTTTAAAGCTGAGCCACAACCAATGAAGAAACATGTTCAATCGGGCGGAAGTAAAAATCACGGAACGTAGATTCCTTAGACCAATCTGCCGCTTTCAAGATATCGTCTAGGCGACATCCTATCGTAGAAGCCTTTGATGCCATGGCACCCCTAACTGAATGAGCCGAAAAAACCGAAGTGTCGATACCCGCAGCAGAAAGGAGATCTTTAACCCAGCGGGCGAGCGTCGGCGACGAGACCGGTAGAAACGGTGCTTTCAAGGAAATAAAGAGTGGAGGCAAGTTAGTTGACCTCAGCAGCCGGGTACGATCCAAATAAACCTGGAGACAAGCCACAGGACACAAAGCAGGTCTGATGGAGCATCTAGGGTAGTCCACCGACTTGGAAGCCGACTTAGTCCTCCTCGAGATATTAAACGACACACCTCCGGGGGTGAACGAGACGTTCCAGTCCAGAGCCCTGACGTCCGACACCCTCTTACACGAAAGTAGACACAGGAGCATGACCAGTTTCCATGATAACTGCTTGAGTGTCAAGTCCTCATTACAGGGCCAGGAGTCCAAGAATCCAAGGACGACGTTAACGTCCCAAAACGATGAGTATCTAGATCTTGGCGGTCTAGCAAAACGGATACCTTTCAACAAGCGGCACACAATAGGATGTTGTCCGATCGGAGATCCGTCGATCCCTTGATGTCCGGCCGAAATGGCTGATCTATAAACATTAAGGGTACGATAAGCCAAACCAGAATCGAAACGTTCCGTCAGGAAACCAAGCAGCGCATTTAGAGGGGCAGAAAGTGGATCCAGCAATCTTCCCAAGCACCAGCCAGACCACACGCGCCATGCGGCCTTGTAAGCCGCTCTGGTACCTGGTGCCCAGGCATTCTCCAATAGTCGAGCAGTTGTCTGCGAAACATCCGTGACACCCCAGGGTCTCCCGAGATTAACCAAGCCGTGAGTTGGAGTAAGTTCTGATCCACCAATTCGTGCAATTTGCCATCCGGATCCAGAAGCACATCCGGCCTCATTTCGATTATCCGTGGGAAATCTATGGCCATCTCCAGAAGGCGGGGAAACCACGGTTGAGAGTGCCAGAGCGGAGCTAGCATTACTATCGTGCAATTCTGCCTGGCCGAGTACGCCAGTGTCCGGGATATCAGGTTGAACGGTGGGAACGCATAATGGCGTCCCAGCGGCCACGTCTGCAAGAACGCGTCCACCGCCGTGGCCGCTGGGTCCGGTCTCCAACTGAAGTACTGGGGTAGTTGGGTGTTCAATCTGGACGCGAACAAATCCAGGTGAAGTGGACCCCACAACCGTTCTATCCTTTGAAATGTCGAGGACAGCAAGTGCCAGTCTCCTGAATCCTTCAGGTAGCGCGAGTTCCAATCCGCCCACTCGTTGTCGAGACCCGGAATGTGCTCGGCCGTAACCGATACGGCATTGTGTAGGCAATACTGCCAGAAATCCTTTGCCAAGTTCGCCAACTGCTTCGATTTTGTCCCCCGAGGTGGTTTATGTACCTGACAGCGGACACATTGTCCATACGTAGGAGGACGCAGCAATTTCCCTGCGTCGGAGATAGACTTCGAATGGCAAACGAACCCGCCAGAAGTTCCAGGCAGTTTATGTGCAGAGCCGATTCGATCTCTGACCATCTTCCACCGGTGGAGACACCGCCACAGCGAGCGCCCCAGCCATGCAGGCTTGCATCCGACTCTATGATCACATCCGGCGCGGAGCCAAAGATCGCCCGGCCGTTCCAGGCCTCCATGTGGTCCAACCACCACCTTAGTTCGTCTCTGGAGTCCCTGTCCAGGGTCAACACGCTCTCGTACGAGCCCCCTGATCGAAGATGGGACCCTTTTAAACGTTGGAGTGCTCGATAATGTAGTGGGCCTGGAAATATTGCCTGAATCGATGAGGCCAACAGGCCGATCACCCTTGCCAATTGCCGGACGGAGAGAGAGGTGGCTCGCAGCGCCCGTCGTATCTCCTTTTTCATCGATCGGAGTTTTGCCTCCGGGAGGAACAGAAACTGGGTGACTGAATCGACCTCGAAGCCCAGGAACTCTATCCTTTGTACCGGGGTCACAATGGATTTTTCCCAGTTTACGAGGAAACCTAGTCCCTCCAGGAGACTCACCGTCCATCTTAGGTGCCTGAGAAGTTGCTTGGGGGATGAAGACATAATCAGTATGTCGTCCAGGTAGATAATCATGCGGACCCCTCGCGCCCTGAGGAAGGCCACCACGGGCTTCATCACTTTTGTGAAGCACCACGGAGCTGAAGATAGACCGAACGGCAGACATGTAAAACGCCATCGACGACCTTGCCACGTAAAGTGCAATAAGTCCCAATGCTCTTCTGCCATGGGTATAGTCAAGTAGGCATCTTTGAGGTCTAATTTGACCATCCAGTCTCCCTGACGGAGCAGGTCCCTGAGACAATGAGCGCCCTCCATCTTGAAGTGATGGTAACGTAGGAAAGAATTGAGGTGTTTGAGGTTTATCACCGGACGTACGCCTCCGCCCTTCTTGGCGACAAGAAACAGGTTGCTTAGAAATCCCGGGTGTCCGTAGGGGATTTCTTGAATAGCCCGTTTGGCAGACAGTTCCGCGATCTCTGCGGTAATTAATGCGGACTGCTCTGCTGGTAGGTTCAGTTCCTGTGGGAGACACGTCTGGACAGGGGGGGACAATAAATCCAGGCGGAAACCCCTGACCGCACTGAGGACCCAAACATCTGTGGTGATCATACCCCACACATCGAGAAACAGTGCCAATCTGTCCCCCACACTCGTTCTGCAAGATACACGTATTGGTGTACTCACCGTAAGGGCATCTGTATGAGGGTTGTCCACGACCTCCCCGACTCTGCCATGGTCTCCCCCGTGAGGGAAAAAAGGGCGTTGGCTTATAGTCTTGGTAGGTCCGGGGGGCGGAAAAGGAACCTCTGTGAGTCCTCGGGGGACCTCGAGCTCCACGGCCGGGCGGACGGCTCCTATACCTCCCGGCCCCATGGGAAACCTTAGGGCCGAACACCCTCTTCAGGTTAGACTGCGCCTTATCTAGCGCGGTAAAGGTGCGTACAAAGGAGCCTAAGTCCTTCACAAAACATTCTCCGAAGAGCATACCTTTGGCCGAAGCACCAGGCTCCTTCACTGCCAGGTTAACTAACTTGGGCTCAATTTTGAGCAGAATCGCCTTGCGGCGTTCAGCCGACATGGCTGTGTTCGCGTTGCCGAGAAGGCAAATCAACCTCTGGACCCACCCAATCGCTTCATCAAAATCAATAGGCTTCGTTCCAGCCTTAGCCGCTTCTAGAAGCTCGTAAAGCTTGGCGGCGGGGCCCAGGGTATCCAAGATCTTGTCTTGGCAATTATGCAGCGAAAATTCCAGTCCTTTGCGGGGCTTCCAACCCGTCTTAGTTAAGAACTGAGAAATCTGGGGGTCAACCTCTGGCGTCTTGCACGCCGAATCAGGCACCGAAGGCCTTGGGCACTCGGCCCTCAGTTTACTGCGCCCCTCCTTGGAAAGGGGGGTACGCATACGAAGCGCCAGGTAATTGGCAATATGCGCGGGCGGGTCCCATTCCGCCGAGCGGGGATGGCGAAGGTCATCGGGATCGAACAGGGGGTAACCCTGAGGATCACAGATGTCCTGCCCCTCACCCGGAGGAAGCGCCGAAGCGTCGAACTCCGCCTCATCGCCGGAAACCCCTTCCTCATAGGAGGCGTAATCAGGGGGATCCGAGTCTGACTCTCCAGTTTGATCGGTATCCGATCCATCATCATCTCGGGCACGTGCCCGTTTCCATTTTCTGGCCGATTTTGCCCGGCCAGCGGCTCTCTTGCGCGGAAACGCGCCATCTGGGACGGCCATAGGCACGTCAGTCAAGGCAGGTATCACCTGCGTCACCTCTGGAGAGACATGTTTAAATTTCGTTTGTGCCTTGCGACCCGTATGAGGCTGCAGCGCAGGCAGGGGAGCAGGCAACGCGGCATGGCCCAAAGGCTGCGACAGCGCCTGCTGAATAGTGTGAGAGAGGGACGAGGACACGGTCCCCATGGCCGAAGCCAGGGCCTTCTGCATAGTGGAATCAAAAAGGGCCTGGAACTCCTGTGAGGGAGTAAGGCCCATATCCCCTGTAATGGGGGTCTGAGAGGGGTCCATAATGGGGTAACTGGGACTACCCGAATCCTCACCCCTAGCCTGCATAATTAACAAAAACCAAATAAAGGCAACAAGTACTGTCTCTTTAAATTTGATATAGGAGTAGAGCAAAATCTGTAAAGGCTTAAATAAAACTAACAGATGACAGAAAACAAACCTATACAGGAGAAAAAAGGGGGTTGAGTAACCCACCAGAACAAATTACATCTACAATACTTGCAACAGTAAGGGAGGGAGAAGGGAGCCGACCCAGCCGCATGGAGAAATGAGGGGAAGATGGCCGCCGCGTGCAGAGCGCGCCGCGGCCGTTTCCAGGCTCCTCCCCCGCTAGTGAACGGGGAGCGCGACCACACACGCGGCCGGCACTCCCTCGCACCAGCGGGAGATCGGGTCAGCCGATAAGTGCGGCCGCACACGCGGCCGCGAGGGAAAGGGAGCCGGGGAGCACAGGGCTCCAGAGAGAAACCTCCCCTGCTAGCCGCGAACCCTGTCTGAAAGGGGAACGGTCCGACAGACAGGGGAAGCGGCGGCAAACGCAGGGGAGGTAAATAGGGAACCAAAGGAGGCACCCAAATATAAAAGCACAAAAGGCTTGCCAAAAAGGCACATAAAAGCCAGCAAACAAACAGACAATTGATAATATAAGACAACACAGTTAATAAAAACCTTAGCAAAAGCCATCAATCAAAACAATGTAGGAGAGAAAGTTATACTTAGCTGGTCTGAGGACAGCAGCAAAGAAAGAGGAAGTGGAAGTACAAGGATAGAGATTTATGGACTGTTCCTAGAGACTGATTGGCTGCCCTGTTACTAGGCAGATATGGTTGTACCTGTTATTATTATTATTGCATATCTACATTTTTTCTCTTTCAGTTTTATATTTCTCTTTGCTGCTGAGGAATAAAGTAAGAAAGAGATAGCATAATAGGAGCCTCCGTGTCATTAATAAAATTAATACCAATAGAATCCAATCTATTTTTAGCAGAATAAAATAGGAGTTGTATGCAATGGGACATGATGTTCAATGCTTCCTAAAAAGCTTTATAAAATTACCTGCGCTGCAAGATTAAAAGTCAATATTTCAACCAAAGTCAATATTACTTTTAAAATTTAACATAATGTATTTTTAGGTGTCATGATCTGCAAATAAAGTTACAATCTTCTGAATACTTTTCACTTAGGTGAAATATGTCATTAACATAAAACGAGCTAAAATGCAATATATGATCATCATAAAACAAGGATCACCTAAAAAAATGATACGTTTTGTTCATCAATGATCCCTGTACTCTCTGACTTATAGTATAAATGTGTCAAACTATCAACACTTTCAGTTTGACTTAAATGAAGACATATTGCATGTTTGATATGCGGATTTGCTTTATTGCACTTAATCAGTGCACATGTTAGTCATTAATATTTTCCAGGACTTTATTCATGTGAAAAGCTGGAAACATTTTAAAAGAATATTTTTCGTGGGTTTATTTGAATGTACATGTGGAAGTAGCCAGTTCTTTTGGTTTTTGGATGGTGTTCAGAATGTAACATTAGCAGTCTCAAGTTGGCTATGTGCTGAGGTTAGGACCTAGCATTAGCCAGTATTAACAAGAAAACCTTTATTCCTGCATTAAATTCACACCCTAGGGATGAATATTTCCTGGCGAAATGGCAATATCTTTCCAAAAATGCTGTTGCTTTTTTTTTCTACTGTACTTATATTAACTCGTACATTACTAACATAGAGAGAGTGATTCTCAAAGGAAATCTAGGTTGTTACAGAGGAATATAGTAACCCCCTCCAAACCCCCGTCCAAAAAAAAAAAGTGGCACAAAATAATACTATTACAAAATATTACATGTTTTGATTATCCCTAGATTAATTTATCTCCTTAAAATGTGTTATCAAGTTTAATTCTAGTTGTTTACATAATATCTAAGAGTAAACAGCTGAGCGGGCCCTGCTGGGAATAGAACCTGTGACTTTGAGGTTTGAACACTTATTACTGTTGAAGATTTAATGGACAGATAGCTAATGTTGTAATGACAAGACATTTAGCCATGCTACAACAAAATTACAATAATCTACAGATCTGTCTGATTTACATTGCTTTCTTCAATATCATGTTTGAATAAAACATTTGAATATAATAATAGTTTTTATTTCTGTGCAGATAATCCATATAGCACTCTAAATGCATATGGGGAGATCTTTTACCAAGAGTGAGTGCAACCAAAAAAAACTCAGGTGGGTGGTGGCAAACATTCTGATTTAATATACATTAAAACAGTATATTATTACTCACACTGCGTTCATTTGTGTGCTTTTCTCAGTCATTTACAGAAAAAACGGTTATGATTAAAATGTATTTGGTAAAGTTAACAGCGTCAGGTTCTTTCCATGAGGCGACACTTAACTGTTAACAAATGGTGACTATAAAATGTTAATATCTCCCATAGAGAATGATAGGACACAATACACCATCCATGTTAAATGGTAATGATAAATGGTACTTCCAGGTTAAGGGCAGTTACTAAGTTGCTGCTTCAGCTCGGTGTAAAGAGGAAAAGAAAAATCAGCAATTGAAAACTACAAATACATCCTACACAGGGAAAGACATTTCGCAGAACAGCAAAACTACCGGTGGTACATCACTGAGACCACACCATGGTCCTATAGGGTTCAGAGGCCCCCTCGAGTCCTTCTGCTGTTTGGGGAGAGAAGATAGGGCACTGCTGCAATGCCCTCCTAGTCACGTTGACACAGCCGGTAGTTCCTGCCACACTGAGCCACACTACATTGCATCCCACGTGGACGTCTTGAAGATGAAGAGGCAGAAAGGCAGGATGAGGAGCGGTCACAGGGCAGAGTATGTTGTCCATATGTGCTGTGTGGGGGACTATAACCTGGTTGGCTGTCACTATGGGTCATAGGTGAGGAGGGTGACTATTTGACAGAGCAAGACAACTGCCATGTTAGTTATTATTAATTAGTCTTAATTACTGGAGGGGGAGGAGGGGATTGGGGCCTGGACCAGAGACATTGGGAGCCTGAGAGTTGAATCAGAGACACTACAGTTATCAGATTGTGAGACTGACAGTCAATCACTCTTCACATCCATGATTCCTACTACTGGACCGATTCTGTAGGGTATACTACCAGTATACTACTGCTTTCTCAGACTGTTATCAGCCACATCCAGGACCTACTGCAACCAGATCCCACTGGACCCCGGGGAAGCAGACGTCCTGTTCCCAAAAGGTATGGAAATAGGAAGGTGGCTAAAAATATGTAAATTATGACTTGTATATGTGTTTGTGTGCATCAGTGTCTGTATTGTATATGTGTGTGTCATTATGTTTGTGTGTATATGTGCATTCATCCCAGCAGTCAAACGTTAACAATACACACAATTACACGTGGCATTAAAATACCACCACTACACGCAAATACACCCCTACATTCAAACACCAGCATTATATATTAATACATCCCAGCATTCAACACAAATACTATACACAAACACGTAGCTATATTAAAATGCCAACACTACCCACAAATACACTCTTGAATTCATATGCTAACACATCACACAGACAAATGGTTATACTACACTTCTATACTCAATAAGTATAATTAGAGTCTATCTATAAGATATTACATATATAGAAACATTGTTTAGTTTAATATAACACAGTGCCTAATCTTCCTTGATTGATTGAGTTCCACATCTAGCAGAAACTTACCTTGGTAACATGCCCCCTGAATTCAATTTTAGAAACTGAAAAGTCGATCGTCAGGTCTTGTGAATTTTGTTGCTTAAATAAATAGTAACTTTAATTTCCTTATAAATCCCATGAGTGCTCTCATCTTTGTAATCCCACATTAGCTGGTGATTGACATTCGTGTTGACACACTGTTGGAAACGTCAAGTGCGAGACATCAACACAAGGCACTAAATACACGTACAACAAGGTAAATCGGGTGTTAGGTGTATGAAAACACTAGGGCAACATATGTTCATAGAAGCAAAGAACACACACATCCAAAATAGCAATGGAAATACATGTTAATCTAAAGGCCAGAGACACGTCATTCCAATAATAAATCTGTCTTCATTAAACTCAGATTCATTCTGTCCTCACCCCTGTGTTATAGCTTACTGCTTCCAATGAACAAATTATTATTTACCCCCTGATATCAGAAGTGTCATTGGAGGACTTTTTTGAACTTTTTAGATAGTAAACCATTCTGGTGTAATGTTCCAATAGGCATTATATTTCTTTTGGCCTGCTGCTGTCTGCATATGGAAGTTTAAATTATAATTAACTGTTTGAAATAACTGAATGATAAAAATAATAATAATAATAATAATAATAATAATAATAATTATAATAATAAAAAAATAAATACAAATTATTACCTATTAACATACAGAAGCATTTATAAAACAATCCTATTCAATTTTGGGTGCTATTTCTGATTTGGGGGCCCAAATGAACCCATACAAATTATTTACTGTTCTGGAATTGCCTCATCCCTGGTTTACAAGCTTTAAAAATTATTACCATAAATTAATCCATATATTTTTCTGAAATGATTGTCCCTATCTCAGATATCACAAAGAAACCAAAGCTAGAATCTGATACCTACTCGCAGGCTTTGGGTGAGAGTTGTTTTTTTCACACCTGTCTTGCCCAAATCTAATTTTTCTTGCCCATACACATTGAAAGTTCATGCTTCTGCAGTTTGTAGGTGTCACGTATTCATCCACTTATAAAAATGTGGTTAATGACATTTACTGTCTACACAGGAAAAGTTGTGCAGAGCAGCAACCTAATCCACAGAAGGTTTAATGCTGAGCAGTAATTATGCAAATGGGAACCTTGTAACTGCCTTTGGAGTCAATCAGATCTAGAGGAGGGGTATTTAGGCCCAGTTCTCATCCTGCTCAGTTCCCTGTCGTGGTTTCCCTTGTGGATTCTCCGAGAGCGCATCCTGATTCAAGTTTCTTCTGTTTTTTTACTTTGGCTTCCCTGTATTCTGTATCCCTGACTTCTGGCTTTCTCTTATTGTTGTGTCTCTTTCTGTATCCCCTGACCTCGGCAAGTATCCTGACTATTCTTTGGTACGTTAAGTCCGGCCATTCTAAGGCCCAGTAATACGTTACCTATTAGTCATCTGTGTGACACAATTCTACGTGCTGGATCAACTAGTAATCCTGACAGTAGGGGACTGTTTGTCTGACAGTTTGTCTGCTCTCACAAACCTGCTCCACACCCTTGTTACTAAATTTTTGATAAACTAACTGTGTTTTAGACCAGTTTGGACCTTTTTTATGGCTAGCAAGAGATCACATAAAATGAACTTGTCCCAGACCTTTTCTCTAAATAGACATAAAGGTTTGTGAAACCTGTTTTTGTCTACTTACACGTCTACTTAAAGGTGCTGTCCCACCCTTATTTATCCTGCCAGATGTACCCTAACTCAGTAAAACTAAGAGCTAGTTACTCCAAAACACGCAATACCTGTTTCTGTATTAATGTAATGTTGTTACATCCCTACTACAAAAATACCAAGGAAGATACCCACACCTGGTAATTTCAATGCCATGAAAAGGAGGAATCCAACCCATTGGCTATAATGTTTCGTACCTATAGAGTACATCAAGCCTACCCTGTTCGCTGAAATAAATTGTCATGCATTGACAGCCCAGAATTATGTCCTTTCTATGCTACTGTAAAGAAAGGCATTCATGCCTGATCCAATCATCTAGCATTTATGACCTTCATATTGATGGCACTTAGACACAGAATCCTAATTTGATTTACTTCCTGGTTAAAGGAACACTCCAAGCATCATAACCACTATAGTTCCTCAAATCTCTCTCATTGTAGGGAGTAAAACATTTTTGAACAGTTCGACCTCTTACATAGGGTCCACCAGGTGACGCTCAATACCTCCACTACTAAGATTAGAGAGCCAGAAGTTCCTGAGCAGTGTAGGACTTAGCAAATTGGCTGAGAGTGTCAGGGCACTCGGGAAACCATAGCTCACTGTAGTGATTATGGTATGTGAAGTGTTCATTAATCGGAGCTGCCTTCATCAAGTATAGCAGCATACTGTTGACTCACTCCCACAATAAACATAGTAGTGAGATCTCCTTCTCATGGTACCCCATGGATAAGACGGGAGCAAGGTGACTGGCTCTCTCTCATGTCAGGGCCCCCTCTGGATGCCTGTATGACATCATCCATACCCCTCCTAGGTGTCTTCCTTCCTAAAACCAAGCCTAACCATGCCAGGTATCAATTGAGGATGCCAGGTAGTGTAGGAAGCCCAGGGGAGGGTCTGGAGTGTCTGTGGTGGTGTAGGGTAGAACCGACACCCAAGGAGGTGGCACCATGTATAGTAATGGAGTTCTCATTCCCCTGGTGAAAGAATTTTTCCCTTCCCTCATCCTATAAACCCATCTCCTGCTCTCTACTCCATGCTCAGTTGTTAATTGAGCTCCAGTGCTTAAAGTGTGTTAAAATTTATTAGCCATTCACTGATGTTCCATGAACTGATGCTTTGATTACCTTCTGAATCTGAACTTATGCAGCCCGAACTAACCTTTTCTTGCCGGACCTTGATTTTGGATTTTCCTATTTGTTTTGACACATGAAATAAATAATAATACTCTTTAACAGCTAACACCCTTTTTCACCATCTCCTGCTTATTGAGACCTTTGACCCCAAACCGTGACACACCTAGACTTTTTAAAAGACTGCTAACCTCTCACTGCATATGTTTGGATATCACACGTCCCACGATGCTCAGTCAACCTTTGAGAAATACCTTCCATAAACATAGGCATTGGCCTTCACTGTTCTTCAACGTCATTTGAGGGCAATGGGGATAAGCAACCAAATTCTTCACAATGGATTACTTACTTAACAAACATTTTCTTTTGTAGAAAAACTATCTGAATCATCAAATTACATTGTCCACAAGGCTGTACCAGCGAACTTTCATTTACGTTTCACCAGCATGCATTTTTCTGAGCATAAACAAACAACTATCTAAATAAACATAAGCGTAGCTTTTCACCTGCAAAACAGGCATAGAGGGGTCTCCATCAAAACGTTAACAATTTAAGACAACTTATTTACATATCCCAATCTTTATTTCTGTCATAACAGTTTATAAAATAATCAACGTTAAAAGTACAGTGACACCGCAAATTAAAACACAATCTAATTACATTGAGCTGCACTTCTTCAATAATATATGTTTTACACAGTGGGAATGATTACAGAGATTATATCTTTTCTTTTTTTTCTGTATCAAAAGTTTGTTTTACCTGGTACGTTAATCTAAAAATAAATGAAAACAGATGAAATAGCAAAACAAAAAACATGGGAAGTATTCTTAGCTTCTCAATGAAACGAGTGTCTGCATCAAACCAAACACACAATGAGCTGGTGTGTGTTTCATATCCAGGGTCTGCACAGCATCAGGAGAGTTTAAAAAAATGAGGGATGACACCGGACCCCAGGGCGTACGCTGAGGAGAATTTACTAGAAAGCCTATGCAGAAATGAAATAGTGCCTTGCTTGCACACTATTTGTTAAACTGCAGAAAGCTTTCTAAAATGAAATGTATATTAAAATTATATTTTTAATTCATAGTTTTATTTTTTATATTTTTAAAGTGTGTTTTTGTTTTTTTTACATAAAAAGACACCTTAAAAGGAAAAATGCCTAAAACATTATCCAGACGTTGGCATTTCCGCTGTATCTGAATGTTTGTTAGGCTAAATAAGACATTCAGAAATAAGAATTGTTTAATTTTGTTTTCTTGTACGATCATTAGTGGTTTCTATCCGTTCTTTGTGGAGATGTCGTTTTCCAGTCTGGAGACACTATGAGAAATAACGTTCTTTTTTTTTTTTGTAAAGAGAAAAATTATCGTTTTAACTGATACGCACATGTGATAGCAAAAACTGTCATTGCATTACATTGGTCATAATCCCAAAGGACAGCATTATACAGAGATCCTTGCAGAACCCATAGAAGTGCCCTCATTCCTATGACTCCAGAAAAGCGTTTCACATCCTTTTGGGTCTGAGAATAAATGAACAAAGAGTTTAAATGTTTCCTTTTAAGCTCTGCTTCTCAGATCCATTATCAGCACATATTTACCATTGTGCAGCATTAGATGTATGCTCTAAATTGGGAGAAAAATTTGATTTTATCTTGAAAATATCTTAACCAACGTCATCAAAGAGGCAGCATGCGGTCAACTGAGATTTGCCTGTTGGTATATCTACAAAAACATATTATCCATTAAAAAATTATTTCATGAATCAAAAGGGTATAACGTGAGCCTGTTTAATTCTAAGTATGGAATGGTAGATATTTAAGATTTACAACACTGTGTTTTTTATAACTTATACAGGTCACTGTTGGTGAAACCAAAAATAGACTATGAGAACCTACTCTCCACTTTTCTTTAAAATGGCAGAATTTGAACCTTTGAGGTTTATGTACACTTGGTCGGATGTGTAATTTACACAGTTAGAAATGTTTTGAGAATTCACTACACATTAACCAATTTTAAGTATTGCAGAGTTTAAGAAGTCTGAACTCACAGACAACTTGCTGGAATTGGGTTTAGAGTTGAGCGGACACCTGGATGTTCAGGTTCGCAACGTTCGGCCGAACTTCAGCAAAAAGTTCGAGTTCGGGACTCGAACTTGACCCGAACTTGACCCTGAACCCTATTGAAGTCAATGGGGACCCGAACTTTTGGGCACTAAAATGGCTCTAAAAAAGTCATGGAGAGGGCTAGAGAGCTGCAAAAGGAAGTAAAATGTATTGCCTAAGTACTAATATACTTACCCAGTGGAAGAAGAAGAATGTTACACTGTACACAATTTTAAATAAAAAGTATACAAATATAGCCAGGATTCAGCTGTAAGCATTTGCAACACTTACAACAATCAAGTAACACACATTCATATAACATGTAAGTTACTTGGCCAGTCAATGTAATGACAGGAATGAATAAGTAGATAAGTCCCTAATTCCCACCGTATTAGAGAGCTATCTACTAAAATGCTGAAAGACCTGAATTGGTCTTTCAGCCAAATTTACTAATACTAAGTAAAGATTACTTAGTATTAGTAAATTATGCCCCTAATCCCTATACCGCCGATGGCTGCTCACTAGTGATGTCCCGAACGGTTCGCCAAAGGGTTCGCGAACCGTTCGGCGAGGACTCATCATTGAGTAAACTTTGACCCTGTACCTCACAGTCAACAGACACATTCCAGCCAATCAGCAGCAGACCCTCCCTCCCAGACCCTCCCACCTCCTGGACAGCTCACTAAGAATGCAGCTTCACAATGAATGTAAAATGGATGCTGTCCAGGAGATGGGAGGGTCTGGGAGGGAGGGTCTACTGCTGATTGGCTGGAATATGTCTGCTGACTGTGAGGTACCGGGTCAAAGTTTACTCAATGATGAGTCTGTGGCGAACCGTTCGTGGCGAACCGTTCGCGAACCGTTTATGGCGAACCGTTCGCGAACCGTTAGGCGAACCGTTCGGGACATCACTACTGCTCACTGTTAAAAAAAAAAAAAAGTTACCCCCTCCTGAGACCCCACCCCTGAACAGCGGGTGGGGGCCCTAAAGTAAAATAAGGGGGGGGACCTATTGCCCCCCCGGCCCCACTCGGCCTCCACCCATGAGCGGTGGGTGAGGGCCCTAAATTCGAATAAGGGTGGGGACCTAATGTCCTCCCCCTTGGACCCCACCCCTGAGCGGTGGGTGGGGGCCCTAAGTAGCAATTAGGGGGGACCTAATGTCCTCCACCTTGCCCCCACCCCTGAGCGGTGGGTGGGGGCCCTAAATAAAAATTGGGGGGACCTAATTTCCTCCCCCTGGCCCCCACTCCTGAGCGGTGGGGGCCCTAAAAACTAATTAGGGGGGAACCTAATGTCCTCCCCCTGGCCCCCACCCTTGAGCAGTGGGTGGGGGCCTAAAAATACCAATTAGGGGGGACCTAATGTCCTCCCCCCTGGCTCCCACCCCTGGCCCCCCCCCCGTGAGTGGTGGATGGGGGCCTTAACTACTAATTAGGGGGGGAGCTAATGTCCTGCCCCCACCCTTGAGCGGTGGGTGGGGGCCCTAAATTAGAATGAGGGGGGGACCTAATGTCCTTCCCCTGGCCCCCACCCCTGAGTGGTGGGTGGGGACCCTAAACAGCAATTGGGGGGGACCTAATGTCTTACCCCCTGGCCCCACCCCTGAGCGGCGGATGGGGGCCCTAAATTAGAATAAGGTAAGGGGGGGGACCTAATGTCCTCCTCCCTGGCCCCCACCCCTGAGCAGTGGGTGGGGGCCCTAAGTAGCAATTAGGGGGGACCTAATGTCCTCCACCTTGCCCCCACCCCTGAGCGGTGGGTGGGGGCCCTAAATAAAAATTGGGGGGACCTAATTTCCTCCCCCTGGCCCCCACTCCTGAGCGGTGGGGGCCCTAAAAACTAATTAGGGGGGAACCTAATGTCCTCCCCCTGGCCCCCACCCTTGAGCAGTGGGTGGGGGCCTAAAAATACCAATTAGGGGGGACCTAATGTCCTCCCCCCTGGCTCCCACCCCTGGCCCCCCCCCCCGTGAGTGGTGGATGGGGGCCTTAACTACTAATTAGGGGGGGAGCTAATGTCCTGCCCCCACCCTTGAGCGGTGGGTGGGGGCCCTAAATTAGAATGAGGGGGGGACCTAATGTCCTTCCCCTGGCCCCCACCCCTGAGTGGTGGGTGGGGACCCTAAACAGCAATTGGGGGGTACCTAATGTCTTACCCCCTGGCCCCACCCCTGAGCGGCGGATGGGGGCCCTAAATAAAAAATTAACCCCCCTTCCCAGGTGACTAGGGGTCCCCAAACCCCTAGTCACCCCCCTCCCCAAAAGATTAACCCCTACCTACCCCCCTCACCCTAAAAATAATGAGAGGGGACCATTAGCTAAATACCTGTAAAAAAATAAAATAAAACAAAACTTACCATTTGATGTTTTCTTTCTTCTAAAATCGTCTTTTTTCAGCTCCAAAAGAGGTCAAATAAAAATCCATAATAACCGCCGCAATCCACCAATCAGAGTGTTATGAGTCAAATTACACAGCGTGGGAAAATTCCCAAAAACTTTCCCACGCTGTGTAAAATGACACAGAGCACTCTGATTGGTGGATTTCAAGCCAACCAATCAGAGTGCTGTGACAGGTAAATGTAGAGACTTACCTGTCAGTCTCTTCATTTACCTGTCACCAATCAAAGTGCTCTGAGCCTAATTGCAGGGCGAGGCAAGGCTTTATAAGCCTTCCCCCGCCCTGCAGAGCTCAGTCTGCGCGGAGCCCTCCATGGGTGAAGATGGATTTTTTTTTTGCGCTTTTTTTTTTCAAGTGCGTCGGTTATTATGGATTTTTATTTGGCATTTTTTGGGACTGAAAAAGAAGATTTTAGAAGAAAGAAAACATCAAATGGTAAGTTTTATTTTATTAATTTATTTTACAGGTACTTAGCTAATGGTCCCCCCTCATTATTTTCAGGGTGAGGGGGGTAGGTAGGGTTCATTTTTGGGGGAGGGGGGTGACTAGGGGTTTGGGGACCCCTAGTCACCTGGGGGAGGGGGGGTTAATTTTTTATTTAGGGCCCCCACTAGCCGCTCAGGGGTGGGGGCCAGGGGGGCAATAGGTCCCCCCTTTAGATTAAAAGCCCCCACTCGCATGTCACGAGTGGGGGCTCGGGAGGGGGGCCAAGTTTAAAAAAAAATTTTTTAATAGACATGCCCCTACTAGCTTATATAGAGGCTGGGTCACATGCTGTACTGGCCAATCACAGCCATGCCATTAGTAGGCATGGCTGTGATGGCTTCTAAGGGCACACGAGTCAAATGCTTGTTGATTGGCTGCCCTGCAGCTTTTCAAAACGCGCCATTAAATCGACGAACACCGAACTCGGAATATCGTAATGTTCGGTACGAACCCGAACTTTAAAGTTCGGGTTCGCTCAACACTAATTGGGTTAAATATAGTACAATGTATCTTGCTCTAAACTTATAGGGTTCACTATAAGTGTTGTTAATCGTTAAATCAGGAACTGTTGTTGGGAATTAACTTTGACCATTTTTGTTAGCTTAAATATTTGACCTGACTTTTAAATTCCATTGTAAATTCCCAACAATTTCTTCTTTAGTGAATAATCCTGGCTGTGTTCATTTTGGGGGGAAAATTCAACAATGTGAGATTTCTAAAACATTTTAAACTTAGGCCATTTGAGATCTTTCATTAAACATATCCCACAGAGTTTTTATGCTCTCCACAACTGAGACATTGATTATAATTATGATAATCCTGCTTTCTGTCATAGCAGTAAATGCTATTTAAGTGTAGCAGTTTAGTAGCCAGAGTCGGATTAAGGTTGCCCAGAACACTAGACAGATTGCCAGATTGGGGCTCTAGAGCACATGTCTCTGCTCTGTGACTGTTGTGTGTGTGTGTGTGTGTGGTGGCTCAGTGTTGCATGTGTGTCTGAGTGTTATTTTGAAAGTGTGTTGTCGGTATGTGTGTATGTAGAAGGCTGAGTATATCTGCATGTGCTGGTTGAGTGTTGTACAGGGAGTGCAGAATTATTAGGCAAATGAGTATTTTGACCACATCATCCTCTTTATGCATGTTGTCTTACTCCAAGCTGTATAGGCTCGAAAGCCTACTACCAATTAAGCATATTAGGTGATGTGCATCTCTGTAATGAGAAGGGGTGTGGTCTAATGACATCAACACCCTATATCAGGTGTGCATAATTATTAGGCAACTTCCTTTCCTTTGGCAAAATGGGTCAAAAGAAGGACTTGACAGGCTCAGAAAAGTCAAAAATAGTGAGATATCTTGCAGAGGGATGCAGCACTCTTAAAATTGCAAAGCTTCTGAAGCGTGATCATCGAACAATCAAGCGTTTCATTCAAAATAGTCAACAGGGTCGCAAGAAGCGTGTGGAAAAACCAAGGCGCAAAATAACTGCCCATGAACTGAGAAAAGTCAAGCGTGCAGCTGCCACGATGCCACTTGCCACCAGTTTGGCCATATTTCAGAGCTGCAACATCACTGGAGTGCCCAAAAGCACAAGGTGTGCAATACTCAGAGACATGGCCAAGGTAAGAAAGGCTGAAAGACGACCACCACTGAACAAGACACACAAGCTGAAACGTCAAGACTGGGCCAAGAAATATCTCAAGACTGATTTTTCTAAGGTTTTATGGACTGATGAAATGAGAGTGAGTCTTGATGGGCCAGATGGATGGGCCTGTGGCTGGATTGGTAAAGGGCAGAGAGCTCCAGTCCGACTCAGACGCCAGCAAGGTGGAGGTGGAGTACTGGTTTGGGCTGGTATCATCAAAGATGAGCTTGTGGGGCCTTTTCGGGTTGAGGATGGAGTCAAGCTCAACTCCCAGTCCTACTGCCAGTTCCTGGAAGACACCTTCTTCAAGCAGTGGTACAGGAAGAAGTCTGCATCCTTCAAGAAAAACATGATTTTCATGCAGGACAATGCTCCATCACACGCGTCCAAGTACTCCACAGCGTGGCTGGCAAGAAAGGGTATAAAAGAAGAAAATCTAATGACATGGCCTCCTTGTTCACCTGATCTGAACCCCATTGAGAACCTGTGGTCCATCATCAAATGTGAGATTTACAAGGAGGGAAAACAGTACACCTCTCTGAACAGTGTCTGGGAGGCTGTGGTTGCTGCTGCACGCAATGTTGATGGTGAACAGATCAAAACACTGACAGAATCCATGGATGGCAGGCTTTTGAGTGTCCTTGCAAAGAAAGGTGGCTATATTGGTCACTGATTTGTTTTTGTTTTGTTTTTGAATGTCAGAAATGTATATTTGTGAATGTTGAGATGTTATATTGGTTTCACTGGTAATAATAAATAATTGAAATGGGTATATATTTGTTTTTTGTTAAGTTGCCTAATAATTATGCACAGTAATAGTCACCTGCACACACAGATATCCCCCTAACATAGCTAAAACTAAAAACAAACTAAAAACTACTTCCAAAAATATTCAGCTTTGATATTAATGAGTTTTTGGGTTCATTGAGAACATGGTTGTTGTTCAATAATAAAATTAATCCTCAAAAATACAACTTGCCTAATAATTCTGCACTCCCTGTATGTGTTGTGTCTGTGCAGTGAAGTCTGAGTGTGGCTGAGTTTGTGTTTTGACTCCTGCTTATGTTTGCATAGGGGTGTCTGGTGAAGGCTGAATCCCTAGTGGTTTGGTGTGGAAGCGCTGTGATCTGCATCACTATCATGTGTAAGAGCTCCCTAATGGTTCCAGTGCTCAGTCAATGACTCAGTGTGCTGGCTGTGGTGCTCTGTCTTTGAGAGGCTCTGGGGTAAGTGATCTGCACCTAATAGAGGTTCCAGCAGCAAAGCTGGTGAGGGAAGTCATTGCCAAGCATGGAGATATTTCTGCTCTACCTGCTGCCTATGCCTTCTTATGGGTTGTCCAGCTTTAGTAGGAGCACACATTTCCCTCTGCAGTTTTTTGTACCAAAATCAATATCTTCCTATGATCCTTGATGTGCTCAAGATTGCATCTTCTTCCAAAACACAATACTAGCACATGTGTGCATAGGTAACCCTTCAATTTTGTGGTAGAAGTATGCATGCATAGCATGCCAGGCTTGTTGATTTACATATTGTAAATAAACAACATAACTGTTTTTATAACAAGAAATAGCACAATCCATAGCTAACATTTCGATATGTATTTTGCGCTGCATATATCCCTTTTAAAAAGCTCTTTACATAACACAACGATTTATTCACTAAACTGGGTTACTGGGGGAAACCAGAAAGGAATTGAAATTTTTAGGCCAACATTACAGAGAGATTTTTCTAGTCAGCTATTATTGTCTAAAATTTGCAATTTCCTTGTTAATTCACCATATGTCATCATTAAAGAATGGACCCCATAGTAGCACGCCAGCCCTATTTCATTTGAAGTTCATCAAACTCAACTATATTACAAAGTTTAAATCTAACAATTATTTCCTGGAATGCAATCACCTAGTGAATGTACGTCACTTAGGTTTCCATTCTACATAACTACAAACGTACTACACAAATCATTGTACAAAACAAATACCTACCATTGCCGATGGCCTCTATCTCAAATATATTTTCATGTAGTTAACTGTACATGCTTTCTGAGAAAGGTTGTAATTTTTTATGAATTGACTATTTTTCATACTGGATCCTCATTCTTGCACCTGTTTATTGGCAAGATTCTATTAAAAGCTTATGTCTAGTAAGTATTTCATTATATGAGATTATATTAGGTTTTTAGTGAGGTGTAATAACTTGTAGCAATAGGTTTATTTATTAATTCCTCCTATACACCAAGGTGTGACCACCAAATCGAGTTTGACTTAGGAGTGATTTAGTACATCTTAGTTTGCAATCAATTTGCCCAATTTTAGGTAAAATACCTATCACGTGGAAAAATCTAGTAAACTATGCCCTAAATATAAATCATTTGCAAAGTCATTTGGTGTTGCCCGTTGTGACAGAATAACTTTGGCAAAATTCAATACTGACAATTATATAAACAATAGATATCGTTCTGTTATTTAGCATTTAAGTATTGCAAATAATCTATTTAGTAAACATCAACCTGAATCCAGTTTATCTAAGTAAACCACTGGATGCTGCTGAAAATAAGCTGTTCATAGACCAAGAATCTACCTACATACCATAAAATATATCATGCCAAAATAGTAAATTACCCACAATCACTGGGCTGTGGGCTGTTTGGGTGATCATTTGATTTCTCCAACACTGAGTTAAAATTTTGCCGAATCACAAATCAAATTCAAACGTGCAATGGAAGAGCATGCTTGTTTTGATTTGTGATTTTGAATTCTGCCCGTGGAACCAAAAAAGAGAGAATTGATGGGAAAAAGATGATTGATGGTTAGGGTACAGCCAATAAAAGGTGATTTTATTCTCAGATCAAGAAGAAGGGCAGTAAGAAAAATCTATATTTATATGGTATATATGTAAAAAATATATATATAATATATAAATATAGATTTTATTTTTCCTCCTCTTTTAACCTCTATCGGGTAATATTTATATCAGTACACTGGCTGGCCTATTTTCGCTTACTTTTGGTTGTCTGCTTCATTTGCCGAATCTTTTTTCATTAATGAAATTCATCTGAATCAACCAATCATGTGGCTGAAATTCGTCCATCAAGACATTTTTTATTTATTTTTAAACAAAGTAGTTTGGCCGAAAACGGATTTCTAAACAAGTTTAATTGGGAGTAAATTAAAAAACTACTTTTCAGAATGGGTAATAGACACACAGATCAACCATACCTTTGAAGCCCTAAAGGGTATCACAATTAAAACATTTTAGAATACTTTGGATATGCATAAGGCTATCCCGGAGAACAAATAAGCAAAATCAGTTTCTAATTTCATAACGTAAGAGTTACCTTGCTGCATCCCCGATCGAGGGGAGTACGGATCTGGCGGACCGCCATTTTTCCAGCTCCTGTCAGCTCCTCAAGCAACACTGAGGCCTGTCCACTGTGCATACGGCCACTTTTATGGCTTCCCACTTGCGCTAGCGTCACAACGTCACGAATGACACATGGAGGCAAAATCACAGCTTTTAATGTTCTGCGGGTGTGGTTATAGGAATTACACCCCCAGCCTATAAAACATCACAGTGAATTACGCCCTCAGCCTATAAAACATCACAGTTTCTCGTGCACGGTGCACAGTTGTGTTTTCTTGACCCAAAAGCACATTTATACTGTTTATAATTACTGTTACCAACCCAACTATCCACTTGATTATTCTGGTATCCCTGACCTCGCTTTGTCTTATTATTCTATTTAATTTCTGGTTTCCCTTGACTCTGGCTAGTCCTAACTGTTCTGTCTGTCTGTTTTACGTGAAGTAAGGCCACTCTAAGGCCCTGTAACATGCATAACTTTGGACGTTATACTCTGGGGTATTATACTTGTCCTTGACACATAATGAGGAGAATAGATGCACCAATTAGGTCTAATCTGCCATCACACTGGCTATATTCTTCTAATGCCTCTTAATTTGTGCCAAAGTTAGCATTTCCTATATATAAATATGAGCACAATATCTCTTGAAATGTTACTAGCTGGTAAGATGGGTCAGTAGGTTAACGTACCTGGTGTGAAGATTTGTGTTTACCTGTAGATTACAAATATGAATCACAGCAGTATGATTTGGTCATTCGGTAAGCAATTTGGTGATTTGCTGAAAAGTGTTTTTGGGGGGGATAAGTGTACTGTTATAAACTCCTTTAAGAAGAATATGAGCAGAAGTCACGCCTTTCCAAGAAACATATTGCAAAACATTAGCTAATATCTTCACATAATAGCTTCACATCAGCTAATATCTTGTTCGATTCTACAGTTTCCAAAAAATATGCAGGAGGCAGGAGCCATGGAAAAAAAAATCACACAGAAAAAATCAACTAAAAAAAACAAAATACTGACTCCAGTTACTTAGTGCTTTTAAATCTTTGTCCTTTCCCAAACTGCTCAAAAAAGGGAATACTTTCAGTAATTCCACCAAAAAACACTACAGCCACGTCCTTGATCTCATGTTAGAGCTTGAAAAAAAATGTTAAGCCTTTGACGCTCGTTGATTAATTATCACATCCTGTAATACAGATATTATCAAACCAAACTATTTTAAAGCAAAGACTTGCATGTGCTTCATCTTTCAGTTGTTACTAAGGAAGCTTTGTGATCCTTCTGCCTAAGGGGAAATATTCGGTAGGAAGTAACTCATTAGGATCTGTGATCATTTAAAGTCCTCAAAAAAACATGATATTAATTATTAAATAACATTACAACTTGACAGCACTATCCTTGTATAAGAAAAAGTCTGTTCTTCGTAGAATTTGATGAGTCTTAGTAAAAAAATGCTTAGGACTCTTATCTTCCATGATTGGGCCTCATTACAATACGACCAGGGCCCTCGTCAACTCCCGTTTATTGTTACCATACATCCGGAAAGGATAAAAAAAAAAAAGATGTTTTATTAGGTGGCACAAATATATCTGTTTGTACATTAAGTTTTTTACAAAGTTTTTTTTAAATGATCTGATTTGCTTCTTTTTTTTTTTTTTTCTATTCATAGATATTGACTCTATATTTATTACAAGAAAAATGTCCCAGCCTGGCCAAGATTTCTCGGAGTTACACACATCAGTTCTTGAGACATTTTTAAGCCACTCAATTTTGCATTTCACAGTCGATTATCATTCCTCAGAACACTGTGAGGGCATTATATTTTTCATGATATACAATCAATGTTACGAAATTATAGATATATTTTTGAATTTCTTCTAGTCCTTCTCGATAAATAGAGCAGTCTAATCACCATTTTATAGTATTCTGTAGAAATATTACTACTTCGTGAATATTGAATTCTAGTGCAAACTGTAAGGATAATTATGGGCCAAAATATTAAAAATAATATTTTGTGAAAATTACAGAAATTAATAATGTAATTAATATTACAATATTAATTATTGATATTATGTATATGAATATGTATATAATAATTATTATAAGACCACACATACAATTTTGTTCAAAGAGACACAAGTGTAAATAATTGTAACAGATTTTTGTCGCTAATGACCAGACATTTGGACGGACAGATATCTCACGATGAGAGCACCATTATGGATCAAAAGAAAAAACAGCTCTATATTTATTTATTTATTTTATTTATAAAATATTTTACCAGGAAAGATACATTGAGATTTCTCTTGTTTTCAAGTATGTTCTGGGTCCACACATCATTGCATTGTTACATTAGTGTACAATAAAATACAAAAACAATATTAATACTATATTAACTGTTAAATGTTACCATACTTCTGGTCTTAAATAGAAATCAGGTATATTTGCCATATTATGTCATTAAGTCTTATTACGAATTCGGCAAGTCGCAATGAAAACTTATGAATTAGGATGCATATTTTTAATCAAAGAAATTTATTGCGTTATGTGAAGATTTAAAAAAAAAAAAAAACAATAACGCAATAAAAAAAAAAAACCCTGTCTACAAAATGCATTACATTAGAAAACTTTAGGGGCATTCCTCTTTTTCGCACAAAGTGGCCTAAATAATCTGTGGAGGTCAAAATAACTAGAAAGGAGAACAGGATAACTCCCAAGAAATTAACAGCATTTTTCACTTAAGTGGACATTCTCAGGAATTCAAAGTGAATTTATAATGAATTAAAAATTTTGTAAACAAAGTTGACTTTTAGAAATTTTTATTCTTCAGATACAATTAAAAATTTGAAATTCACATTGAATTCCCAACAATCTACATTTTAACGAACAGTTTTGTAAGGATTCAATGTAAAAATGTGATCCTGACATTTCTCTTTCTCTCTTTCTCTCTTTCTTTCGTTCTTTCTTTCTTTCATTTTTTTCTCTCTGTGTAGTATTTTTGCAAAGCACAAGTCACAGGTGCACATGTGGCAATGGTATGTAACAATTTGTTTGTTTTTCTATAATTTTTCTCCCTTAAATGTCTTGGTCGTGAACTTGCAATAACTTGACTGCATTGTTTTTTGTTAAAGAAAAGAAAAAAAAGGATATTTATAAATTAGAGAGGATATGGTCATTTGTGGACTATATATTAAATAATTGTTAGCCTACACTGTATTGCAGCAAATGGTGAAACCACCTGCTTAACACAAGCTCCCCTCCCCCCAAATTTTATAAATACAATTCATATGTATCTCTAAAATAGCTATAGCTTACATTAGTTTCAATCTGTTGGCAAATTGAGGGGATCCGATAAACAGATTTTTCCTTCATTCAGGAACCTCAGAACATCTTACAAGTGTTACTTAATTATTTCACAAATTAATGTCACTACTGTGTTTTTGTGAAATATTTAATAATGGGTGTTTAGTAAATGTTCATATTACCTAGAGGTTCTGTTCTTTGGATAAACAGTCTGATTTCTACAAGTCTTGCAGCTGGGTCCCAATTTCACCCAAACTCTTCTGCAATTATCCAGTGGAGTTGGTCATGAATCAAAAGGTAGACATAAACACTCACGTCCAGTCCATCAATGGTAATTTGACCTGGAAGAAACTTATTCTGGTTCATGACGTCATGACTGATTTATGAAGAGTCAAGCGTATACTCTAGGAGAAAATCTTGTGGTACTTTGCTAAGTGAAAACAGATCCAACTCCCAAATTTGGTAGCCTGTGATTAAATACTTTTCAAATATCCTGCAACTTTTCCTGTTCCAGAGAAGATCTACATAAAGCTCAGTAGGGGAAATAAGATATACAATTATTTACGATGTCACAAGAAAAGTTGTAAACAATATTCACCACCTTTTGGCTCTGCTATGCCTCCGAAACGTGATCATCACTTTCTGTGTTGTTCCTTTCTTGTGTATATTTGGGTTAATTAAAGGGGAACAATAATTTTCTATGCTTTTTAATATTATGTTTTATTTATCCTTTATACTTAGCAAATATGTGTTGTGACATCTGAAAACTAAAATTAAATGTTGAAATTCACTCTGTGTAATTACCTCTATCCTGGGAATGAGTGCCTCCATTATGACTTGCTTTCAATAATTTTTTATAAACTCTATCCTTTTGTGTCATTTAACAAAGTAAGGAAAGAATGATAAGCCAAAACAATATTTCTGGCTCTCCTCCAATGGAATGTGTGCCCTGCATGTGCCTGAACTGAGCTGGATAGCAATTTATATTGTTAAATGTTTAATATACAGTTTGAAAGAAAATGAAAGATTCCATGAAAAAGGTTTACACTAGTAATAGGGGATTCTTAGTGCTATAATCAATGGTGTAATTTTCAGAGAAGTGACAGTTTCCTGGCTAATCATGGCAGCATTTAACATATGGGTTTAGCTCCTCCCTCTAACCCTCAGGACAGGAAACACAATCAATTAAACAATTAAGCATACCTTCCCCTTGTATAATAGGAACCCCATCAGCCATCACACCTCAGTCTTTTTTTCCTGTCCTCATAGCCCTAGGACAGTTGTTATTTTATTTTTTCTCCCTGAATTTTAAAGGGTAAAGTTTTTTCTTTATGCTCACCTGATCATGCTGCTATGATCTTCACCCTGTGGAGGTCAGCCTCCCTCCACAGGAAGCCCAGGCACATGTAGCCCTTTCTCTCCTCGAGCAGGGAACCCCTGGGAACCATGGTGGGTAGTCCCCCTGGCATCTGGAGCCTGAGTTCGCAGGATAAAGCCTCCAGACCTCGATCAGACGATCATCTATCCGGTAAGACGCCCGCGCATGCGCAATGGCCACGACCGGATTTTCGGCATGTTTGCCCTCATCCAAAATGGCGGACCCGCGGACTTGCCGCCAATCGGCGCATGCGCGCCTCCTTAAAGGCACAGAGCGGGAAATTTGAAAATGGCGGTATTTCTTCAAAAAAGCTGGCGTTTTCAGTTCCCTCTGTTATTCAGTGCTCTCTGGTGCCATATTCTGTCTCTGCAGGTATGTATCTATAATATATGAGGATGTTCAGGTTTTTGCTGCATGAAGTTCATGGTGACACTTTTTTTTTTTTATGCAGCCCTTCTATAAAAATAAATAAAAAAATGGATCCTGCATCTCCATCAGCTAAATCAACAAGATCTACTATAGGTCATAGGTGAGCATTACGGTATATTCTATTTACTACATTAAAAAAGAGTGCATGGAGGGTACAGTCATATGACTTCTGTGTTTTACAGCCCTCAAGACCGGTCTGGCCCTAGATCTCCATCTAAGAGGAGGGATAAACCGGCGGCCTGCCCTGGATGTGGCGCAAGGCCTTTGGATAACTGCAGGTTATGCCGCAAATGTTTATCCATGATTGCAGGAGAGTCGGAACATTGCAGGTCTCCTCAAGCCTCTACGTCCTCATCTCAGGATATAGCTTATTGGATTAAGCAAGCAGTGGCGGAAGGGATTTCAGAATCCAATAGAGGCAAAAGACCCAGGCGTGAGAGCTTTGGCCAAGAATCCGACCTATCTGAAGATGACTTCAGACATCCTGCTGGTTCCTTGGATTTGGAGCTTATCTCTTCTAGTGAGGAAGAGTCCACGGAACAACCGTGTTCATTGGACACAAAGGCGATGGAGCATCTAATCAAGGCAGTGAGAAAGACTCTAGATTTGCCAGAAGAAGTCAGGGAAGTTTCTACTTCTGATAGACACTTCGGAGATCTCCATAAGAGGAAACCTTCCTTTCCAGTGCACAGATCCATTAAAGAACTGATTCGCTCAGAATGGAATGCTCCTGGTAAAAGGATTACAAGTCAGGGTAGATTATCAAAATTGTACCCGATTAAGGAGGAGGATTCAAGAATGTGGACAGCGGTCCCTAAAGTGGATGCTCCAATTATTAAGGTGGCAAAAAGATCAACTCTTCCGATTGATAGTAATGCTTCTCTCAAAGAACCCATGGATAAGAGAATTGACGCAGATCTTTCTAAGGTCTTCACTACAGCAGGCTTGGGTTGTCATCCAGCAGTCTCTATCTCTGCTTTGTCCAGAGCATTACGTTCATGGATTCTTGATTTGGAAGAGGATATTGAGAGAGGAGTGAGTAGACGTCGCATGACGGACTCCTTGAAGGAGATCAAACTTGCCAGTGATTGGCTGTTGGAATCCTCCACAGATCTTATCAGGATTTTTTCCAAGGTTATGGCTCATTCGGTTACTGCCAGAAGGGCTCTTTGGTTGAGATCCTGGGGAGCTGACCTCTCTTCCAAGAATAATTTATGTACCTTGCCATTTCTGGGAGAGGTGCTTTTTGGCAGACCACTTGAGGAGGCGATTAAAAAAGCGGCTGAGGTCAAGCAAATCTTGCTTCCACAGGACAGGCGTCCAAAAAGACCACAACAGGACCATCGTCCTTACAGGCCACAGGGAGGATATAGAGATAGTAAAACCTATCGTCCAGGCAGAGAATATGCTCGGCTCTCCAATTGGAAGAGTGGTCAAACCGGGAAATCTTCCAGACCAAAGGCTCAAAATTCCTCCTTTCGCCCCACCAGACAGTTCTGAAGGTGGCTTATACCAGGTTCCCCATGTAGGAGCACGCCTTTCGTTCTTCTGGAGGACCTGGAGTGTGATTCCAGATGCTTGGGTGAATTCCGTAATCACCGCAGGATATTCTCTGGAGTTCGAAGATATTTCCCCTCCACCAAGATTCATCAGAACAAGACTCCCTGTCGACAGACAAAAAAAAGAAGTCTTGACCCATTATGTTGCCAATCTTTTTCTGGAAAGGGTCATTGTTCCGGTTCCTGTGGAAGAAAGGTTCCAAGGGTTCTATTCTCCCCTGTTCTTAGTAAAGAAACCAGGAGGAAAGTGGAGACCTATTCTAGATCTATACCAGCTCAACATCTTCTTAAGGATAAGAAAGTTTCGTATGGAATCCATCCGTTCCATCATTCCAGTGATTCACCACAGAGACTGGTTAATCTCAATAGACCTAAAAGATGCCTACTTCCATGTTCCGGTCACAGAAAGACATCAGAAGTTTCTTTGATGCTGTGTAAAAGGGGAGCACTTCCAGTTTCAGGCTCTTCCCTTTGGGATAAGTACGGCCCCGAGAACCTTCTCAAAGATACTGGTCACGGTAATTGCTTTCCTGAGGAAGATGGATGTAGCCATTTACCACTACCTCGACGACATTCTGGTAGTGGCCTCAGACTTCGAGATGTTACTCCAACACAGACATCTAGTACTCGAGACTCTCTCTCGGTTTGGGTGGCTAATCAACCACGAGAAGAGTCATTTAAAACCTTCAAGGGAGCTGGTGTTCTTAGGAGCATGCTTCAATACCCTCAATGCGATGGTATCTCTCGCCCAAGAAAGAAAATTGAAGCTGCAGGATCGTATGCAGGTTTTTCTTCAGAAGGCTTCTGCTTCCGCAAGGGAGTTTATGAAACTCCTGGGTACCCTGACCTCTACTATAGACCTGGTCAGATGGGCGCATTGGAATCTTCGTCCTCTTCAGCAGCATCTCCTGAAAAACTTCAAATCCAGCTCAGACGACTGGGAGAAGCAGATCCACATTCCTCTCAGCCTGAAAAGGAAGCTTCATTGGTGGATGAAAGAAGAAAACATCTCCAGAGGTTTTCCTTTGAAGGAAGTCGACTGGGTAGTCATCACGACAGATGCCAGTCAGTTCGGTTGGGGTGCTCATCTGGGAAATTCCTTTGTCCAGGCAGAATGGACTCAGAATGCTCAGCACCTGCCTTCAAATATAAGGGAATTGAGAGCAACGTTTCTGGCTCTTCTTCATTTTCGGCATCTGATCAAAAGAGCCTGGGTGAAGTTGAGAGTGGACAACAGAGCGGCTGCCGCCTATATCAACCATCAAGGAGGCACCAGGAGTGTTTCACTGATGAAAGAAGTATCAGCAATCATGACCTGGGCACAAATACATGTGGAAGGTCTACGTGCGGTCTATCTTCCAGGAAAGGAGAATGTCTTGGCGGACTTCCTCAGCAGACACCTGGTAGAAGCCACGGAATGGCACCTGTCAAGGACGGTGTTTCAGCAATTGGTCCAGAGGTGGGGTCTTCCCCAAGTGGATCTCATGGCTACAGCTCAGAACACTCAAGTTCCTTGTTTTGTTTCAAGGAGATTCCATCCGAGGGCGCTGGATCAAGATGCTCTATCAATCAAATGGCACTTTCATCTGGTATATGTCTTTCCCCCAGTTCCTCTCATTCAAGCTGTTCTGAGGAAGATTTCCAGAGAACGTTGCAGGGTGATTGCAGTGATCCCCTTCTGGCCAAGACGTCCTTGGTTTCCTCTTCTGAGGAGGTTGGCATTGGAGGATCCTTGGGAGATTCCAGTCTCGGAGAATCTGCTGACACAAGGCCCGGTGGTTCATCCAGAACCTTACAAGCTCAGGCTTCATGCTTGGCTTCTGAAAGGCAATCCCTGAAGAAACAGGGCTTATCGGAACAGGTGGTGGCTACCCTTTTATGTTCCAGGAAGATCTCCACTTCATCTACTTACCACAGAATATGGGAAGCCTTTGCAGTCTGGTTAAATTCTTCTATACAGAACATGGGTACTCCTACAGTCTCTCAAGTTTTAGGTTTTCTACAAGTGGGCCTGGAGAAGGGTCTTAGTCTTAACACCCTGAAAGTTCACTGTTCAGCTATCTCGGCTCTCTCTGGCATTCGATGGGCACTTCATCCTATGGTGGTTCGTTTTTTCAAGGCCGTTGTACGGATTAGACCTCCTATCAGACAACTGGCGTCTCCTTGGAATTTGCCTCTGGTACTGCAGGCCCTAACGGAGTCTCCCTTCGAACCTATTGGGAGCATACATTTGCAGATCCTTTCTCAGAAGACTCTATTATTACTGGCTCTAGTCTCTGCCAGAAGAATGTCTGACATCAGAGCTTTATCAGCCGAGGAACCTTACACTTCATTCTTTGATGATAGGGTCGTTCTCCGACCGAGGCCTGAATTTCTTCCCAAGGTTGTTACATCTTTCCATCTCAATCAGGAAATTATCTTGCCTGCCTATTTTCAGCATCCTTCTACCCCTGAGGAATCAAGGTGTCATATGCTGGATCTTCGTAGATGTTTACTGATGTATATAGAACGCTCTGCTGCTTGGAGGAAATCCTCTCAATTATTCATTATACCTTGGGGTTCTCGCAAAGGTGAAGCCGCCTCAGTCTCCACTCTTCGTTCCTGGACGGTTTCGGCTATCTCCAGGGCTTATGGAGCTGTGGTGTTCCTGTTCCGAAAAACATCAGGGCTCATTCCACAAGATCTATCGCTACTTCATGGGCTGCAGAGTCAGGAGTTCCTGCAGAGAGCATCTGTAAGGCTGCCAATTGGTCTTCTCTAAAGACCTTTGTAAATCACTACAAAGTGGATATTGCTTCCCGCTCGGATTCGGAGTTTGGCTTGTCGGTCCTGAACTCCTTTAATCCTCATAGATGATCTCTATATTAAACTATTTTTGTAGCATGCATTTCCCTCCCTGTGTTGTTATTGCTTGGGGAATCCCATATGTTAAATGCTGCCATGATTAGCCAGGAATAGGGAAAATTTATTCATACTTACCGTAATTTTCTTTTCCTGGCTATTATTCATGGCAGCATTTGGTTTCCCACCCTCTATTGGATATGCTTCTTGTTACTTGACTGAGGTGTGATGGCTGATGGGGTTCCTATTATACAAGGGGAAGGTATGCCTAATTGTTTAATTGATTGTGTTTCCTGTCCTGAGGGTTAGAGGGAGGAGCTAAACCCATATGTTAAATGCTGCCATGAATAATAGCCAGGAAAAGAAAATTACGGTAAGTATGAATAAATTTTCCCTATTTGTTTAGTTTGTGCTGCCATCTTTTATGACATGTTGCTGTTCCGGATCTTTTAATTCAAGCCAGTTAATATAGACGGAGTAGAATTTATATATGGCATGCAGTTTAAATACCGCAAAGTTGAGTTCTCATTCAGTCAATGATGATTCATGGGTAGCATGGAGATACTTGTCCAAGAGTGAATTCATTCTTGTCTTAAGGACAACAAAGCATTCGTTGTCTCAGATTCTGCAAGTTGCCCAAGCAGTCCAATATTTCAGCAAAGATAAAATCTAGAGTTTAGTGAATAATCTCCAGTTATTGTTTGCTCTCACTGTTACGACAAAGTGATAGTTTTAACCATTGCACCACAAGGGGTGTCTGATCAACCGGGTTTGCTGAATGAACCACTTGCCCACTGATTGCAAATTGTTGGTGATGTCATTCATTACTATGTTCTGCCATTATTATCTAACTAACCATCTATTAGATTGAGCATATTTTTCTTTAACTATTACAGAGCTGAGTTTTCATTCAAACAACAAAGTTTGAATGATAGTTTTAAGTATTTATTATCCATTTAACTAATAATATTTTGGGTGACAGAATTTGGTTTGTAAAATTTTTAAATTGTATGCAGCAAATAAATGCGTTACCTATCCCTCTCTCCAGCGTCTGATTTACAGAATTCCAAGGAGCCCTTGTCTCCCATTATCCCTCCTTCAAAAAAGAAAATTCAGATAAAGTGACTTCTGAAGAATTTATTAACTGAGCACTGCAGGTATAAAATCAATGAAATAATAAAATCAATATTTAGTGTTTAGTGCATGCGCGATAGTTCAACTGTGACATTGGCTGCTGAAGGGGACCCACTGGGTGAAGATGGCGGCGCCAGCAAGGGACAGGTTCAAGTAAGTAAATATTACCTTTACCTGCCCTCCCCCCTCAGCAACTGGACCCACATCAACGATGTCACCACCCGGGCCATTGCAAATTCAGCAAAGTCCCCAAACAGTGATAGTGCAGATTTAAAATCTTGATAGGAGTTTTAGTTGTGGTATAGGACCATTAATGTGTTTAGGGTTACAATGGGGTTATATTTTGTATAATGGTACATGGGGTAGGGGTGTACTTTTGTTTCAAGTAATCACGCCCCTATATCACAATCTCCAAATATAGACCCTTATCTACAAACACTGGAGTAATATATGTGACGTTTGGCACATCTGCATCATCGGAGGAGGAGGGGAGCTGTGCAAGTATCCCAAAGAGGGGCAATGAAGAAAGTATCATGGCAGCACTAGAACCGTTGAACAGCAGGTGCATATCACACAAAAAAAAGATTAAGACACATAGAAGGCAGGTAAAAAAAAGGATTTATTTGGATACTAGAAAGCACAATAAACAATATTCACTTTCATTCAATAATCTACTATATGCCTAGAATTCTGTGTTAGCATGTTTCATTTGTGGCAAAGAATTCTGGGAAATCCAGTAGCTGGCTGTAATATAAAGAATACATTATATTTTTTTTAAATGTAGGTATGTTTGTATACTTCACATTTCTATGTAAAAGTTGAAAAAACTGTGTTTTCCATTCACACCACACACATAAGAGGGGGCAGTGATTTATTTGAAGAGCTCAAACAAGATAAAGGTGTGTGGTTATTTAAATATACAAGGCACTTCTTGCCTAAAAAAAAAAATATTCGCCTCTCCAAGATTGCTTCTCCCAAGGGCTGGTGCTATGTTGTTGTGCAACTATTTGCAGTAGGTGCTCTGAGCCTTTAAATTTACTCACAGAAGATCGTGTTTCCAACAAGATTGTCTCAGGTGGCAGAACATAGGGGAAGTAGATCATTGGGGTAAAATATAAAGGTAAGTAATTTAATAGCACTGCTACTCTGAGAGTTGGAAATAGAATTATCATGAGTATAAAATAATACACGGGAACATATTTGGTTATCATTTTGTATGCATTATTGCACATGTTAACTTAATTAGTCTTCATTTTTAAATGATTTCTGATAAAATGGCCGTGCAACAACAGCATACTAGGCAATACACATGGTTTAAGCATCTATGATAAAAGAAATTATACAATTATAGATTTTTTTCAGGAAAATTAATATCTGTGACAAATATGCCTTGAGTGTATGTAGTTTTGTCTAAAAACATTGTTACCTAGCATTAAAAAATTTCTTAAAACTATGAGTAAAGTTGAAATTTTTTGAAAGGAAGTATATATTTTTGTCATTTTTCTAGGAGTTGATAAAGAATAAATGCAGGATTTCTTCAACTTAATAAATATATTTGTAACATTTTATTTCATAGCATGTCCAAGTTAGCATTTGCCTTTGATTGGCTAAAGTTAATTTAAGGAGGTATTGTCATCATCAAGAGTTTTGTTTTATTATATACAAATATAATTTATTTATATAATTGCTGGAGTAGTACTGTGTACAGGATTAGGATCAGATTCAATTACATCTGATGCTGGTGTGTACTTTCAATCAATGGAAAATAACAAAAAAAAAGGAAAAAGAAAAAAAATGTTTTTAGTTAGCCATCAGAATGTGCCATTACCTCCAAATTAACAATGGGATGACATTTTTTTTGTATACGGGACGCCACTCTTTTTCAATATTTCAATTTCCTAGCCAACAAAGATAAGTGGAGGTATCTCTTACTACACAAAAAAGAGAGATATGGGTAAATTATACTGGAAACCTTTAACAAAATGTGTCTCATTCCAATTCCCCAAAGGTTAGAAGAAATATATTCATTCTACTAGTTCCTTTTGTGTGAAATCTTGACACATTCCTGAAAATTTGCCAGAAAGGGCCAGTAGTTGAAAGAATGTGCATGTATACTAAGAAGTTTCTATAAAATAAGTAAAATTCCTATACAGTACCCCAAGTGTTTTTTAGGCAGTTCTGTTTTCAACAAATAATGCTGCGACTTTTCTTTTAACTCAAAAATATCAAGTGCATCTTGGACTACTGTACATGTTAAAATAAAAGGTTAAAATCATTAGTACAAAGACTGTTATGAACGTACATAGGATTATTGTTGGAAGTGTATGTTGTTGGTAATTCAAAGTGAATTAAAAGTAAATCAAAAATTTTATACCAAAATGACTGTGCTGAAAACATCCGACTTCAGTAGTTTTTCATATTTAGGCACTTTGGCCTAGAATTTGAAATTAGTTTTGATTTCTCTGCAATTCACACTTTAATGAATAATGTCTAATGTCCAAAAACAAGCAGAATGCTTGGTTGTATAGGGAGAGGCGTTAGCAGTAGAAAGAGGGAAGTGCTCATGCCATTGTACAGAACACTGGTGAGACCTCACTTGGAGTATTGTACACAGTACTGGAGACCGTATCTTCAGAAGGATATTGATACCTTAGAGAGGGTTCAGAGAAGGGCTACTAAACTGGTTCATGGATTGCGGGATAAAACTTACCAGGAAAGGTTAAAGGATCTTAACATGTATAGCTTGGAGGAAAGACGAGACAGGGGGGATATGATAGAAACATTTAAATATATAAAGGGAATCAACACAGTAAAGGAGGAGACTATATTTAAAAGAAGAAAAACTACCACAACAAGAGGACATAGTCTTAAATTAGAGGGACAAAGGTTTAAAAATAATATCAGGAAGTATTACTTTACTGAGAGGGTAGTGGATGCATGGAATAGCCTTCCAGCTGAAGTGGTAGAGGTTAACACAGTAAAGGAGTTTAAGCATGCATGGGATAGGCATAAGGCTATCCTAACTATAAGATAAGGCTAGGGACTAATGAAAGTTTTTAGAAAATTGGGCAGACTAGATGGGCCGAATGGTTCTTATCTGCCGTCACATTCTATGTTTCTATGTTTCTAACAATACATTAATGAAGTTGGAACCTCACATATAAAAGTAGGGGGAACACAGCTTCACCAAATTACGACCAATTAGAAAATCATTCTGAAATAGTAGTAAATTCTATACAATTCTTTTAATAATAACAAAAATCAAAGTGCGGTAAGTGCTGTAAACAAGTGAAAAAATAGTTAGAAGAATCTGGAGATAGGACGAAGGGCCTTTACTATTCAGATCCTAATAAGCTTGATTGTGTATTTTTATCCATCTAAAAGAGCATGCTATGTTGTCTCGTATCCACATGTTGTAACACTGTAGCAGAGTACTTTATATAGATTTTAAAGAGGGATACATGTAACAAATTAGATAGGGAGCTTAGAAAGATAGATACTATACAAACAGATTATTAAAGGCTAATAATAGGAACTACATTCTAGTACATATAGATGACATAAACCAGATCCTTGTAGAGTGTGGAAGTATTGACAAAGTCCCTAGTATCTTTCAGCGTATATTTACAAACACACACTTCAATATTGAAATGGAATACCCTATATGACTCTCTTGCCCATGTAGGTGTTAGTTAACTTCATTTAATACCATCAGTTTTTTTTTTCTCTTGGGAGAAACCCTCCACCTGTTGTCCCCTTGGTTAGGGGTATTGTCCACATGCTACACCCCCTATTATAATCGGATAGGAATGTTTAATGTAGACAGCCAGTAGAGGTGGAGTTAACCCTCAATGGTAATTATTGCAGTTTCTTAAAAAACTGCAATAATTACCTTTACAGGGTTAAGTGACCGACGACTGTGCAGCTAGACCACTTCAATGAGCTAAAGTGGTCTGGGTGCCTATAGTTTCCCTTTAAAGTAATATTGATGACAGGTTGCTGTTAAAAACTGTTTTGTTTTTTTGTTTTTTATTTATTAATTCCTACTACAGTAATACTAGGGAAATATAATCTTTATATACTATATATGATATCCCTTATCTTGCTATATTTCAGAAACTGTAGAAATATTAGCATACATCCAGAAATTGCATTTTGGTAACTACATTAGGTTTGGCAGAAATAGATAAAATTTGTAAAATGTCCTGCCTTTTTATATTGTTAAAGATTTGTAGCAATGCAGCTTCAAAATGCCAACGTAATATAAAAATAATGTTGGTAACTGCAAATGCATATAATGCATACAGTAATGCAGCTGAACAAAACTATTGTACTATGCAGGGATTTGTAAGCTGCAATAACACCATACAAATAATACATTTTCAGAAGCCATTGACTTTGAATTATCTTTCTTTCTCTCTTCCCTAATTATTAGGATGCAGATATAGTTTTTGTAAATCAAATTTGTTTGCTTTGCAAATGCTTCCCGCTGGATTGTGCCTATCCCTCCCCGGCACCCACTACAGCCCCTATTCACCCACCCACCAAGCCTCTATCTCTCCCGTGCACTCACTACAACTACAATCCCCTCTACACCCATTACAGGCCCTATTCACCCACCCACCAAGCCCCTATCTCTCCCCTGCACTCACTACAACTACAATCCCCTCTACACCCATTACAGCTCCTATTCACCCACCCACCAAGCCCCTATCTCTCCCGTGCACTCACTACAACTACAATCCCCTCTACACCCACTACAGCCCCTATTCACCCACCCACCAAGCCCCTATCTCTCCCGTGCACTCACTACAACTACAATCCCCTCTACACCCACTACAGCCCCTATTCACCCACCCACCAAGCCTCTATCTCTCCCGTGCACTCACTACAACTACAATCCCCTCTACACCCACTACAGCCCCTATTCACCCACCCACCAAGCCCCTATCTCTCCCGTGCACTCACTACAACTACAATCCCCTCTACACCCACTACAGCCCCTATTCACCCACCCACCAAGCCCCTATCTCTCCCGTGCACTCACTACAACTACAATCCTCTCTACACCCATTACAGCCCCTATTCACCCACCCACCAAGCCCCTATCTCTCCCGTGCACTCACTACAACTACAATCCCCTCTACACCCACTACAGCCCCTATTACCACCTGCGATAAGTCAAACAGGGGGGATAAAGGTAGCACCAGAAATTATAAAGACAGAGGTGTGTTTTAATATAATATATATATATATATAGCCTTATATATATGTAAGAGGACAACAAATAAAAAGCAAAAGAAAGATAAAATATAAGTCCAAGTATGAATACACTTGTGTGGTACACTGTACGCCATTCAGACTAGAGCTAGGTTAAGCTCTATCAATTGTAAGTAGGAATGTTTTATTTACTTTTAAGTTATTCTGGGATTTTCTGCACCATTAGTTCTCTCTTTCTGTTGCATGTATGGCTGCCAAGATCTGACCCCATTCCAGAGGAACGAGCCTTATTCTTTGAGGTTTTATCTTCCAGCAAGTTTTTACATTTGGATTCACACTTGGAATTATATTTGAACATTCTTTTGTTTTTTATTTGTTTGTCCTCTTATATATATATATCAATATTTTATATATATAAATGTTATAACACACCTCTGTCTTTATCATTTCTGGCGCTTGCTTTATCCCCCCTGTTTGACTTATTCCTGTTGTTTAAAAGGCATAGAGGGAGCTTTATGTTTTAAGGTGTGTCACCTACTATAATTTTTATATATATCTTTTAGTTTGGTGTATTAGCATTGATACTTTTTTATCCTTTTGTCTGTTACCACCTGCACCTACTAAAGCCCTTTTCTCCCTCTACCCACTGCATTACAACCTTTGTACCCACTACATTCCCTATTCCTCCTCTGCACCCACTACAGACCTTTTCACCCACTGCACCCGCTACAGACTCTTTACCAACTACAGCCCCTAATATCCCCTGTACTCACTAAAGCCCTTACCCCTTCCTACACCCACTACAGCCTCTATTCCCCCTGTGACCACTACTAATATCACCCCCTAGTTTTGACTGTGATATCTTTTGTGCCCTCACCCCCTGTGTACTGTTCCTAGACTCGCCAAGAAGTAGTAGTAGAAGCTTGCAAGTTAAAGGACCACTATAGTGCCAGGAAAACATACTCGTTTTCCTGGCACTATAGTGCCCTGAGGGTGCCCCCACCCTCAGGGTCCTCCTCCCGCCCGTTTCTGGAAGAGGGAAAGGGGTTAAAACTTACTTTTTTCCAGCGCTGGGCGGGGAGCTCTCCTCCTCCGATCCTCCTCTTCTCCTCCCATGCGGCTGAATGCGCACGCGTGGCAAGACTTGCGGGCGCATTCAGCCGGTCACATCAATGCTTTCCTATGGACGCTTGCGTGCTCTCACTGTGATTTTCACAGTGAGAAGCACGCAAGCGCCTCTAGTGGCTGTCAATGAGACAGCCGCTAGAGGATTTGGGGGAAGGCTTAACCCATTCATAAATATAGCAGTTTCTCTGAAACTGCTATGTTTATAAAAGAATGGGTTAAGCCTAGCTGGACCTTGCACCCAGACCACTTCATTAAGCTGAAGTGGTCTGGGTGCCTAGAGTGGTCCTTTAACATCCCCTTGCAGTCATATTTAGAAAAATAATGCATTATGACTATAAATGTGTTTTCACTACACTATGAATAAGAATTCTAGATCAAAAAGGAATGAATTATTAACTGAATAGGCTCCATTTTTCTTGCATTGTATACCACGCTATATTTAGTGATTTAAAATTAATACATTTGAAATTGGATTTTACATTGATATGCATTTTGGAAGATAAACTCACAAGTACCGATCATTCTATGGTTGAAAAGGTATTTACTTTGTGATAATCCTTCCTCTGTCTCTTTTTATATATTTATGAAAAATACATATTGTAAAGTGGTTTAGCGCCCATAATTAAATTGGGGCTTTATACTCTTGAGAACTCCAGAATCCTCCTCAAATCACATAGAACATAGACACATAGAATGTGACGGCAGATAAGAACCATTCGGCCCATCTAGTCTGCCCAATTTTCTAAATACTTTCATTAGTCCCTGGCCTTATCTTATAGTTAGGATAGCCTTATGCCTATCCCATTCGTGCTTAAACTCCTTTACTGTTTTAACCTCTACCACTTCAGCTGGAAAGCTATTCCATGCATCCACTACCCTCTCAGTAAAGTAATACTTCCTGATATTATTTTTAAACCTTTGCCCCTCTAATTTAAGATTATGTGCTCTTATTGTGGTAGTTTTTCAAATATAGTCTCCTCCTTTACTGTGTTGATTCCCTTTATGTAGTTAAATGTTTCTATCATATCCCCCCTGTCTCATCTTTCCTCCAAGCTACACATGTTAAGATCCTTTCACCTTTCCTGGTAAGTTTTATCCTGCAATCCATAAAGACAATATGACATTCATAAGAAAAACATAACGTATATAACCCAGTTGTGCTATTATTATATGTATGTTGATTTTGTTTTCATGATACTCTTGGTTCTTTTTCTCACACACCACTTGTATAGAATGGGATCCTCTTATTATAATTTAGTTCTCATGTACTTCATTGCTGTTAATTTTAGTCACTCATTCCATTTCCCCTCTTTTTGGGATGGTAATTAAAGGGATTCTATAGTGTAAGGAATACAAATCTGTATTCCTAACACTATAGTGCCCTCTGGTCCCCCTCCTCCCCCCCCCCTCCCCACCTTGTCCCTCTCCCCATAACCCCCATTGGCGCATTAAGGGTTAAAAAAAACCCTTTTGTCACTTACCCGAATTCAGTGTCGATGGCCCTCTGCCAACTCCAACGTCATTGGACGGGGGGACCTACTGCGCATGTGCTCTGAGCTCATTAGGCGTGAGCGTGAGGACGTTTAGTGTCATTTAACGCAGTCAGAATCCAAGAAGTGCGTCTAGTGGCTGTCTGATAGACAGGCACTAGAGGCAGACTTAGTATGGCAAAGTCATCATTGCAGTTTCTCAAAAACAAGCTACTAACAGGGCAGGAGATAGAAATGCTAAATTAAACAGAATTTACCATGAAGGAAGTGTAAACATTAAATGACTCTTTACAAAAAGTGTTTAGGAAGGCTGTGTAAGTCACATGCAGGGAGGTGTGACTAGGGCTGTATAAACAAAGTGATTTAACTCTTAAATGGCAGAGAATTGAGCAATGAGACTGCATGATCAATACACCAAAACTGCTTTATTAGGCCAACATTGTTTTGGTGATAATAGTGTCTCTATAAGTGATTTCTGGTTGCAGAATAATGTCATCTTTTTGACACTAGGAAACAGCACCTTTATTTGTTAATAGTTTAATCACACTTATTATAGTCGCCATAAATATTTGCACCGCATGTTATAACCTTTAACTTCATTAAATCAGTATTTTTCAAATTACGAAGACTTGTGACTTATGAAGATTATGTGTGTGTGCGCTTGACAAACAAATCAGCAATCTTTAAAAATCAAGGTCTTTGCCAAGAACTGAAAACAGAATCTCTATTTTGCTGAAGGAAAGTGCAGCATCTATCTCTGATGCATTGGAGACATTTCCCAAAAGGAAATGGCCAAATGCCCAAATGGGAGTGATCTCAGGTTAAGAAACACAGGCATCTTGAAGGCAACTGAATTTTCAGACCAAGACGACAGCAAACATAGAGCCCTAGGGCAATTTTCCAAGATGTCTACTCTCTGTGTGCCAGCCATCTGTGTTCATTTAAAGTCTGTGCCTGTGTGTTAAGGTGGAAGGGGGGCACTCAACACATGTTCTCGAGTTGCAAGCCATAGTGTGGGCTGTATTGTACAGTAAAACCTTTAGCCTGGACCTTCTCAAACAAGGCATAATAATTTGCTGGTCCCCAAAGACAAGCAATTTTACCAACACCAGCTGCAGGAGGGATGTTCAATGTATTTTTTATTCAAATCGAAAGATGTTACACAGAAGATTTCAGGAGCGCACTTGTTCACAGAACGAAAAAAAACAAAAACAATGATAAAATAAAGTTTAAAAAGATAGAGGAGAAAAAAATATATTTTATTTGCTTCAGTTTCATGTTGATGACAATTATTTGGCAAAAATTTGGACATTATCAATTTCAATTAAAGGAACAGTAAACTAAATAAAATGGATGGTGGAGTTGTGATTTGTGTCCTGAATTAACCCATATAGTATCACTTTAAAAATTACACAGAGCACATAAATACAGCGTATAAATGCAAATTAGGAATATTAGTAATTATTCAGTTGTAAATTCTTCATTGCACTGACATATCAGAGAATCTTTTTGCTATGTACATTATGTATTTAGTTCAGTTATTTACTTTATTATTTAGCACTATTAATGCAACTATACAACATTGTTATCAAAAAGCATTAATATGATTATATGCTGAGAGCTGACATCTATTTAACACTGAATTTAATAATGAACCGCAGTATTTAAAAGCATTTTCTGAATGGTGCAGATCTGTAACAGTTTACATATGTTGGATTCTATTACCATAAAACACTCCAATGAATATCAGAACTGATTCATTGTGATTTATTTTTTTTGAGTTTACCAAATATTAGCGATTTAGCGTATTGTGTTTATTTTAGAGAGGGCTCTAACTTCCTTCATATTAGGAAGAAAACAACTCCACATTGTTTGAGGACCTTTTAAATGTAACAATTTGGAAAGTAAAGAGTTTATTTACATCTTAACCTATTTTAAGAATAAAATTCTGTAAATAAAATCAAAGTTGTCTATTAACTGTCTCCTAATGACGCCAACTTTTGTTTTATTTAATTTTTTATTTTGGAAACGTATGCTGGATTTTTTGTGGATTCTATTATACATTGTGAAGTCCTGCAGGACATGCTTACATCCATAATGATGAAAATAGTAATTGATCATTCTCTGAGTTTACGATATTTTTGCCTGGTTAAGAGATTTCTTTTGTTTCTGTAAGTAACCAATAGCAGTCGTGTGTTTGACTTAAGAGGCCCTGACATGCATAACTTGACAGAGTACTGTTGTAATTTGCTAATACCTGAATGCACATATTGTTCTAACTAAATAGCTTGCAAATGTACAGATCAGCAGATATTGTAAAAAAAAAAACATTATTACACCATATTCGGTTCCAGGACTGGCCACAGGATAAGCGGTACTTGTCATAATAACAAAGCATTCTGGGACATATCAGTGGGGATGCTGGGTTTGATGCGCAGAACCCAGGTCCATAAAATAAGCTGCAGCAAGAACGTTGGAGTCTAAAAAAAAAAATATCTAATTATCCTCTTAAGATAATTCTAGAAAATCGAAAATTTAATGTAGGCAAAAAATAAATAAAAATGAAATAAATAAAATCTATAATAGAAAAAATGAAATGTGTAATTTTATGGTGCTTAGTGAAACACAAGAATAATCATATATCCTGCTTCAGCTAGATTTAAAGATAATTAAGATTAAGTTCTAAAACATGATTGTAGGTTGCATCGGCCTGACATTAAGAGATAAAACATCCCACAAATTAGCCAGAAAATTGAAGTTGGAAAAACTAATTTATTTTTATAAATTTGCATATATTATACTATTTGGATGTTAATCTACCAGCATTCAGTGTTTACTGAATAAACCCCAAAGTGTGTGTTAGAGCCATCCAGGAGTGCATGTCTTTGTTTAATGTTATTCTAAATTGCGGGAAAAACAAGATCTACAGGCCATCTGTTAAAATGCTGGTGTCTGAATGTATAATAATATGTTCATGTTACACGAGGGGATAAACTCACATATTTACAACACCTGACAAACATCGTTTATGATGTTTTGATATTGACATGTTTTTGCATTTTCTGATAAAATAGTTCAGGAAGACAAGCATTGGAAAAATTACTTTAAAATCTTTTCACCTGCAATCAGTAGCTCGATATATTAATATGCGCTTGTGATTCTGTGATTTTCAATTAACAAGCATTCTTATATTGCTGAAATGAAAATTGATTCATTTTATTTGATAAGCTATAATTTGTCCATGGGTATATGACCGAAACATCTGACACTATGTTTCAGAGTTTTTTAATTTATTGATGACACTTAACCACTTTTTATTTTATATATAAAAGCGATATGCAATGGAGGCTTGCTTTAGTCCAACCCGAATTTGGGCTGATCCGGTGATTGGTCGCATTCCCAATCTTTAAGGCACAATATACCAGAATCAGAATGGCCGAACATGTTCATTTTAATTCATGATTTGGAATTTTGACTATTGGGCCAAAAAGAAGATGATTGGTGTGAAAAAAATATGATTTTTCTATTTTGGGGGAAAATGGTTCGGCCAACCCGAATTTTCTCGCCGTGCATAATTCCGAAATGAAATTTAGTGACATATTTACATGGCGTAGGACAAAAAGGACTCCATGGATATGTTCACACCACTTTGTAGTTCCCATGTAAGAAATTACAGTTGGAATTTATATTAATGAATTTTTAAATTTTATTATTACTGAGCTGTTTGGGGGATATGCAAAACCCATTGTGCATCGATTGAGCTAACAAGGGGCTTAGCTCATTAGCTGAGAGCATCAGCTGATCGCCGTTCATTACAGCGCTTAGCTCAGGATAACTAACAGAACTTTCTGCTGAAGAATTTCCAGTTCTCAAGAGATGGTAGTGGAGATGGAGAGCGGTACCCAGTGGTACCATGGCAATCCTGGCAATGCAACCATTACAGCAATATGCAGTGTTTGTGCCTGTAGTCTTCCTTTAATACGGAGGCACACCTGTCAATCAACTCACTGGCCACAGCCATATCAGCAGTACTGGACCTTCTTCACTATGTCCACAACATTCCGTGCTAGTTTACACCCAAGTGCATACAGTAGAAGCTTATTCTGGCCAAGTATTGGCTTGATCACTCTATCACTTTATTTTCACACCTTGTGAGAATCATTAAAATATAACATTCTCCTCTCTATTCCTTCCATCATTTTATTATTTCTCTCAAATATCTTTGCATGTTCTTAACCCAGCAAGTATCTAATAGTGGCCAATCAGTTATAGATGTATTTAGCAGATTCCTCTGGATGTAAATAGTTGTTTACACTATTATTTCTGGCATGACATTTTGTATGTTGCTTATTATTGGTTACAGAAAATAAATTGTGCTTAATTTCTTATACACAGGATAGTTTTGATATAAATATGTATTTTTTTCTGCGTCTTCTTTGGCCCTCATTCTGCAACGTTTTATTTGACTTTTACCAAAGGTGACTTGAACCTGAATAAAATACAGATTAAGGAACAGCGCACACATAAATATAGTCTTACATTCTATAAGGCTACTTAAAATCACCTATCTCAGCAAACAAATATGGGGATTCAGTTCCACCATATGGCCGTATTGTGTATTGTATTGTATATATTGTATAAATTGTGTATTTTAACTGCAGCATCAGTGCTGAGCAATGCATGTTCCAGGGGTGCCCCCAATTTCCCTTTTCTCTATTTATGCTTACAGTCCAGACCAGATTCCTTTTGGGTTGAACACCAGACATGTATTTTTATCTACTTTGGCCTTCATTTATTTGTTTTTGATAAGCTTTTCAAATGATCACAAACTTTTAGAAAAACCTTTCAAGTGATGTATTCTACAGAAGTCGCCATTTAAAGGCTATTTTGAAATTTTGTAGATGATTCATTTAAAAGGTTTTTTTAGTTTTTTTAACAGATTATGATTATTTCACAAGTTTATTCAAAAATATTAAATCAAGGCAATATATAGATAGACAAATTGAAGGATGGACATACATGTGATCAGACGGACATATAGATAGATAGACAGACAGATTATGTGTATCTTTGTAGGTTGGAGAACCTAACCTTGCCATGAAATGGTTCCTTTTGCACCAGTGCAGTTCTTTTAAATACTCCAAGTTTAAGGATATTTTGTCCCAAACGCAATCTGGGTGGGAAGAAACACGCAAGCCAATGTAAAATGCTGGAGACAATTCAATAGAGTACAATGCTTGAATTGTGCTAAAAAATAAATAACAGCTCAACACATGGCTATTGTTTTCAATCTATCCTTGGAAAATTGGAAGGTAACGTTACATACTGATATTTTCACAGATTATGGATTCTCATTTCAGTAATAGTTTGCGTACCACTCACGAGTCACAGGCATATGTGCTTATTCAATAAACCAGGAATTGTCCGAAATTGATGAGGGAATTGTAAATGGTAGACTTTCAGTTGAATTACTAAAACTCTCACACTTTATCAATATCTCCAGTTTGGCCATTACTGACCTCCAGTTTAAATTTACCATGTTAATTCTCCCTGATTAATTTCTTAGTGAATAAACCCAAATATCTGCTTAGTGTTATTATTATGTTATTGTATATAGCACCAGCAAATTCCATAGCGCTGTACAATGGGTGGACTAACAGACACGTAATTGTAACCAGACAAATGGATGCACAGGAACAGAGGGGATGAGGGCCCTGCTCAATGAGCTTACATGCTAGAGGGAGTGGGGTAATGTGACACAAAGGGAATGAGGAGGGGTAATGAAATAGGTTGCTAGAAAAGTATTCACTGAGAACTTGGTTATGAAGACACATTAAAACAAACTCTCATCCTTTGCTTTACAACACAAACTTGTGATTAATATTAGGGTTGTTTTTCTTTTTTAATTCATTTAATTTATTTATTTATTTTTCATAAAATGTAGTGAATGCATTGAATATACTAGTTTATCCCTCTCAATTCTAAGTGCTTTTATTTATTTATTTGAAATACATGAATTTAAAGCATGTGTATCTAGCTAAATGTAGGCTAAAACAGCAATTCTCTTGTATGGATTGCAAACTTAAAGGGTTAGTCCAACCAATTTTTTTACTATCTTCCATTATTCTTCAAGTCATCCCCCGCCCCCCTCCCCCTTAACTCTAATACTGCACTGTAAGAATAAGCAAAAACATGCCTGAAATCTTTCCACTCCCCTTCTGATGACATGGTGGCTGTGCGAAGTACAATTAAATGCATCTCATAAAGAAGCATTTGATTGGACCATTTCACCAACTCAAAGTACATGTACGAGCTCTGAGTGGGTATAGCAAAGAAAGGAAAGAGGAAGGGAGGGAGGGAATAGTGGGAAAAAATTAAACATATATGGGACAGGCGGGACAGGGAGAACTTTATTAAAGGAGGGAGGGGAGAGGCACACTCTGTATGTCTGTCACCAGTGCGCTAAAAGCAGAAGTGGTAATGGTGGTTGGAGTAACCTTTTAATTTTACATGTATTTATTCATTCTTCACATCAATTTTGGTTGTATAAGTGTGCCGCCAGAGTGTAAACACACTGATTTTGTATTGCATAATGCCAATGTCACCAAAGGAATGTGCCTGCTGATCCCACTGGCTTCCACGGCAATTGCCCACTTTTTAATACTTTAGATTAGGTTTTTAGAACAGAACTGTTAAATATATTCCCATATTGTTTTTGTGCGGCAAATGTATAGTTTATCTAACCATTAGACTTGGAGATTTGTTTCGGTCAAAATTTGGACAATTTGGCTGACTGGTCAAATTCTCAAACTCTGAACTAAAATGTACCAAAATCATGAACCAAATTATCAAAATTCCTGGGGGGGAGGGGAATGATTTATAACATATAATTATAGATTTTAGTATAGTGAAAAAATCTATATTTATTTATTTATTTACTGTTCCTCCTCTTTTTACTTTTAATAGTTACTTTTTCTCACTTGATCTCTGAAACAAATCACAGCAAACTGCTCCTATCGGTATTATATACCTAATATGATATGATTGATATATTTTGCATATATGGGTTGTCCCAGTTTTGGTATTTTAGTTGTTATGATTCATTTCAGAATAGTTTTTTTTTGGTACCGATATTCTGTGGAGCCAAACGGACATATTGCCAAAATTTGGGTGTCCCAAATAATTCAGCAGAACAAAATTTTGGGAGTTTTAGTGATTTTATTGTGGTCAATACTTCCATTAATTATGTCCCACTTTTCCCTGGCCGCTACAATACATCCACGAGGTTACATCTGGAAACACTGTGACACAGCATTGGAGGACCTTTGGGAGGATGTTATAAGCTGTCTATTTGTACCCCAAAAAGGTATAAGAATCCCAGTAAAGAAATTTGCTTCTGAGCAACATGAAAACCAGCAATGGAGTAAGTAAGGTAAGTTGGGCACCCGAGGGCAAATTGTTTCCATTAGTTTTGTATTGTAGGATGAAAGTTACCAAGGTCATGCATGTTTCTGGGAGTAAAGGAGTTAAACCACAATACGCAAATGTATCGGAACGATAACTGATCATTTCAAACTAAATTCAGTTCTTCTCTGAAGAAGACATAATTGATTTTAGATTGTGGTCATCTTGGTTTAACATTATCCATTTTAGATTTCCGTAATACTGCCATTGCAATTTATGCTCTATAACAAAATCAACAAAATAAAATATTTACTTTATTGAATCTGTGAGAAAAAAAAATATGTTCTAATTAATTTCTGATCTGAAATACAAACCTGGCTTGCTTTCAGAGATGTCAGAAAATAAAGATGGGTCTTTTATCTCTCTAAAGAGTAACATGACAATCTGTTTGGCAGTATCTGATCTATCAATGTTAAAATATTATTCTATTCAATGTGAAATGGCATGAATAGTCTTTCATCTGTACACTTTTGGAAATTCATCTGTTTAAGAAATTCCTGCCATCTGAAAGTAATTATTGGACTATGTCCGCACTACAAGCACAATGCCTTTCTACAAAAAGACCATCAGCATTGTTGGCGTTTTGGCTTGTAATTCTTAGTAGACAAAATTACGAGCTACGTAAAAACAAATATAATTCATGTTGACACTTTTAGAAGTTGCGGACAGTCAAGCAAAAAAAGATATTCTCAATTACAGAATAATTCTACTTTCACAAAAATGTACAAGAAAGACCGTCAGGGTTATTCTCTAAACACCGGATTTTGTCCGGATGAAAATGGCTGGATTCCGATTGCAATCACAATTCTCAAATTCTCATTCTGATACTGTGCAGCAATCACTTGGAAGCATTCAGCATCCGGATTAAAATCAGTGCTTCGCATCCGAACCCCATACAAACTGTAGGATTCGAGAAACTTACTAAGCAACAATTTGAACCAAAATCGGAACCGGATACACATTTGCAAATGATTGTTCCCTTGCTTTTTGCATCCTAGCAGCACTAGCACTCAGCGGATAAATTGTTAAATAATTAGCAGCCTGCCACCACATTAAAAAAGTTAATAAATATACAAAGGCCTGTATCAATAATGCAGTCAGGTGGTGCATATCTACGAAATGTATAAAACTAGAAAGGCTCCATCCCACCTGTGGACATCTGGTGGGAGATTTGAAATATAACAATGGGGGGAACGTGGTGGACAGATCGGTGTCAACCCCTCTGCCCCCACCAGTGGCTACTAATTTTATGCTACGGGAAGACCTAATATCCCGAGCTCCCACAAATTGGTGGCGGGTTGGGACTCTAATAATAATAATCTGGGGGTGTGGATAATAATATATAATATATCCTATATATGGTGGGTATGTCCACTGAATAATTTTACAATGGCGAGTGGACATGCTCCCAATAGCAAAAAAAAGGAACATTTTTAAAAAATAAATCCATCTTTGCCCAATGAGAGCTCCCTGCTAAATGGGGCTTCAAGGCTGTAAAAGCCTTTATAAAGTTCTCATTAGAGTACTTTGGTTGGTTTGTATGCACTCTGGCACATTTCTCTCGAGACTTATTATTATTATTTTTATTATTTTTATTATTATTATTTAGAAAGTGCCAGCTTTACATTTATGGAAAATTTCAGGCTCCTTTTCCTCTAACTCTATTTTACCATCTCACAAGGGAAATTATTTATTATTTGTACTATATCAAAAATGAGATAAATCTAATTTAATGTAGTACTATAGACACTTTAGTAATTTAGTTTAAGGGTGTAGGTGTGTATGTAATATATATAGATAGTCATATTCTTTTTTTGGAATAGGACTGCCTACTGTGTGTGTAAAATATATACACACATATGTGTGTGTGTGTAAAATAACAGATTAAATTAGTATCTTTGTGATACCTTTTTTACTGGACTAACAGAATGTCAGTGCAATAAAAAGGTATTTCAAGATGTTAATTTTATCTGTTATTTTTGTCATATATATATATATACACACACACACACATTTACAAATTGTTTGTGTTGACTCCATCTGCTATTCAAATAGACACAGCATTCAAGTGCATATATATACCTAAATAGAGCTGAGCAGAACAATTAGGTTGTCAGCATTTAAATCAAGAAGTCCCGGTGGAAAATGAGGGCTGAAGGAATCCTATCATGGTAGCTATTGACCTTTCAGACCCCTACACTTTTGTCATTGATGTCTAAGGGCGACGCACTTAGTCTGTCAGGCTAATAGCACGGATAATGAACTAGTCAAGGGGGCAAGTCTAACTATTTTGTTGTTTTCATACTAATTTTAGAAAGTTAAAAATAGATTATTAGACCTATTTGGATTACTCTAAAATTAGTCAAGATATTTTGCCCCTGGCAAAAAAAAAGACCTTTCTTACCAAGAAAACTGCTCCAATCTTCATCACGATCAGAGCTAACCAAACAGCTCTTCTGGAAGCTGATTAGTATTTTGATAAATTGCGCAGCTAAACAATCTGTCAGTTTGATTGAGAACTGGGCAATGACTTTGTTGTTTCATCTATTTGTCAATTGTACCTAGTTGAACTTTATTGCTAATGATAAACATATTATAAACATTGAAATTGAACATGGTGATTATCTCTGCCTCCCCCAAGCACCTGCGAGGCTCTTTTTGCTATATTTTCACATGAGCTCTGATTACAGCGTGTCTTCATACGTGCCTGTCTCACAGGCCAGAATTATTTGACAACGGTAGTTTATGAAACAATAAGATACACTCATAGCATGGTTGTTATCAGGACAAAACAGGTGATATTCTGGGAAAATGTTAGAGAGGCATTCTATTTGTTTCTATGGTGATTGCTCATTATGTAACACTTTGCCCAGAATCTTCTTTTGCCTTGATCCAGTGTAGTAAGCGTATGTAGTAAGCGTGGGCACAAAGGGTAGCCTCCCCCCACACCATATTAAGAATTTTAACAAAAGATTATTCAATTTGTTAGATCTTTGTTACATCAGGTTAGACCAACAATTTTTTCGTTAGATTAACTCTAAAATATGCAATATTAACAATCTTTGGTAGCCCAGGGCTAACAGTGTAAGCATAGATAGATTTAGGCAACTGTGCCTAGAGGGGTATCAGCTATACCTCACTGACAAGGCCCAATGAAGGCCGAAACGATCGGTCTGGGGTTGCTGTATCTCTTGTGCAGAGGGAGCTTGCTGGCAATTCGGATCTGGACTGCCCGTATGGGTGGGATCAGTCCGATATGCTTCAGATATGTTCTCTCTGTAATGGCACAAGTGATCAAAAATAATTTTGAGACCTGAGTGTGGATTTACCAAAGGGCAAGCTACTTAGTTTCTCTAAGCTTTTGGCCATTCTCAGAGTTCTCATATTCTTTGTTTTTGCTTCTGTGCAAGAAATTGCCATGCCCCTGCAGAACTGTTAGTCCTATCATACTTTGTGAGATTCTAATTGCATGATGAGGCAACCATTTGCTGAACAGCTTAAATGCTGGAATGTAACTCAAATCCCTTTTATCCAGTTGGCTTAGCCTAATGAAAATAAACTTTGTATCGCAAGAGAGAGCAAAAGCAAAATAACACATGGGCATTAACCATATGTATATAAAGTGCTACATAATAATGTTTATTAAAAAATATTAATCCCTTAAGGATGGGGGCAATTGTCCAAGTTGTGAACCAAAACAAAACCTGGAATTTGAGTTAAAAGTCTGTTCAGCCTCAATTTACCAAATTACAGTTGCAAGAAAAAGTATGTGAACCCTTTGGAATGATATGGATTTCTGCACAAATTGGTCATAAAATGTGATCTGATCATCATCTAAGTCACAACAATAGACAATCACAGTCTGCTTAAACTAATAACACACAAAGAATGAAATGTTGCCATGTTTTTCATTAAGGGATGGGAGAGCACTAAGGGAGATGAGGGGAGAGCACTAAGGGACAGGAGGGGAGGAGAGAACACTAAGGGGCAGCAGGGGAAGGGAGCGTTCTAAGTGCCAGGAGTGGAATCCTCTAAGGGACAGGGGAGAAGTGGCGATGACACCACTAAGGGACAGGGGAGGTGAAAGAGATCATTAAGGGACGGGGAGTGTAAGACACACAGAGAGACTGAGGAAGGGGTGAAAGAGTAGCACAGAAGGGCTGGTAGGGGAGACAGAGATACACATAGGGGCACAAGAAAGAGAAACACAGAGTCGCTTGTAAGGGAGACCCACAGAAGGGCCTGGGGGGAAAAGAGACACACCAAGGAGCTGGGAAGAGTAAGACACAAAGGGGCTTGGGGGAGTAAGACTTGCAAAGGGGTTGGGAGGATGTAGGATACATACAAAGGGGGGTAAGAGACACACAAGGGGCTTGCAAGAGATACATTAAAGGGGGGTGTAAGACACAAAACTTAAAGAAAAAATATACAAAAAAAGTATATTAAAATAAATTTAATACTAAAAATAAAGAGCTGCTCCCCTCTCAGCCGCTATCCTACCCCACAAACCCTCTCTTTCACACTACACACATACACAATGCATCCTTACACATACACAGAAACACACAATGCATCCCTACACATGCATAATGCATCCCTACACACGCATTCCTACTCACACACAGACACACGGAAACATACAATGCATCCTACATTCAAACAGAAACACACCATGCTTCCCTTACACACACAGAAACACACAATGCATCTATTACACACACACACACACAATGCATCCCTTACACACACACAATGCATACCTTTAAACACACACACAATGTATACCTTTAAACACACACACAAATGTCTGTCTGTGTGTCTGTATGTGTCTGTCTCTGTATGTATGTGTCTGTATGTGTGTGTCTGTCTGTGTGTATGTGTGTGTCTGTGTGTCTGTATGTGTGTGTCTGTATGTGTGTGTCTCTGTATGTATGTGTCGGTATGTGTGTGTGTCTGTCTGTGTGTATGTGTGTGTCTGTCTGTGTGTGTGTCTCTGTATGTATGCGTCTGTATGTGTGTGTGTGTGTTTGTATGTATGTATCTGTATGTGTGTGTGTGTCTCCTTATGTATGTGTCTGTATCATACAGACACACACACATACAGAGACACACACACACGCATACAGATACATACAGAGGCACACACACACATACAGAGATTCACACATACACACACACACACATATACGGACACATACATACAGACTGTATGTATGTGTGTGTGTCTGTATGTGTCTGTGTGTCTGTATGTATGTGTCTGTGTGTATGTCTGTCGGGGGTGTGTGTGTCTGTCTGTCTGTATGGATGTGTGTGTCTGCATGCATGTGTGAATGTATGTGTCTGTCGGGGGAAGTGTGTCTGTATGTGTCTGTCTATGTGTGTATATGTTTGTATGTATGTATGTGTCTGTGTGTATGTCTGTATGTATGTGTCTGGGGAGGGGGGGCACGGATCGGTAGGGGGGGCACGGATCGGAGTGGGGCCCACGGATCAGTTTCGCACCAGGGCCCCAAGGATTGTGTGTATGCCACTAGGTGGACCTTGTAGGCATAAGGCTTATGGGCGGGCCTTGTAGGCATAGTCACGGTTAGACCCTGGGGCCCAGACCTTGAGCTGTGTAAGGTGCTCAAAAAAAATGGAGCTGCTTCCTGTTAGTTGATTTTTGTAAGCACTGCCTCCAGAGATCTTGTTTTAACACCAGACCAGTGGAGCCAGACTACAGCCTGAGCCCACCATCATCCTCTTGTCCTCATCTGGTGGTAAGTAGGATAATCCAGTATATTATTAGTGGCACTAATCTCTAATTTATCTCACATTAAAGGGACACTGTAGTCATCAGAACCACTACAGCTTAATGTAGTGGTTCTAGTGTCTATAGCCTGTCCCTGCAGGCTTTTTTAATGTAAACACACTGCCTTTTTTAGAAAAAAAAGACACTGTGTGCAGCACTGGCATTGGCTCATATGGCAGATCATATGGGTGGGGCATTGTGATGTCACATGGTGGGCAGAACATATGGGGGGCGGTAAATTTTTGTTTGTCTAGGGCGGCAAAAATCCTTGCACCGGCCCTGGCTACAAGCAACATGTCCTATCATAGGTTGTTCCCAAACAGTAGAAAGAAGGTAAGGAGGAAGCCTCTTTACTAATAAATGATGGCAGCAATAGGGCTGGAGGATAGAAAAGAAAAGTAACCAGTTAAGGTCTAAGCGGGTGTGAAAAAAGAACAGGCTAAATATATTGGGGAGGGTAAAGGTAGATTATGTAATTTCTATTGGGGTAAAGGAGGAGGATGAACTACAATTATGGAGGGAGAGGAGGACAAGAGGCTATTAACTGTGAGGGACTATTAGTTACAGGGGGCAGAGAATAGGTTACTATCTATATGGAGCAGAGGAGGAGAATGGACTACTATCTATTGAAGCTTGTAATAGGCTACAGACAATGTGAGGTACAAGTGCAGCACTTCATTCAAACAGACAGATCCACTCCATTCAAAACAACCCTGCATTCACACACATGGTTAGTACCTTAAGACACATAATCTTGAGCCCTGCAAACCTCATACAAACACATCACCACAGTTCACAAATACCCCCTTACACATACTGTACATACTGCTCTGCTATACAAAGACACAGACAATATAAAAATAAAAAAATTCCAAAATAAAACCATGTACTTAAACATACTCCAATTCCACACATCTTGACACTATACCTTAATACTTTTTACATATATTCACTTACACAACGGCTCACATGACTATGCACAAAGAAACATGCATTCACTTTACATGCACATACAATCAAATGGTACATGTACACCAGCCTAGACTATCCCTTTTATTTTACCTAAACATATCTAAAGAAAGGGTCACTTATCACACTTGCAATATGAATATAATAACCCATCACCCGAGTCTAACCATAATCAGTTTAACCTTCCTCAGACTAAAAAAAAGTCTGATGAGAAAGCCATGCAAGGAGAAATGATGGATTAATAAGACACACCATGATAATCGGTTAGCTTGTATCATTACCTGCAAGATCCCACCTATGCCACCTACACATAATGCATATGAGAAACCTTATTAGCCTGCTTACTGCTGCAATTACAAAAAAAAATGCTCAATTAAAGACATACAAAGAAAGAATGTGTGAGTAAAAAACATGATGAAAATTCCACCCAGACTTAAATATGGAGTCATTACATGACGCAGTTCAAAAAGACATGGTCAATTTTTTATTTTTTTTCATGAGACTGGCAATCATGAAGATTAAGTATCACAATGCCAGTAATTGAATAGTGAAAGTTATAAAATCATGTAAACATCATTGATGTTACTACTATATCTCCAGCTAAGATAATATAGCAGGTTAATCCCCATATGCCTTCTCACCTACTCCAGCGCAACTCTTCAAACAAACTGGACCCTTCGGAACTCTGCAAGAGCTTCTGTGGCTCAAAGTACATTAGCTGCAGTTTGGCAGCCAGTGAGGAGGAAAGGAGGGCTCTTTGGCAGTAATTCCAACCCATTCATCGTGGAACACCAATAGCCAAAGATTTTGGCATTTCCTAATTTTATTCCATTGAAAATACTGTCAAAATCTGTGTCTTAAAGATCGGGTTGGAAACCATTGTTCTAGGGAAAACTATAGAGGAGCTTTTAGGTAGATATTTACCTGGGTAACTGTATTTTGTATATATGCCATACACATATTATTTTAACATGCTAATGTCATTTTAGGGAATCTCCATTTCTTAAAATACCTATAGGAGGGTATTTTGCCATTTTTGTGTATCTATTTTTGTCACTTGTACTGTGTACTAGAAGAATTGCAGAAAGACTGCGCTAATATTCCAGACCATTAATATCTCTGAACAGTGAGCTGGAAAATTGAATGCGCCAGTTATTAATCCAATCTTTCAAATAAATAAGGTTCTGTCTTCAGGAATATTTCTTAGCAAGAGGGCCAGTGCAAGGATTTTTGACACCCTAGACAAAGATCTATTTTGTCACTTCCTTCAACAATTAAAGGGACACAGCACGCACCATCATAATTAACTTATGTACTTTGCATAGGTTAGGGTGCAAGGAGGTCCCACCGTGGTCTACCTCAGCTTAGATGCTTACAGTTGAAATGATGAAATGATCAACTTACCTGCTTGTATAGTGTCAAAGACACACACACAAACACACACAGAAACCCTCATATTGGTCTTATCTTAAAGTAATAGAAGCTGCGCTACTAAAGACTACTGGACCATGTATCTTACATGGATATAGAATATGCATTACACGTCAAATATGTATACATGTTATGGGCAAAGGAATTAACATATATGCATGCATACACACACTCCAGATCCCTAAAGCATCCCTAAAGCGATGTTACCATAAAGCAAGAGACTGTCTTGCTTTATGGTAACATCGACCTGCTTACCAAATCTCTGCCAGACTTTGCCCCCTCTACTGTCTAATCCCAACATCAATCCATGGGTAATATAATCTGCACATGTGCTATTTTAGGAGTTTTATCCCACATGAAACATCTGATGTCAAGATGGAATATATTGAAGAATAGCAGAGAAAAAAGGATGGTGTGGAAGAGGTACAATAGTCTAGAGAATAATGTTCAGTATTGTCAGGATAGTCACCAGTGTACTTAGCATGTTTGAGAACGTGAACAGTAAATCATATGTGTATGCAATTACTCAAAGAGAGATATAAAGTGCACTTTAGAAAGTGTGGGCCATAGGCCTTTTGTTGTAGAGCTTCACAGATACCTCTAGAGCATCTACAGATAAAAGGAGGAGTAAGGTCTCAGGTAACTTAGTTCTTTGAATAATGTTCGGGGTCCTTATGGTGTTAAACTGAGCCTGCTGACCTGACCTATCACTCACTCTTTCTTCTCAAATCCTTCTAAATATATAAAACCCAAACATTAAAAACAAGTTGATCTGGTCTGGCAATCAGTGTCTTAGATAATGAAATACAATCATAGATTCTCATGCAAGAGGGCTAAAAGTAGATTTCCATTATGGACATCATCATGTTGGAGAGATTGTATCTGATTGGCTCAGAACTAACCCTTATTTATTGGTGACTCAAGGTTATTAAGCTATACTGTACCTGACCCAGAGCAAACGCAGAGGATCCATGCTTGTTCGTTGATGGTGAAAGCCCCCTTGCCAACTTACATGTGAGGTTTCACAGTCTTACTACTAGTTAGAGTGAACAAAGAATACTTTCTTTCCTTGGACATCCCGTGTATAAAATAGATAAATGCCATCTTAACAACCTTTGCACTCTTGCTGTACTTCTTTATAAGTTACCTTAGACACACAACCTCTGATTTTTTTTGTATGAAATGATTATTCTGTAAACCATTTACACATACAGGCAATGCAAAAATACGATAAGACTGAAAAAAATCTAATCATAAAAAATATACAATTAAAAAAGAAGTAATGCCACTTACAGATTTTGGCATATCCACATCAGCTATGCCACGGTCCCTGCAATCCATACGTAGCTTCGTTTTACACATGATTATACATGATTAAGGCCTCACAGCCAAAACATTATATTTTTTTTTGTCTCGTGGACCATTATTAAATATGCCTTCTTTTCACCCTGCACCGTGTATCCTGTGGCTCTATACTTTTGGATTTATATTGCGGGCCTAGCAGACCTCCCCCACAGAGCTCCGATGCATCTAGATACTAGTGGGCAGCACTGGGTAGCTTCATTTTCATTAGGTCGTGGATGAATCATTCTGGCCTCAAGCAAACCTAAAATGAGTGGCAGACTTTGCACCTTTTTATCTATTTTATCTAACGCAGTGCACTTGCGCAAAAATGACACAGTTGGTGATGCAAGAGCCTGGTCAGAATTAAACTCCTGTCACCTTAAGACCATGGTTTCAGAGCCCTTAAGCACGTCATTTTGGTGGTTTGGCTTTTCTACTTCTGACCCGACTTATTTTGACTCTGTATTGTGGTTTCTGGTTTCCCTTGACCCGGCTACATTCTTTGATCACTCCTAGCATTATTTTGCACATTTTTCTGCAATTGTTTCAAACATTACATTACATGTTTTCGCTATAATCTTCTTTTGTAATGTAGGTAAACATAATGGTTTAAAATTAACCCTGTTAAAAAGTGTCTGTAATCAATATTTTTTAGTATGTAAGCGAAGGAGCCGGTCATTCAATCGACCCTAAAATATCATATTTATTGGAGCAACATCTGAAACGTTTCATCTCAGAAAGAGGCTTAATCGAGCCTAACAAACAAAATTCAATGTTCTTAGCGACCACCTGATATTCTGGTGAACATGTACTCAGAACCTTGTAAATAATATCATACAAATGTATTTATACTACATATAGTCTTTGTGTTTTTCTGAAAGCACTGGGGTAGTTTGATGCCAAGTTATAGCAGAAATAATTCCAGCTATTTTCTGTTTTCTGTAAACACAGGCTGTAAAGCCCGACTGCAGGGACATAATATAAATAAAAAAATTACAATCAGACCGCAAACACTACATAAAAATAAAACAGAGAAATGTCAAACAAATGTGCATTTCTTTTAGCATTCCACATTGATTGAGTACTTTGCCGGCATTAACCCCTTGGGCATCAGTGGAGAAAATACAGGAGATGCCCTCCCTGGCATTCAAAGGGTTATGAAAGAGTTTTATTTTGATTATTGCTGCCAATTATCCTAAGCCCTAGAATAACCGAGGTACAGGAGATTAGACATGGCTTTCATGTCTTCCCAAAGTCTCATAACAGTAACTATGTTTAAAGAGATCAATGGAAATTGCCGATGACCCTCAAACTATTCAAACATAATTTGCTCGTCCTGTAGTCCTGAAGAGTTTGAAGCTGAAAGTCCAGGATCTTAGCATTACTGTCTTCAATATTCTCCTGCTTCAAATGTATCTGTCTGGAGATCAAAGAGAACTCTTTGTCTGTATTGTCAGAAAGACTGACATGTAAGCAATGTGTAATTCCATAGATGAACCTTCAATACGAAAATAATAATAGCTCTTCTCCTGTTGGATCGGTGAAATCAAAGTAATAGTTTGAAACAACTTAATTTCATCCTTTAGGGAAAAGTCCTGCTTCAACCTACCGTAACTTAAGAGGATTTGCTTTCATAATTGCATCCTGTTTAACCATTTAATGTTTCTTTTTTGAGTGCTCTTTCTTCCAATTTTTGTTAATTTAATAAAATATGTAAATAAGACATTAAAAAAAAAAGAACATAAATGGATATTGAGTTATATCTAAAAAAATTTTATAATTAATTGTTATTTGGGCACTATGCAGTACCTCTAAAGTAGTAGAGCTACAATACAGTCATATTTGTTTTAGCTTACTTCCCCCCCAATCCTTATGCATGCTTAATAAATTCTCACTTAAATGGTAACCTTCATATTTGTCCACTTTTTCCACTCTCTTGATAATTCTCTGTATGACACATAGGGTCTATAGCCATCCCTTCTCTAGCACTGTACAGGAGCCTATATGTATCAGAAAGTACGGTGCAGGATAATGGCCCCTTAATTGGAAGGAGGAAGCGTTCAGACTGTAGCTGCCTGTAGTACCATATATACTACAAATCCCTAGTTTTTGTCATTGCACTTAATATATATGGGTATTAAGCCATGTCAAAATGCTTATATACTGCTTACAAAATCTCCGATATTGCCTCTGATCCTGTCTGAAAGATTGCAAGGCAGGTGTTACTGTACTTTAAATACATAAAGGGAATCAACACAGTAAAGGAGGAGACTATATCTAAAAGAAGGTGAACTACCACAACAAGAGGACATAGTCTTAAATTAGAGGGACAATGGTTTAAAAATAATATCAGGAAGTATTACTTTACTGAGAGGGTAGTGGATGCATGGAATAGCCTTCCAGCTGAAGAAGTAGAGGTTAACACAGTGAGGGAGGGAGTTTAAGCATGCGTGGGATAGGCATAAGGCTATCCTAACTATAAGATAAGGCCAGGGACTAATTAAAAGTATTTTGAAATATTGGGCAGACTAGATGGGCAGAATGGTTCTTATCTGCCGTCACATTCTATGTTTCCATGTTTCTACTTACATATCTTACAAAAAAAAGCTTCCCATCTTAAAAAAATTATTGTAGCTTAAAATTCAATATTCAGGGATTTTCAGGGATACAGAAATAGAAAATATAAAATGTAAGTATAAAAAATAAAAAAACGTAACTGTACATGCTCATATTTTGATCCCTCATATAAAAGGTAATTTAACCATGTTGTTTATTTGAAATTTACAGCAATTTTGATTGAAGTTGATAATATATAGCACTAGAACTAGATGAAACTTTATTATTTGCCACTTCGTGCTCTGCAAAAATGGAATCTTCTACTTAATCTGTTTATTCATTGTGCTAGCGTAATTGCTAGCCAACGTATAGCTTTTGTGATTAACTGCCATTAAAATTACGTGCCCTCCCCTCCCCCAACACGTCAGCTAGAGTATTGGCAGAAACTCTATGCCACTGTCCAGGCCTTTGATCAGACAGGCTGAGCCAGGTGCTGAGAAGTGTTTCTATGCTTCTCAACCAGGACAACTTCGGAGAGGCAAACAATGTGCATAGAAAGTAAGTTAAAAAAAACATCTTATTCGTATATTGTAAAAGGAACTAGGCAGGATTAACCTAACTTAAAATACGCACTACAGATTTGTTTTAAAATGTAATGCAGGTAGGTCAAAATTGGGCCTTTATGGTGGTTATGGAATAACCATCACTGAGTTCAGTTCGATACACTGTGAACTCCAAGACTCTTGTACTAAAGTAGGAATTATACCTGCTACCTTTTCTTGTTTGAACAAATATTTAAAGGTTCCGCTAGTAAGGACACATAAAGAAATCTAAGGCTGTGTAGATTGAGGGATCCAGCCATACTTGGGCCAAAAGGCTAAACATGACGACAGTCACAAGACAATAATCAAAACCTTTCTGCAGAACCTGAGGTTCTTTGCAAAAATATTATTAGTAATAAGATTTATACAAATAAAAAAGACGTATTGAACTTTTACAAAAGGATTGTGTGTATGTTTACATACTCTTAAACTACCAAGACAGATTATCAATGGTGCTGCAAGAAGGGTGCAAATCCACTGTTTAACCAGCTACTCGGTGGGCACACAACTCGTAATGAAAAGATCACAAGAGGAAACTCAAGAAAAACAAGTTGATAGCACGTACCCCCAATGTTATAGTTTGGGGGAGGGTTAACACAAGTAACTTTGAATGTAAACAGTCCCCTGTAACATGGAACTTCAAGTTTTTGCTTTGTCCTGCTTCCGTAGACATGTCTCTGATTACGTATGATAGATGTTATTGGAAAACTAACATATCATTGATATACAAGGTCATCGTGACCATTGGTGGACAACTGCTCTGAATTAAATTTTCAAAGAGTCCAATTCATATACCCTGCCCCCTCAGGTCTCTAGCCCCTGCCAGCCCCCTCCCCACCACCCATTACCCTTGTCCACTGGTCATAATGTGTCTGTTCTATAGGACCTAAGAGGCTTGAGGGATAAAAAAACTAAACTGGTCCTTACTGTCAATGTTCTAAAATGGGACAAGGTAATGCCATTTCCCCCTATTTCTAAGGTTACCTTAACCTATAGTAAGCATCCAACAATCCATAATACTTCCATCAAGAACTATAATACTAATCTATATAATAAATACTATATCCCCCATCCTTTTACTATAGTCCCATAAATCAGTATATTTTATTAGGGGATTGTTTGGGAAATGTTTGCGAGATTTGAAGACCAATTTTTGAGCTATTCGGGGATTCTCTGGCATTCGGGGGTTGATGAAATTAATTTATATTACCTACAGCTCATTGTTCATTCTGTCTCATTCAGAGGTAACTGTGCACAATTCCCAGTAGTGTGAATTTAGTATATATCCGCAGCATTTCAACTTTCAACATATCGTGATTTTTTTTTCCCCCCAAAGATTTTGTATGTTGATTATCCTCTCTGTTTGATACAAAGCATGTTATTTATATTTAGCAGAAATAGTGAATATGATTATAGGCAGTTAAGCTCAAAACACGTTATTGTCAGTGTTATTCATCCATTATTTTTTTTGACTCGTCCATTGTATCTGCTTTTTAAACAATGGAATAAAATATTGCATTTTTATACGCTCTTATGGTGGACCCCTTACTGTGAACCAGGATTTATTTTAAGTGTAGCAGGATTTTACAGTTTCACAATATCAGATTAATTCCATAGGAGGACTCCTAAACATGCCATGCCAAGATAATTCTGTTTCTTTAGTTCCAAGTCATTCTGTTAATGTTTATGTTCGTTTGGTTTTTTTTTTTGCAATATTGAATTCATGGTATAATATTCGGGGCTTGTACATACTGTCCTTTATTATGTGGACACCTTAATGAACTATGAATTTATTAAAACTCTAGAGTGCTGAAAAGAGATTACAGTCTTAGAATGATAGAGAGATATATTAAAGCAAACCATGAACTATCACATGCCATGTGATATAAATTAAAGAAAACCTGTCAAAGATTTAGATTTTTTCATTTTCTTTCAAGGAGTTTACAGACTTATTTTAAGCTGATTTTATTGTTTAATTATGTATATTAATTTTAATTGATAAATCTGCTCTAACACTTTCCCCTTCTCCCCTGCCTGAGTGATTTTAAGTGATCTTGGAATGGAATTAGCCATTATCCTACGCAAGATCACTCCGAGCAGAGCTCAGCTAGGCAGAAAGCTGTCTATACATCTCCTCTTAGATGAGTGGATGCCAGTCTTGTATTACATATTGCTGATCTATCATTGCATATCTTTCTATCTGTTTGGATTTCTTAATTCACTATTACTTGTGATATAAAGGAGTAGAATCCATACGTGGCACAAGGGGTGTAACAGGTGTGGCCAGGCAAGCCCTGATGATGAGACATTTTGTCCTGCACGCCTGCCCATTTTGGTCTTTGGTTACCCATTATCTTGTTTCAAATAAAAAAACATGAACAGTCACTATTTCTTTAAAAAGTCTTGATTATTATTGAGCATAAAGTTGACATTTTTCTTTCATTCTTTCCACTTATAATATGTAACTGGTAAATTCAAAACAAGCCATTCTGTATTAGGTTGCTCTGTGAATGAAATCAAAAGCTCTCTGTGAATGAGTAATAGTAACCTTAAAAAAATAAAACAGGTGCACACCCTAATGAACTATGCTGTGCACGCTTTCGTTCATAGAATATTTCCCTAGTAGTGTCATAAACTTGTTTTCTTCCATTCTGTTTTCTGGCTAGAATTATACAGCAGGTAATGACCTCAAATCACAGCTCAACGATCAGTGCAAACATGCAGCTCAGCATTTTACATCGAAAAGGAATTTGGAGTAAAAGGAAGGAAAAAACAGACAGGCTACATATTTCTCAAATTTTGAGACTGCAGGGGCATGATTTATACACTAAAACTGCTTCATTATAACCAAAGTTGTTTTGGTGCCTATAGTGTCCCTGTAACTATTTACGTATTGTACCCCTAATGGTGCAAAGAGATTTTATGTGCTATTACCCCAACCTTTATGGGCTACCACCTAATGCCTGGCCCTCAGATGCCAATATGATAATGCATTTATTTTTTTCACTCCTGCATCATCCATATGTATCTTTTTCTTTCAAGTTTTGGGTAGCAATGTAATGCTGTAAGTACAGGGTAACTTACCTGCCTATCATTGCCATCCAAGGCTGAATGCATTGTGATGGATAATCTGAGGGGAAGCATTGGTATAAAGGTGGCTGAGGGGTGTTGTGTTTTAAGTTTTTCAAACCATACCACAATATAATAAAAAAAAAAACAAGGAGTCAGCAACCAAAAACACTTTGCACCATAACCACTTTACTAAACTGAAGTAATTATGGTGATTAGCATGTCCCTTCAATTTTTCCTGACTACTGTTAATGGGTTAAGTAAATAGAGACTGCATGTAAAGCTTTGATAACATCTACACTGCAGGCAGTACATACAACATTTACCATTTATAAATGTACAAATAAAAAGTAGGAGCCGTGTAATATGAAAAGACTGGCTCATTTTGCACTTTCACTGGAGCTGAATGGAGCAAATTATTGGAACTGCTAAAAACAAACCTAGAGGATGTTCAATGTAAGATGAAACAGATGTGCAAATAACCAGAACTAATTTTTACAAATGCATATTCAAGTTCAGATACAGATAAGTTCAAAACTTAAAAAAGCAAACATTATTGCTGTGTAAAAACAGGGATATTTAGGAATATGCCATTGTAACTTGAATAAATATTTAGGTGATCCTCGCTCTGTCTGTCAGGTACATACCCCATAGATCTATGTTTTTAGTGGCATATTAGTGGACAATTCTATCTTAAACCAATGCCCTTGACCTGTAGCAGAGAATGTAGAATGGGAGATGGGGGGAAAGTGGTTTGTGCTTCCAATATAAGCCACTATGGGTAGGGCTGCAGAATCCAAGCACCCCAGAATCTCAGTCTCAACTGCACCCCAGCCATCTATAATGGTAAAGCAAGACAACGTCTGGCACTGTAGCAGCTATAGTCTGTTTGGTTTACTGAGCATCCTGGCAGTAATACATACCTAAGTCACTGTAATCCATTTGAAGGTATAGTCTTGGAAGTTATGATAGAATTTTCCCTGACATTTAAATGACAGACATATAGATAGATAGATAGATAGATACATAGATAGATAGATAGATAGATAGATAAGATAGATATAGATAGATAGATAGATAGATAGATAGAGATAGATAAGATAGATAGATAGATAGATAGATAGATATATAAATAGATAGATATATAGATAGATAGATACCACACACAATTAATTAATTTAACTTCACACCAGGAGCAGACTAGCCTGTTGGGCACTCGGTCATAGACTGAGGACCGGACACCGGGATTGGGCCTGGCGTCTTGCCCAGTGTGCGGCAGGGTGCAGGATCTCTCCACACAGACTGCCCGGCAATGACATGAAGATAGCTGCTGCCGCCAGAACAGTGACCATTTTTTATGGTTTGATTTATTAGTGGCATTTATTAAGTGCCTACACCTTCCGCACCATTCAGTGTCTGGTGCACCTAGAGGTATTAATTCCTGCATACAAGAAGGAGCAGTCAATGGAAGTGATAACCGCCTCTCCAATGGGTAGAGAACAAGATCTTACCTTAATGAATCGTGGTGATATGCCCTGCTTCCAGCAAACAAGGGACAACCGATGTAGTGGGACAACAATGGATCCAAAGGACAAATTATAACATGTTCCTGTTACAATCTCAAATTGCCTGGGGAGCCTGTGAGTTGTCAGTCCTTACATGCTTCACACTAGCTTTAACACCGATAAAAAATCTGATTTTAGTAAAATAATGTGTGTTTAGATATTATCATTCTTTGCATAAGCTTGCCACAACCATCAATGTACCTGTTTCTGAAGGCCAGAGTCTATCCTAACTTGATGACAGTTATTAGGTAATGAACCTACTTGTATGGGACATTCATTTTCCTGGGCTATCTGCAATGTAATGTTTTAATAGTATCTTGTAATATGATGTGCCAGGAAACACAAAACAGGGAATTTTGGTCAATACTTCGATATAATGCAGAGAACAGAAATGTTGCACTCAAGCTGAGCTATGTGGACTGATGTTTGACTGATGACTGATGTATGACTGATATATATATATATGTTTCAATGAAAGCAGAAAGATATGTGATGCATTGTCCCATAAATAGATACATTGGAATGAAGAAAACCTATATGGGAAGGACATATCATTATATTCATCATATTTCGCAGTCACTGGCGTGTTTAATAAGGAAAGTCGTGTATCTTGATTCCAGACTGAGTCATCACTACTCCAGAGCTGAATGGAATATTCCTCAGGATACTTTTGCATCAAAATAATGTTGAAAGATGTGCTAGATATTCCATAATGATGACTCATGAAGGAGTTAAAACTAAAGACTCCACCTAAATTCATCTTTGGGATGTACACCCGTCATCAAAAACAAGGTCGTTACCAAGCATTAACTGCTGGCACGCAGACTTGAAAGAAGTTAGGTTTCACTGTTGTCAATGCATAATAAGTAAACAAAATTCACTTATTGCAAACAAATATTGGTTTATTTGGGTAACTGTAGCTACATATGGTGGTAATGCAACATTCTATGAGGTAATATTACAATATATAGGACAGATGTATATCGGCTAAATGTATATGGGCTATATGGGAAATGTTGCAATACGGAATGGTACGTTGCTAAATATTTACTTTTGGACACAAATAGCTTTTATGAGATGATTGTGACATATCTGAAAGCATGTGTCTCATAGAAAAGACTTAAAACACATAAACAATATCGAGTTTATAATGTAAAATACTGTTTTCAGATTTGTGGTGCCATTAATCTGATCTGTTTCATTTTTTTAGACTTACATGTGTATCTTTTTCATTAAAATGTGCTTTAAAAACAGATTATGGCAGGTTTTTTTATTTTTTTGCAGATTCTTTGGATGTGTGTGATGCCTGATTTGTGTCCAGAGATTGTGATTCCTGATTTGTGTCTTTCAAAGGGACGCCTTTCATCTGACCATCATCTGAACCATCAACATAAAAATATTCTAATATATCAATGTAAATATCAACATACATTATTTTGTGTGTCCACTGTGTGTGTATGCAGTGTGTGTTTTTATGTATACATTATTTTGTAATATAGCTACATAGTTACATAACTGAAAGAGACGTGTCCATCAAGTTCTCACATTTGGTTTTATAGTTTATCCAAAAGAAGACAAAAAACCCAGTCTGAAGCTCTTCCAATTTTGTAACAAACTAGGAAAAAATATCATTTTGACCCCAGAATGGCAGTCAGATATCTCCTTGGATATTACTAATTAAAATATATCACATTGGATACCAATAATTAAAATGTTATCCCTGTATATTACATGTTTGCAACTATTCATTAAGTTGTTGTTTGACCATCTGTACAGACTCTGATAAAATCACCTCTTCAGGCAGAGAGTTTCACATTATAATTGTTCTTCCTGTAAAAAAACAAAACTATCCTTTGCCTTTAGACTATAATGCTGTCTTATGCTCTTTGATGCCATTGGTTTTCCCAAACTAAAGCGATTTAATTTTGTTAAGCTTAGAACAAAGAATACCAGAACTCTGTGGACAAAAGATTAGGGGAACTCAGAAACTTGCCCTTTGTTAAATCTCCATTACGGTCTCAAAATAGTTTTTGCCCACTTGTGCCATTACAGAGAGAACATATTCCAAGGTATGGTGTCCATTAGACACTATATTGATGTCTATACAAAGTGCCAGTGCAGTTTTATATCAGGAACATATCCATACTCTTAAACTGCCCATAAAATATTTTAAAGTGACTATGTTATGAACATTAAAGTAAATATGTGAAATAACAATAACTTTGACAGCGTGCATTCAGAGGATTCAGTCAATGTATTGGACTTTTTTTTATTTATTTATTGTGCAATTAAATCAAAATAAGTTCAACATTTCAGTCCATTATCAGGGATTTTATCAAGATCATAGTAACGGGCTGAAGCATTGACCTGTGTTTAGAATTACCAATAAACAAGAAGAATTCCAAAGACATATACTGAGTCCTCGGAGTGTGTGCTATCAAGGTTTCTGTGCACTGGCTGGAGTCTGGCACCTAAGCAATAAGACTAGGGAGAGGACCCTTGTACACCGTTTTGAGTATTTGCTAAATAATAAACAGTTTTGATCATACATTGAAGGAATATTGCTATAGTATACCTGCACAGGATTAATAATCAGTCTCATGAATCTAAATTGCCCTTATGTGTATAGCTGATGTATATTCAGAACATGTAAATATTTATAAAGGGTAAGTAAGAAACTCCCTAGTAGTAATACGAAATAATTTCAACTCACATTTACTAATTTGACAAAGGCCCTTAGGTGTCGAAACGTTGCTTTTTGGTTTCTTGTTCCAATAAAAATTTGCCTCTATTTTGGAATTCATTGGAGTACCTGGATTATCTTCTATATTCAATATTACAATTGGTCCTTTTTGGTACTGGGACTTATCCATGGAGCACCCTGAATCCCATGACTTAGGAATGAGCGCACTTCCACCATCTATAGATAACATTTACTAACTGGCGTAACTTTGCCTCAATGCCAAATGGTGAAAGAATTCGATTGGAGCAAGTAACACGGTAGGAAAGCATAGAAATTACAAAACATTAATATTTACTGTTACTATTTACTAAATGGTTTTGCAGTTTAACAGAAAGCAAAACAGAAGATCCGTTGCTACTTTTATCATTGAGGAGGTTTTGTAGTCTATATTTCCCATCCTGATTTCATTGACGTTATCTGGATGCAGTATCCCTGTCATTTTAATGTTGTTTTATAGAAACTAACATGTTTACATTACAGTGCTACAACTGTCTCTAGTGGCTGTCTACTAGACAGCTACTAGAAGAGATTCCTGGCCTTTTCGCAGAGTTTAACTCCACAAAACGACCATAGACGTCCTCACACTTTTTATTTATGGTCTTGAAAAAAACACACAGGAAATGACTGAATGAATGTTTTTCTATGGGGAAGATATCTAGCAGCAGATTTTATGTTAGAGTTGTCTTACTTGGGTTCAAGCCCAATTCTGTAGGGTTGCAGATTTAGTGAGTGCCGTCCCTTATTTTTTTGTTTCTTATGGGGAAAGTCTAAGGCGCTCCCAGTGCTCCTGGTGCATGCCCATTAAGTTCCCCCCCATTGCTGACGATGGAGGAGGTGGAAACAACTAGGCGCTGAAAAGTGGTAAGCGTTAAAACAGTAATCTTAGAGCAGAGGGACACTATCACGTTACAGTTTTGTATTCCTAATGCTATGGTGTTCCATTAAAAGTCAAGATATTTGATGTCTGCATGGCTTATGATGCTCACATAGATGTTAAAGCAGTTCTGTCACCATAAATAAACTTTATCTAATCTGCATCTATTTAGCTACCTGGTCTGAATTTATTTTTTATTTTATTTCCTGAGCAATCTAGTTTTCATAAAATGCATAAGAAAGAGTAGAGACTAATTATGTACAGCAGTCGCCTTGACAACATTTGATAATGGGCAGAGCGAGCTGTAGTGCTTGAAGCAACATTCTGTTACAGGTGCCAATCAAATTTACTCACAACTCATCAGTAAATGAATCCCACAGAAGGACAGGCAACAGACATCACGAGCAAGGAAGAACAAATCTAACCCAGGTATTGAGACCCAACACAAGGTAAAAAGACAATAAATATAAATAGACGCAAGTAACAAGGGGATGTAGAACCATAAATATACAGGGGGCAAATGGAATAAAAATATGACAGAACCACTTTAAGCTAGGTTGGCATTATGAGATATGCTGCCCACAACCTTCTGCAGTGCAAAGGCTAGCCATTATTTGTGCCCTGTGTGAGAGTCTGTTAGTGTATCAGAATTTGTGAGTGTCTGTAAGAGCGTGTGTGAGTGCTTGTGTAAATGTCTGTGAGAGTCTTGTAACAATGTTTGAGTATATCACAGAGAGCTTAAAAGGTGTCTAAGTATATCTTCAATTGTGTCATTCATGCAGATATTATCAAGTAACATTTAATATTAACATTTTTATTCATCAATATTTTTTATTTACTATAAATGTTAAAGAAATCCTCTAAAGATCATAACTGTTACAGGAGTCCCCTGTGGTGACCAAGTGGTAAACTGTTAAACTATTTAAGAGTCAGGGGGCCTTTCAAACTAGTGTATGGTCACGTAACAGGTGACAATTTGAGTTTCACAGTCACACTGCATAATGATTTTTTTTTTCCTTAGGTAACTTTATTTTACAAAGTAAAACATTGAACTAGATCAAGGATATCAAGGATTAATATTGCAATTTAAATTACAAAATGTGTAGATGACAATGTCACCTTTGTGCGTACAATTAATCTGTGCTTCTCCAAAATGGACGCCTGCTGTGGGCAGGGTGGCTGCTCATGCATAAAACACACAACGGCACACTATGAAAAGTGAGATGCAATTTAATTGTACCGATATCAAACTAGGGGCATACCTCTTTGGTTAGTACTCGTGTTACAGGAGCTCCGATAACCGTTCAAACCTCGGGATGAAAGGTTTCTTTCCTGGCAGAGTCAACTCAGTCTTTTATCATTGCAAGGTCCGTAAAATGCATATCTTAAGACTGAGTCATAAAAACCATCCATACCCCATGACACACTTGAAAGCTATAAAAAGATAAATGGATTCTTCCTTTTTAAATAAATTCATATTGATAACTCAGTAGATGCCTTGATATCACTTTTTGGGGTTAAGGATGAGGAGTTTTCTCTCCCGGATAATATTTGACTATAATAACTTTATACATAATAGTTTATAGATTACATTTTCTGTACTAACTTCTATTCTACTTCTGCTCGATTAGTTCTTGACATCTGTGATTGTAAATTATAGTTTTAAAGTTTATTGCAAAATTAAACAACTTCGTTATGTCATTACACAAACATACATATGTAAATGTATCAATGCCTTAAAGGCTTCACATAAAAAATAATGGATTAAACTGACTATTCTCTGTTCATATTTAAAAAAAATATATTTAGTTTTTTAAAGAAAAATATTAGGTGCACAGAAATGAAGAACAGAACTTCAGCCAATTTATGAGAACCACTGCTCAAAGCGACCATAGCTTTTGTTTGCCTGGCTAAGCAAGCAATAATATATATATTTTTTTATCTTTTACCCTTTGCATGCCAGAAAAATGGGGTGCACTGGAAATTGCTTTGCAGGGTGCAGGACACAGCACGGTCTGGCAGTCAATGGGGTTAAAATGTGATCCTCAAGACTGAATTTAGAAAATGAAGCCTCAAATCTGTAAATTAAATAGCGGATTACAAACATGTTTATGACCTTTAACATTCATTAAAATTTATTGGAAGAACAGTAAATCTTTGGGAGAATGTCAGACTGAGCTCTTTTGCTCCTAATTTTAAAAGCCGTGTTTGAAAGATCTAAAGACCAAAAAAATCTTGTGAATGTCCCTTTAACAAGAGTTTTCTAGTTCCTTTTGTGCAGTAAAACGGTGTTTATGACTACTTGAGCTGTGTTTGAAAGAAAAGGATGTATATGTAAAGGAAGATTATGTAAAATCGACACATTGTAAAATCTAAAATGCCTTCGTTATTAACATTTAACCCTTCAAGTTGCCACTCCAATTTAGCAAAGTGTCTAGAAGCCAACTCATCACTATCATCTATAAACCTAAAATATAAAAAGATTATAGAAAGGGCTCACCCTTTTTGTGGCTACTTGTGGTTATCACAGCTCTGTAGACTTTGAACAGGGGGTGCAGCAATATATACTGTATGTATATCATCTAATTTAGACCCCAATTTGAGGGAATACCCTTCCACAAGCAGATTCAGAACATGTAAAAAGCTAGAATTAGAACATTAGAATTAGAATTAGAATTCCATTAAATAAGTGGAAGAATGATAAGACTCTCAATAAAAAATGTATAGGGAAACATCAAGCACCATAACAACTTATTGTCAGGTGAACCATAGAACTTAAAATCTAGAGTACTTAAATTAGAGCAGTGATGGCTACCGTTAAGACTATAAATTGTTTCTGGACTACATTTCCCATGATGCTCAGCTAGCTTTTAGAGTCTGAAAGCTAGCTGAGCATCATGAGAAATGCAGTGCAGAAACAATTTATGGTGTCAAGGTTAGCCATCACTGCTCTAGAGTCTACAATGATTGAGCTTAATGATTATAGCACCTCCAAGAAGGTCAGACAAGAATAATGTGGGCAGACCAAGGTCAGCATACTAAAGACAGACAGAATGATATAACAGACCCAAGGTCAGGAGCAGGTGGAGAGCAAACAAGTTAAAGAGAAAAGCCGAGTCAGGAGAATGGAGAACAGTAAAACTTTAAAAAAAAATTCTACAGTGAGACCCCACTAAACATACCACGATTGGGCACTGTGAGATGGAAGGGTTGTGTATTTGTAGCCCTTTCCCAAGGTGAGAAAACCCAGAGAAAACTGATTTGGATACTGTGTGATAGGTGCCACTGCCACATGAGTGGTTCAGCAGGAATAACATGTTAAGGACTGTATTTGCTTCAATAAATGATGCACAGGTGTTATATCCAGTGTCAGACCATCAAGAGGGGCAATTGGTCAAAGTCCTAACACTTATGTATTGTACACAGATTATGGTCCAAGGCATCCCCCTGTCTCTCTGCATAAATTGTATGGTCACATAAACATAGTTGCTGTACCTATGAACACCTCTACGCAGTCAAATTAAATGTGCAAGGCTTTTTCACCTCCAAGGAGCCTGTCTTATTGCATTTTCATTATTCCACCTTTTTCCTGATGTGAGTTACCATGTTTTAGAGTAGACTATTCGCAAGCCCGGTGGGAGAGCACTGAGAGATGGTTATGATTGACAATGTAAAGTCTGAAAGTTGGACAGTATTATTTTTGCATTTCTTGAGAAGAAACCCTAAAAAGGAATACATATACACTGGTGGAACAAAAAAAATGTTTTTTTTTTAAAATGTAGATGTTTGTCTTAAAAGTAAGTCATTCCAGAAAATCAAGTGTTTTATAACGTTCTCTCACCGGTGATTTGATTTCATTTAAACGACTATTTAAAATTTTAGAGCCCTCGAGCCACCATTTAACCATGTTTAGTAATCATTACATTAATCAAATGAAGAGTCACCTCTCCAAAAACAACTGCACAATTTAATTTGCTCATGTCATCAGTTTCAACATTTTAACCCATTCAACCTAAGAAGAGCTTTAAATATGAAACATTCCTACAACCATAACATATTGTGAATCCTATCATTCTATTTAAATCACTACACAGAATGGATTACCAGGATTGCCACAAATGGGCTTAAAAGGGAACCATCACTTCTTTGGAATTTACACCATTAAATAAAACATTGAAAACTAACTTGAGTTAACCTTTTATTCACGTGATGCTCTGTTTTGCTTTTGCAGAGTTATTCAATATAGTGAGAATTCAAGGTGAATTTCAAACTTAAGGTCAATGTAGCCAAACTAGAAGCATAGTAGAATGCTTCCAGTATGTATATTTTTACCTTAAATTTGACATTTACTATTAATTCTTACTTTAGTAACTAACCCTTATGGTATATTAAAATGTAACAATTGCCACCATAATCCAGTTCAATAATGAGACAGCCAAGGCAAATATTGAATTGGAGGGGGAGATACAGAAACATGACTGGTGACCGATATAACATCCCAACAGACTGCTCCCCCAAAACAAAACTCAGGACACATACGTAAGTGGATAGGGCAGGGGCTTAATTGATAACAAGCCAAAAATGTATTTAACCCTGTCAGTTGTTGAGAGATTACTCTACAGACAGCTTTGCCAAGCCTTTCCCATGAGTCGAAGCAGCTTGAACTCGCAGACTGCAGTCTCCCCAAGCCTACTCGGCGTCGCACTACTTATTGTGATTGCGCATGTCAGGTACCATGCAAGCTAAGAAAATATAAAAGAGACACCAAACAAACAGCCTACCTTATCTTGGGTGGGAGCTGGCGGGAAAGTAAGTCAGGGTCCCTCATCTGCTCCTGCCGGCCGGTAAGTTCCCACCCTCCATCTAGCCTTAAAATCCTTCCCAAACTTGCAATATTGTATCCTACATAATTCCAGCCCACAATATATGGGCATCAGCCATGCTCCCCCTTTCCCTAGGTGTCCAGGGGAAATCTTTGCTTCTGATTTTATGACATGACATGGAGGCTTATTATGCTTTAACCTTCCTTTACTGTCCACCAAAAACAGCAAAGAACAAACACAAACAGAAAAAGTAACATATATAGTGACCCCATCCAATCCCGATTCAGGTCTCACTATAACCATAAGCACTACCCCCATACCTTCCTCTTTCTTTGCTGTCCTACAGACAGTTGAGTACCTCTGTGTATTTCTCTGCCATAGTTTGCGGGATTTATCTTTGGGGGGTTACTGATGTTATAATATACTTTATTGTTTTGTGCATCCTTGTTCCCCTTGTTCTCCTTGACTCCTAGGGCACCCAGACAACCTCTAGGGATTCCTGCCCTTTTTCTCAGCTTTCCCTTGGAGCATTCTGCTGTTGGTGCAATGTTTGTCCCCTCCCCTTTACACTTTCACCTTGTTCAGGCCTCAGGTTCAGGACTTTCCCTCTCCTACCTTGTGGTGCTTGTTTAGTTTGTCGCTTCCGAGTGACGCATTGTGCACAGGGTGCCTCGACCTGCATGTTAGCTGGGGCTATCCTCTCCTGTGGTTTTCCAGGAGCATTGGTGTTTCAGGGCCTACTCGGCTGGCACTTCTTGTGAGACTCTGAGCACTGCTTCTGGCAGAGTTGCAAAGGTCTCTTGAGACTTGAGTTGGTGATCCTCCCGTAGTATATTTGCATGTCTCCCACCTGCCTTGTGCTCTCTACCCTCCTAGCACTTCTGGCCTATGTCCCAGTTGGCTATCCTGTGGAGGGACAGTTGCTGGCATTACAAAATTCTGTTACGGGTCCCATTATGGCAGCCATGAGTTCTATGTTTTGGCCCTGTCGCAGGTGATCTCTCAGGCACTTTTTCTCTCTTATCCTGGAGGCACAGAGGTACCCAGGCCAGCACCATGCTCTTCCCAAAAAGACAGTGACTAAATCCTGACACATATCCCCTTGTGCCTCCAGAACAGCTAGGACTGATGGTCCACAGGCCATCCATGATTGCAAGAGCCTTTCAGCACCAGGCAGCATGGGCGCAGCAATGGAAATGTGCTAGAGCATAATTAGAGAGTCACTCTGACTCAGATATCGGGTCTAGAGAGGAGGCGTGATCAAGTGTGACAGCGATTCCACAACCGGCTCTTATGCAGCCAGTTCTGGGTCAGAGATGCTTAAACTTTTTGTGACCCAGAGCAAGCTTTCGGGGACTCACCCTGCAGATGCAGGGAATGCTCTCCTGGAATTGCTTCCACCTGGATGAACTTCATCATCCTATGTCGGTGAAGTAGCTCCCTACACATAGTGTTGACTGTTACTTAGAGACTTGGTTGAGATGCTTCCTTTGAGGTGGCCTGAAATAAACTCAGGGCTGAGTGCCCACATCCTGTAATTTCAAATAATGTCTGTGATACCTCTGTGGTGGATCCAAGTTTTTATCCAAGTTTTTGTCAAAGATGGGGTTGTGCCAAGATAAACATCTGGACACATTTGGGCGACTGGCCAAACTGTTTGACATGGCGAAGAATGACAGAGCTGAAAATAGGATGGTTGACCCGGGGAATCTTTGGGTAGCCATGCATCCCGTATATATAAGTGGGAGAGCTTACACTGACTTACTTCCCAGGTTTGAATTAAAATATCCTGCAAAGCCTTACCCCACGGACTTGCAATATGCTCCACTAAGAATCCCTCTCACTCGAAATAACAGCTGCTCGCCATCAAGAGATGCCTCTCACCCCTCAAGACTGCATCTCACAAATCAGGTTTATGATCTGGAAATAATGTGCCCAGGATTTACTCACTCCATAACCAAATACCCCATATATCCAGAAGTTACCAGAAGTAAAGATGTGTCTAACCCTAAGTATGACTTCAAGGAGATTATAAATGCTATCAGTGTACTATCATAAATGACTTTGGCAAGACTTTCTTCAATTCAGTTTCACTATACAGGATACATTACTGTGTACACACTTTGATATTTGGCACAAATTGAACTAAGTCCTATTAATATATATTAATATTTTAACATATGTTTAATATAAACATTCAGGATTGAATATATTTAAATGTTAGAAGAAGGGAACTGCTAGGTGGGAGCTCCTTCCTTGTAATAAACTGAATGAACGAACGAGAGAATGAATTGCAGGATGAACTAGAAAAGCTACAATTTCTGGGGAAATTGTGTGAAGTGTTCTTGCCTCCACCAGTAGTCTACAACTGGAGTGGGCAGAGTAACTGGGTGGAGTGGCTTGAGTAACTGTTGTGTGGTTGGAGTGGCTGGAGTAACTGTGGAAAGGTTGGACTGGGCAGAGTAACTGTGTGGAGTGTTTGGAGTGAGTAAAGTAACTATTTGGAGTGGCTTGAAATATATTTATTAAATGTGATAGTGCTCACTTTTGTGTTATCAAAACTGTAGGAATGTGTTTCATCTAGCAGCCTCTGTGTTCCGGAACACTCTGCTGGCTGCTCACACACCTGGGTTCCTATGGCAACTCACTCTACAGCAAGGGCAGAGAAGAGCGTTTAAAAACAAACTGCTCCAAATTGCTCACTTCACTGGCGGTTGCCATCTTCAAATGGTCGTACTTTTAAAAACTATAAATCCTACAGCGAAGAGCTTTATATTGTGAGAATCACAAGACCCAGACCTACATTTTGATGCATAGTATGTCTCTGAAATATTAAAAATGAAGGCACAGTCGCAGTTTAAAAATTGCTCTTCAAATTTGAGGTGGCTAGAGTGGAGTTTCAATGAATGTCAATGGATGACGTGAATTGCAAACAAATGGTTATATTGTGAAAACTATCAGGACTATGGCTTAGCCGTGGACATTTTTAGTGGCAGCAGGGATAGCTGAACGTTTTGATATAAGATTTGTGTAGGTGGGCTTGAAAATGAGGGAGTGGTGGCAGTTTAGAAATCATGTCCTGATTTTTCAGCTCACACTCTAGCTTTTGTCAGCTCCCACTCTAGTTTTGAACATTCCGCCATTCATTCCTATGAAACCAATTTCACCACAAAAACGACGATATTTTGTGAACCATTCTGCGAAACGTTCCACAAAGTAATAGCACACCGATCGGGAACAATCCGCACGTTTCGGTATATTACTGTCTATGTAATGTAAAAATTGTGGGAGGAGTTAGGGTGGTAAATTTGGCTATAATAATAATAATAATTGTGAGATAATAGTAAGTGGTCTTGCCATGCAAGGACACTTAAATATTGTCCAACAAGCAATTCGGTCTTCATTACATTCATTGTAATTTCTATTTGCTCATTTGCCTTTCGGATGAATGGAAGAATAGCAGAAATTCGGATTAAAACGTATTTAACTAAAAACAAATGCTCAAGTCTAGAAGAAATGTTAAATTTAAATCTGTTTATTTTAGAAAAATTACACCTCAGAATGCATATGATAACATTATACAAATATATTCAGGGCCAATACAAACCATTGTCTGGAAATCTATTGCTAAGCAGGACTATACATAAGGCAGAAGGTCACTTAAATAAGACTGGAAGAAAGGAGATTTAGTCTAAAGAAAAAGGAAAGTTTTTTTTACAATAAGAACAATAAGGATGTTGAGTTCTCTACCTAAAGAGATGGTTTTATCAGAGTATGTGCAGATGTTTAAACAGCAACTGGATGTATACTTACTAAGACATAATATGCAGGAATATAATTTTTAATATGTGTGGTAACAGTTTCTTGACTCACGGAGAGATCTGACTTCCATTCTGGAGTCAAGAAGGAATTTTATCATAGTTTGATACTAACTTGGAAAGTGCTTCAAACTATTTTTTTTGTTTTTTGGATCAACAGCAAAAACAGATGTGAGAAGGCTGACCTTGATGGACGCATGTCTCTTTTTTTAGCCTATATAGCTACATATGAAAAGCGTAAAATATTAAATCAAGGCCATAGTCCAATATCTAAGTTACAGTAATTACATTAATAATCTCTTCCTCTGAATCATATATGTAGACAAATATATGAATCTATTTATTTATTTTCAATTTAGCCTGTGTACTATATGCCCGTATGATAGATAATATGTTATTGCATAGACTGACTGTATAGGACTCATCCTTCTGACGTTAGAATATACTTGAAAAACACAGGCATTGCAAACTATTCTACCATTATTATTATTATCAACAGTGACAATGTTAATATAATAATAATTTATTGCATTTATGAAAAGCAATTATTAAGGAAGAAATATCTTGTTTAATCAAGCACAAATATCTGATTAATGTCAGTTTTAAATGAAAAGTTGATCCACTATCATGTTACTTTGTTGTACCTAGAAAATATGCAATGTTTTTTTAATAAACTATATACTGGCAAGCACTACATATATTTAAATTGTTTTACTTAATACTTGTTCTCTGGCAAAAGACATGATCTAAACTTAATGATGTCATCACTCGCAAAGGGCTCCCACGCTCCCCGTGGTCCATTCTTCTGCAATGAAATCACTATTCTGGTCTTAAGAGCATTTCAAGTAACTCAACAAGTGAAAAATAATTGCTGAGAGATATTACTACACAAGATTTCATTCTCTTCTGAAAAATGAAGTGTAGCTCTATAAATATGTCATATGGACAGCCAACAAGCTAGCATATTCCGTGTCACCAAGGCACGGCTCAATGGCGGGTGCCAAGTGGACCAAAATAAGTGCCAAGTTTCACAAGTTGTAACCCATTGCCTCATAACTAATTGTAAGCTGATATTAAGCAAAGAAAATACACTTCTATATTTAACCCAGGATTGTTGTAATCAAGTAGGTGTTAGTAAAATATTGCCAACATGATATTATTTTATGCAAATTTATTTTGTCTGGCTCTCAGTATAATATTAATGAGTCCATGTGGGCACCCCATGAAACTAATGAGGCAGCTGTGGGCACCCCATGAAACCCAGGTAAGTTGCAAACAATTCCTAAATGGTCTGATCACTTAGTCTGGGAGGATGCCAGGTCACTCAACACTTTAGGCACTACAGTGAGCTGTAGTAGTTGTGGTGCTTGGGGTGTTACTTTAATGTTGCAATATCTAGCTAGGTTAACATAAAAAAATGATTTTTAACGGGCTTTTCTATCCCATTACTGGTTAAAGGTTAAGGACAGCTAACAGATGATGTAAATAGGTAAAATATGTGTAATTAAATGAACACTATAGGATCAGGAACACAAAGATGTATTCCCGTCCCTGTAGTGTTAAAAACACCATCTAGCACTCCTGCTCCCCCTTGCCCTCTAAATATAGTACAAATCTTACTTCTATTGCAGTCTGTTGCTGCTGCTGCTGCTGGCTCTGCCCCTGATCTGCCTGCTTGGCTGACATCATCAGAAGTGACATGCAGGGTTTGGGGGTTAGGGGCGGTAATTGGGGGATAGGGGCTGCAATGTGGGAGATTGGGGCTCTAATATGGGTATAGATGCTGTAATGGAAGAAAGCCAAACTAAATAAAGGTTTTTCTGATCCCTGGTGGTCCCATGGAAGATACTCTATGGTGGCCCCATATATCCTATCTCACGAGCTCCAGTGTCCAGCGCATTGCCATGGTAATCCACAGCAATTCTTTAAACACCACAGCTCACGGGAGGAATGCTGGTCTGGGCCTGGTTGCCAGGGCCTAGCACTCTCCGGATTTAATGATGGCCGCCGAGCATGCTTGGTGTCCATCAAGCGGAGAGGGCCCCAAACCTGGCATTGCCCAGGTTTGGTCAGTCCTCTCCTGGTTTTGACCTTCAATCTAAAAATTTATTTGAAATTCACTTTGAATTTTCACTTTAGTGAATAATCGTCAGTTGTTTTATTGGAAAGAAGATAATGATGGCAGTTTTCATAACAAATATTTAGACAATACAAAAACTAATAAGCTAACACTGGAGCCATGAATTACAGGTGAAATTAGTAAGGCATATCAACTTTGATCTATTTTAAGAACAAAAGAATCCTTTTTACTTCAGGCGGTATACCTAACCTGTTACTCACGGAGAGCAATCTTATTGAAGTATGTTGCAAGCATGGGATGGCTGCTCACATGTCAATGGATTCATCAACAATGTAATTAATTTGTACAGGTCTGAAGGTATCGTCCGGTTCTTAGGGCGCTTCAGTCCCATTAGTAACATGGTTAAAAAAAAATACTCGTAGTATATAGAGTTCCACTTAGTGGATGCTATTGGAACTGTGAAGACAAATACTTTTATATTATGTCTACAATGTTTAACAAAAAAATTGTGTATTTTTAATTATATATATTCAGTGTGAATGTAAAAATTGTATAAATATAGGGTTTTTAGATTTTTGGGGGAGCATTTTATAAGAAAAAATGGACTTTCCTTCATCTGAAACACATGGGTTTTATTCTCAAAATTGCGTAATCAAGTGAATTTATAACTAACTTGCTTTAGGGAAAAAAAAGGGGGGGGGGGGGTTTCTTGGTAATTTTCATCTAACTCTGAATTTATTAAACTGTAAGTAGCCAAGAAAGATAAATTCTCAAATTCACCTAAATTCTTTTATGTGTCTATCCGCAAGTTGCCACAACTAAATTTGCAGATATATGAGCATTTCAATGATTTTTTCCCCCCATTTTGGGTTGGGTAATAAAATGGCATTTTAGAATTAATACTCATTTAAAATTCAACGCAGAATCTTAAAACATGTACAACTCAAATAATATTATCATTATTTTTCAATTGTTCTGACCTGTTATTCAGCATGATCAATATTAACACTTTTATCTACACCACCAAAATGATCTCATTTATTAATAGCAAAATAAAACTATCTACAGTACTGCACAAAAGATTGAGGCTGGCGTTAAAAAAAAAATGCTATAAAGTAAGAATGTTTTAAGAAAAATAGAAATGTTAATTGATTTTTATCATATATAAAATGCAAAGTGAGTGAACAGAAGAAAAATAGAAATAAAATAAAACATTTTATGTGACCACACTTTGCCTTCAAAATAGTATCTGCTCGTCTTCAGACACTTGCACTAAGTCAGGCATACAGTCAGGTGCATGATTAAACAATTATCCCAAACAGGTGCTAATGAACACAATTTAATATGCAGGATGAAACACAACCATTCCATATAATAGAAACAGCTGTGTAGGAGAAATAAAACGGGGTGAGCAACAGACAAACTCTGCTAACAAAGTGAGGTTGCCAAAGGCAATTTAAAGGGACACTACAATCACCAGAACAACTACAGCTTAATGTAGTTGTTCTGGTGCTTATTAACTGACCCTGCAAGCTTTTTAATGTATTCACTGCCTTTTCAGAAAAAAAAAGCAGTGTTTACATAGGTGCCAAGGAACGCCTCTAGTGGCAGTCACTCAGACGGAGGTCAGCACTGACGCTCTATTATGAGATGCTGAATGGTGCAATGTGGCGTTTTGCCTAGCATGAGCAATAGCCTCCCAATGCTTTTCCATGGAAAAGCATTGGATTGGCTGAGATCTTGAGATTTGATGATCTCAGTCATGGAGGCGGAGCATGTTTAGGGTCAGCCACAAAGAGACCTTCTTTTTGGGGTTAAAGGTTTGAGGACCTAAATGGGTATTTTACACCTAGAGTGTCAGAAATACATGTCTGTATATCGGGCACTATAGTGTTACTTTAATGACAAACTCCTTACACCAAAGCAAGACTGAGCACAGCAACAAGACACATGGTAGTTATCCTGCATCAGCAAGGTCTCCCGAAGGCAGAATTATCAAAGCATTCAGAAGTCTCCAGACATGCTGTACAAATTCTTCTTTACAAGCACAAAGACACAGGCAACATTGACAACCATTGATGCAGTTGTCAACCAAGGAAAGGTAGGGCAGCAGATGCTTTCTTGTACAAAAAGAAGAAAAAGAAGCGAAATAGCAGCAACTCTGACATAGACAACACACAAACCTATCACATGCACAAAATAATATAAAAATATATTTAATAGGTGTGAGCTTGGAGAAAAAAATATCAATGCTAAAAAAGGATTAAACACATCCAACTAATATAAAACAGTTTTTTCAATGTATCCGTATTCGAAGTATAATGCAAAATACAATTACTCATAGAAATCTCTAGTGAATTTATCAGCACCCTAATTTGCCAATAACTGTGCTCCTTCTTTCATGTGTAAAGCCATCCTGTGGTTTAAATAAATATAGTACACTTAGTATGCATGGAGAATAAAAATGGAATTAATAATCAGTCCTTGGTTTTAAAGAATTCCACATCTTCTCAATAAAGTGAGCATCCCAATAACCTCAAAAGGAAGAGGGAAAAATAACGCAAAAAAGCGTGTATCGAATGTTATCCACTAACAATTCTTAGTAACAAATTTGATACTTACATTGTTTCAAAGTAACAATGACCTATAACAACAGACCCCTCTGTATGTTAATCCACTGGTACCTGGGGATCATGCTGTCCTTGTGTGTTCACACACTTTGCATTTTGTTAATTGATTTTAAAAAATCTATTAGCATTCTTACGTACAGTTTTACACCTGCCTTACAATTTTGCACAGTACTATGTATTGACCCCAGAGACGGTAAAAACATCTCCTCTTTGTGATTCTAGTTCTTGTTTATAAGTACAAGAACATTGACAGACAGAGGTAATAGTGGATAGACAGCCCAATAGGATGTCAGGGACATTGATGGCTGGTCCAACTAAATCAAGATGTTCACTGTTGGTCATATGTAACAGAGAAATAGTCAGTTCATGCAAACTTGTGGTTGGTATTAGAAGACAAAGCATACTAGGTAGTTGTTTGAGATGCCATTTTATTTATTTTCTTTTTCTAAACAACAGTTATGAATAACTTTTATATGTATTAGTGAAGATGTCTGTGTTTTATAGCAGATAGTAAGCAACCACTACCATTTTCTATTCTTGGGAATTTCCTGGTCATTGACCATAAATTGAATTCCTGGTGTGTTCTGATTGGCTGGTTCATGGCTAGTCGGGATACATTATCTACCAGAATTCAGGGTGCCTTCTAAAATGCAGAAAGATCAAGTTCAACTTCCAAACCTAGCTCCTTGAATGTGTCTTAGTATGTTATTCTGTAAAAACATTACTGAACCTTTAACTTTTGGAGATAAATTATTGGATTGGTTTGTCATTGCAACGGTAACCAATAAATATTAAAACATGTATAATATATTTTTATTTACTCAGTATAATCCAGTATATGGGATATACTGTAATATTGTGTGATTGTTAATACAGAATCCCATATCTTCAAATATACAATTTGTTATGTCCATCCTACCTAATTTCCAATTGAAATAAGCCTGCTTGAAGAGATAATTAATACTTTTTATCATATGGTTATTAAACATGCTAATGTATCAATTCTGTAACCTTTAAACCTGCAGATTTCTGTAATACAGACTTATTGCAAAGAGCGTAATAATTGTTAGATCTTGCATTTTGCTGAAACACCCATTAATGCCCTCTGGTATGAGACTATAATTGTGATTGTGCCAATATATTTTAATAATTCTTCATAAACCATATTTATTCCGCTCATCTATAGAAAGGCAAGTAATATTACACAGAGAAAATGAGTTTATAAGTACCTCAATAATCTTTAACCTCTGTACCTAGCCTGTACTTACGGGTTTGAAAGCGACAATAATTTATTTTCCAGTGATAGAGTAGCAAGTTGAATTTTAATGAGTAAAATTTGCTCTTTGATTCAATATCGAGGAAAGTAAACTTTGACCATATGACTACTTTATTCTCATTATACGTACACAAATTAGAGCTATGTTTTACTGGAGGTAGCATAATTGTTTTTATATAGAATACAGTGGTGGTTCCCAAATGAATACCTCAAAATGAGTGCAATGGCTCAGGTTTTCTTAATATTCTTATCGGAAATCATTTATGAACTTTAGAAGGTTTGGGATAGCTGGAAGAGGGGATTAAATGGCAGCTATTACATCAAAAATAATTTTCATATAATAATCATTTCATCAAGTATTTGAAAGTAAATAGATTTTTAAAAATTAAAAGGACACTCCAGTACCAGGAAAACAAACTGTTTTCCTGGCACTGCAGGTACCCTCTCCCTCCCACCACCCATTCCATGTTGCTGAAGGGGGTGAAAACCCCTTCAGTGACATACCTGAGACCCCCGCCAATGTCTCTCGGCGGTGGTTTCGGGTCCGCCCACGCTCCTCCCCCGCCAACGTCATCCGGCGGGGGAGACCTAATGCGCATGCGCGGCAATGCTGAGCGCGCATTAGACCTCACCATAGGAAAGCATTGAAATTGAGGGGAATTGAGCGACGCTGGAGGTCCTCACACCGCTTGAGGACGTCCGGCGATGCTCTAGCACAGAAAACCTGTGCTAGAAGCCAGGAAGTGCCCTCTAGTGGCTGTCTCGTAGACAGCCACTAGAGGAGGAGTTAAAGGGAACTCCAGGCACCCAGACCACTTCTGCCCATTGGAGTGGTCTGGGTGCCAACTCCACTACCCTTAACCCTGCAAGTGAAATTATTGCAGCTTTTTATAAACTGCAATAATTACCTTGCAGGGTTAACTCCTCCTCTAGTGGCTGTCTACTAGACAGCTACTAGAGAGCACTTCCGTGTCTATAGCACTGGTTTTCTGTGCTAGAGCGTCGCTGGACATCCTCACGCTGTGTGAGGACCTCCAGCCTCGCTCAATTCCCCATAGGAAAGCATTGAAAAGCATTTTTTTTCAATGCTTTCCTACAGAGAGCTCTAATGCTTGTGCGCGCATGCTCATTAGGTCTCCCCGGCCGGCGGACGGGATCAGTCTCGTCCACCGGCTGACGTAATGAAAGGGAGGAGCGGCGGCGACCCGAAACCACCACCGAGGGACATCGGCAGGAGTCTCAGGTAAGTGACTGAAGGGGTTTTCATCCCTTCAGCAACTGGGGTGGGAGGTTGGAGGGAGAGGGAGATTGTTTTCCTAGCATTGGAGTATCCCTTTAACCCTGCAATGTAATTATTGCAGTTTATGAAAACTGCAATAATTACACTTGCAGGGTTAAGGGTAGTGGGAGTTGGCACCCAGATCACTCCAATGGGCAGAAGTGGTCTGGGTGCCTGGAGTGTCCCTTTAAGTATATGTAAAAAAAAATGAGACAAACTCATCCCTACCTTTAGAAAATGACAGGATCCTTCATCCATATGCATGCAATAGTGGCGGGACTACTACACATACTTTCTTATAATTCTTGATGAAAAGATTACAAAGTAAAAATATTTTTGAAGTGACAGTTTAATGTCTTTATGAAGACAGGAGTTGCCAAATATTGGACCATAGATGTTTAAAACTGCATCTTCCTAAACCTCCCCAAATCTAAGGAAGTGGCTGTAAAAAGTCAATGAAATTTGTAGATCTTGTAGACCTTTACTTTAAAGGACCACTCTAGGCACCCAGACCACTTCAGCTTAATGAAGTGGTCTGGGTGCCAGGTCCAGCTAGGGTTAACCCATTTTTTCATAAACATAGCAGTTTCAGAGAAACTGCTATGTTTATGAATGGGTTAAGCCTTCCCCTATTTCCTCTAGTGGCTGTCTCATTGACAGCCACTAGAGGCACAGCGCTGGAAAAAGGTAAGTTTTACCCCCTTTCCCCCTTCCAGAGCCGGGTGGGAGGGGGACCCTTAGGGTGGGGGCACCCTCAGGGCACTATAGTGCCAGGAAAACGAGTATGTTGTCCTGGCACTATAGTGGTCCTTTAACCACCAGAGGAGATGAAGAATGAGAATTTCACAGACAGGTAGGTTGACCAAAAATGGAGTATGGATAAAGAGATTGTTGTATGATCATCCTTTGCAAAAAAGAACATGTTACTTGATTCAACTGTATGATTGGGGATAAAGTTTTCAAACCCCTCAAACATGTTTCAATTTGAAAATTAATGCAGTGATTTATATATTTTGGACATATACCACTTCTTGAAAAGGAAGATAAAATAAGAATCTGTATGTTATAGGTAACTAAATTTTATTTTAACTTGAAACTTTAATTTTGCTTTTACTTCACAAAATAATTCCTACAAAACAAATGTTGATTACCAGTCAAAACACATCTGCTAATATTTGCTCATATGCAAGAGAATTAAGGTATTAAAGGGACACTCTACGCACTACAACCACACCGTTCAGTGTTAAACTGGTTTTGAATGGTTAAACACCGAAATGTGGTACTATGAATCACTTTAACAATGGTCAAAAATGTTATTTAAATCTTTGCTGGAAAAAAAATATTATTTAAAGACAAGATTTAAATCAGTTTTTCGACAAATGAGAGTGCTTCGAACACTTGCCATTTACAGAAAACTCTAAATACAGTTTAATGAAATTTAACAATTGTATCGTACTAAGAATTAATCCATCGAAATTAAGGCTGTGTTTTAAGTTACATATGCCTATATTTGCTGTAATTTATCACTTTTATGTTTAGATTACCTACAGAATATTGACGTGGAATATATTAGTCTTTATACAGTAAATAAAATTATAGTAAATATATAGTAAATAATAGAAGCAGAACCACGAATCAGGCTATTTTGTAAGCAATTTCAGAAGTCTTAAAAAAAGCAGAATGGTGGTGTAAATGTGGTAGCTGTACTCCAAGGACCCAAGTTGGGTCAAATCACTTAAAAGGTAACTTCGTATCGCAGAATGTAGAGAGATCAAAGAAGGAAAATTGAAAGACTAGTCATTGCACACTCTGTCTACCTGGTAGATTCCGCAGTATAAAGAATCAATTTATGACCGCCTCTTCTTCATAGTGACATAGCCAACAATCACTTTACACAAAGTTCAAGACAATTTGAAGCTCACGTAGCATTTTCAAATCTTAAATTCAACAAATTTGTCATTGTCATCATCATTACAGCATTTTTATTTTACACTTTATTATCATTGGTATAAGTCCCAAAACAAGTATCTGGGCATTTGCTTGTCCCAAACATTTAGTTATTTCTTTGCTGTAATGTTATCATGTAATATAATTGCTTCTATGAAGGCCTGAAAGCTTGAACACAGATACATTTCACGGTGTGTTCAGAGTTCTATTGTTTAAAAAAAACATTAATATTTTGCTTTATATTCAATCATTTATATTATGTAGGCTACCTCTACTAGATCTGTGAACATCTACTTTATGATGCAATTTTTGTGCATTTTCTATTAAAGCAAGCGGAGGTATTTGGATTATTATTACATTGAAGAAATGCTGTTATGTCCTTTTTTTTTATACATAAACAAAATTTATTTTGTTTCATTTTTGGTCTTAGAACAAATTTAGAAGCTGACTATAATTCTCTCCAGTAGAATAGTTTACTTCCTGAAATATACACAAAAAGCAGGGTTACATCAATCTATAAAATAAAAAAAAACATACACAATAGTGTAATACAGCATTTCGAAATCAATGGATGTAATATATTCTAAATCACAAAGTAAATTGAAATGTATTAAGATTAAATTTAAATGCACAAAAATATGATATTTTGGGGGGGGTTATTATTGATCAATTGTTTTCTGTGATTTATCAGGTTTTGTTTGTTTGGTGTAGAATTTGCTAGGTTGCTGATGGTTCTGATAGAGTCGATAATCTATTGACTGCTTAAAGTACGGAATAGTTTCTTCGCCAAACCAATACTCTCAAAAGTGCTCTCTGAAAAGTTAGAACAATGTATTAATTACCAAATGATAAATTGAAGTTCATCCCATAATTAGTGAACTTTTACAAAAGGAAATTAGTCCTGCCTCTGATCCTATAATCTAACAATCCTTGTGAGAACCAATAAAGTCTAGTTCTTACTGGCAAACTGCAAACTTTTACATGAAAATAGATATGGTTATTGAAAATAAAATGTTTAAAAGAGCACTCCCACCACCATAACAACTACAGTCGCTGTAGCGGTTTTGGTGCCAGTAGTGCCTTGGTGAATCCCTAAAGTTGTAATCAAAATAATTTAAAAAAATCAGGTTTATTGTCAAAATTTACAGTCTTTCAGCTATTTGCAATGAACAAATCAAACAAAAGCAATTGAAATAACAACACAATGAATGCTTCAAGTGGTTTCCCCAAATTCAACTGAAAATACAACCTATAATGACTTGTCTAGACTCAAAATTATTCAACCTCCTGAATAGAATCCCTCACAACAGCACACATATTCAAATCAGGTATTGTCTCAAGCACACCTAATGCAACTAATCAAGAACTTTGTTAGTTGCACCAGGTGTGCTTCAGCTGGAACACTTGAAATACCTGAACTGGCAAGGGGTTTGTTTAATGTCATATTTGACTACATGTTAGAAATATGGCTAAGTCAAACGAATGGTCCACAAAGTTAAGAGAAGTTATCATCACCCTTCACAAACAAGGAACAGGAAGGCAATGATTTATTCTCTTAAGAAAAGAGGGCTCAGGAGAGCTACTAGGAACTCTGCTCTCCTGGAGGCTACAGAGAGGTAGGGATTAGTGCATTTAGGACCAGAGGTAAGAAGTCAAACCAGTCTAAAATGATGTGTTTACTTACAATGCAGGTGACAGAGCGTACCATTGTGGTTATGGTGGTTGAAATGTTTCTTTAAGTAGCGTTGTTGACTCCCTGATTTTGCTATATTTAGAAGATTGGGGATCAGTAGGCCCCAATCGAGCACTTACCTCCTTTACTCCTTTACCTTCCTATAATCAGTTCACAAAATGTTGCAACATATTAAACACACAATAGGGTATTTGAAAAATTTACATTTATTATTATTTGTAAAATGCCAACAAATTCCGTAACACTGTGCAATGAATGGACAAGTATTTGTAGCAAGACAGGATGGATGCACAGGGACAGAGGGTAATAAGGGCCCTGCTCAAACAAGCTTACATTCATGAGGGAGCGAGGTAAAGTGACACAAGGGGTATGGGTAGGATATATTTGTACAGGAATTTGTACAGGAAAAATAGTTTGTTAGAATAGTTTGCAATGAAGGGTTAGTTTTTTGGGGGGGTTGTGGGATGATAGAGGGGAGAGAACGCTAGTCACAGTTTAATTGATATGCGTATGGTGGTTGTGTGAGAGCAGCAAAGGATATCTATATCATTATTTAGTCCTAGAGCAGTCTTGAAGGTGAGCATCAGAGTTGCAAGTACGAACAGAGGATAATCGCAGAAGTTAAGTGCAGAGTGTAGGGGCCTGGATAAGGCATACTTCTACATTACGAAAGATAGGTTGCAGTAGCATTATGTACAGATTTATAATTCAGTATCAGAATTTTAAATTAAGACCTATATCTTATGGGAAGACAGTGTAGGGAAGGTGTGGACAGACATGAGAGGAAAGTGACATGCACCAGCGCGTTAGTTGCATCTGGTGTTAAATAGGGGTGGATGTGTACTCTGTTTTTGAGATGAAAGCGGCAGGATTTGGCAAATGAATGGACATGAGAGGTGAAGGAGAGGTTGGAGTCAAAGAGAACATCTGCAGTGAGCCTGTGAAGTAGAGCTGATGGTAGTGCCATTAACTTGGAGGGAGACATACAATGTAATAGCAACACTTGAGGGAGGAAATAATATAAATTCTGTTTTAGACAGGTTAAGTTTAAGGAAGTGAGAAAGCATCCAGATAGAAACACCAGAGAGACAGTCAGAGACACAAATCAAAAGATACGAACAGATGTCAGGAGAAGATAGATAGATTTGCATGTAATGCACATAGAAATGATTTTTGAAGTCAAAGGAGCTGATGAGTTTACCAAGGGAGGCAGTGTAGATCGAGAAGGACAGGGTTCCAAGGACAGAAGCTTGGGAAACACAAACAGAGAGGAAGCATCAGAGAAAGAAACAATGATAGAGTGCTGGGAGAGGTAGGAAGAGAACCAGGAGAGAGCAGAGTCTCATAGATTACGGAGGATGAGAAGAAGTTGTTGATGATCAACAGTGTCGAAAGCATCAGAAAGGGCGAGGAGCATTAGGAGAAAGACAGAGTTATGAGCGCTGAATCCAGACTGAAGTTGGTCAAGCAGAGATTCAAGGAAGTCGGTAAATCTTGCATACACAACTCTCTCAAGGATATTCAAGGCAAACTGTAGTAGTGAGATAGGGCAGTAGTTGGATCGGGAGAAAGGGTCAAGGTTGGGCTTTTATTAGAATCAGGGTTATGATTGCATGCTGCAAGAGTGAAGGAAATATGCCACAAATATGACATGAAACAATATATTATTTAGAATTTTCTGACTCTATAACAAACAATAAATACTCCCTGTTTTCCTAGTTGTATCCTTAATGGCAAAACAAAGACAATATTTTAAACATTAATGCTATATTATTTAAACATTAATGGTATAGCATTTAGCCTCAGAATGGAATAGGGTGGAACTCCTGAACAATTTTGCTAGATGGTTTTCCTATTTTCTTTATTGATCAAAGTATGCATTGTGACAACATATTTAACAATAATGACATGTCCTACAAAAACATGTTGAAACCTGAATGCTTTTTGTGCTACAAAATAGAATGAGTAGGTTTGTACATGACAAGGTATACGAGTTGAAATGTGACATTACGTGGCAAAGAGAATAGGTCATCAAATATTTGTTTTGGCAATTTGTAGTATGGAAAAGAACCACAGTGCAAGCATAACAGGGCTTTTCTCTGTCACAGGGTGTCCTGGGTGTCACTGACAGTAACTTTGAAGGACATATTAGTTGGACCTAAAAAAAAAAAAAAGAGTAGCTTAGACGTTCACTATTGTCACAGCTAAGTTGAAATATTGTAAAGTGGAAAACAGAAAGGCTCCATATTAACTTATGATTCTTGTTCTTCTCTGTGACTGACAGATACACTTGGCTAGAAAACAAGCAGGGACACTGTCAATGCTGATATATTTTAATTTTCTCAAAAAGGCACATATTTTTGAAAGATCACGTATCACTCGGTTTTGAATATATTGTAAAATTATTTAATGCACAGTTTGTATATATTGAGCGTGAATGGGGAAGATTCTCAAAGTTGAATTGAAAATTAAGGGGTCTCTTTAACAAGTGCTTAATTTGTTTTAGAAAATGTAAAGGAACATTAAAGGGTCAGGAACACAAACATGTATTCCTGACCCTATAGTGTTAAAACAACAATCTAGCCCCCCTGGCCCTTCCCTTACCTCCCCAAATATAGTAAAATGTTATCTTTATTCCTGTCTGCTGCTGCTGGTTCTGCCCCTGATCTGCCTGATTGCCTGACATCATCAGAATGGGCGTCCTGAGCCAATCACAATGCATTCCCATTGGATTGGTTGAGACTTTCAAGGAGGCAGATCAGGGGCAGAGCCAGCACAAGTCAAACACCACTCTGGCCAATCAGCATCTCTTCACAGAAATAAATTGAATCAATGCATCTCTATGAGATGTAGAGGGTGAAGACACTGAATGGCAGCACTGCGCCAGGAAGAACCTCCAGTAGCCATCTGAGGAGTTGCCAGTGGAGTTGTCCCTGAAGGGAATGATTATACTAACAAGAATAAGCTGTAGTTGTTCCAGTGACTATAGTGTCCCTTTAACAATTCAAGTTCATTCAGCTCAACTCATTTAAACTGAAATGATAAAAAACTCCGATGTTCATTGCATTCTCTGTTGACCAAACTGAAACTAGTGACACTCTAAGCACCAACATCACTACATTACTAATGCTCAAATATTGTCCCTTTACTTGGAAATGTAAAACATTGATATGTCAGAGAAACAGCATGTTTAGATTTGTTTTCATTTGATTGCTGAGCGTAGTGATTGCCCAATGCTTCCCTGCTGCAAATGCAGGAGTAGAATTGGGGGAGAGGGGTTTAGGCTTGAGGTTTCACTATAGGGTTTTTGGAAGTAGTTTTTGATTGGTTAGTGGGTTTAAGGTTTGCTTGCTTAATTCCGTGATATGTAACAATGGGATTGGATAGGTTACGTATCATGGGTCTGCAATTCTGTTGTTTGTGGTTAGTTGAATTAGTATGTACGTAGAGATTTGGCTGATTTTAACAGCTCGGAGATTGAAAGCTGAATTGTAGTACAAGTACGACTGAAACAACCAAATGTTCTATTTGTGAGCAGCCTAATGCGTTATGAAAATATGTACAAGCAAATGCCATTCAGGTACATATGACTCTTAAATTATAGAAATACGCACTAAGTTAATTTTTCTTTTGGGCTGGCTAATGACACCCCACTGACACTGCCGGAGGTGAAATTACAAACCGGCTAAACTCATTATATGCAGCGTTTCATAGCAAAATGCTGCACATACAAACTTCAGGCACCATAACCACTTTAAATCACTGCTGCATACTGTAACCCTTTAATTTTTCTTCTTTACTGTTACACAGCACTACATCATTTGTTGGTGCTCTCCTCTATAAAAAGCATTAATAACAGAAATATCAGCGATAACAGCATAGTGGTTACTTACAACTAGAGATATCGCTGATGCAAACTGAGCAAGAATTAACATTTCTAACAGTTATACTGGGATATTTTTTAAAGATTTTATTTCCCATTTAATCTGTCCCGAGAAATGCGAAAGAAAAGTTATTTATTCACAGTTTAATTAATTCACTCTATTGTCTGAGACAACTTAACTGTTTGTCAATGTATCTGTCAGATGCAAGCCATTATTATATGAAATGAAGTGTGCGTGCATCGCTGCAATCTGACATTTCTTCATCTATTTTTACAAGGTCACAATTATTTACCTAACTATTGACAAGTTATAAGAGCTGATTATTTTATAACTTTTATAATATCTCACTAAAGAGATGTGTCATGAGAAGAATGGTTGCAAGATTTGAATGCATCCTTTAATAAAAGCACTAATTTTACTAAATAAATGAGGAGCCATGCCTTGCTATTAATTAAACCAAATATAACAGTTATAATAATTCTTAAATATTTTAGGACTATTGGTCTGAAAATCAACCCTTGCTTGTGGCTGTATGAGTCAGTGGTGTATTTTGGATTTGTACTACCCTAGGCATGACTAAATTCGGGCACCCCCAAAATCTAAATTTGACCCCCCAATTCGTGTCAAAGCCACTTTTATGACTGATAGACACATGCCCTCATTGATACATGCACTGATATAGATAGAGTGCAGATACAGTCATTGGCACACACATACAGTCATTAGCGCGCACACTGTTTAACAAACACACACTTTCACTGACAGACACACACTGACACACCCACTCACTGACAGGCACACCCATTCTCACTGAAAGACACACACACTTTCACTCACTCACAGACACACACTGACAGCTACACTCACTCACTCACTCACAGTAAGGTAGACAGCCCCAGAACACAAGTCAAGCAAGGCATTTGTCTGGGAGCTTGGGGTGGCATTTTTTGGCGCCCCCATCTGAAAGTGCCACCCTAGGCAAATGCCTTGTTTGCCTTGTGTTCTGGGGCTGTCTACCTTACTGTGAGTGAGTGAGTCTAGCTGTCAGTGTGTGTCTGTGAGTGAGTGAAAGTGTGTGTGTCTTTCAGTGAGAATGGGTGTGCCTGTCAGTGAGTGGGTGTGTCAGTGTGTGTCTGTCAGTGAAAGTGTGTGTTGGTTAAACAGTGTGCGCGCTAATGACTGTATGTGTGTGCCAATGACTGTATCTGCACTGTATCTATATCAGTGCATGTATCAATGAGGGCATGTGTCTATCAGTCATAAAAGTGAAATAAATACATCCCTGGTATGAGTGAATGATTGAAAGTGGTGGTATAATAAATCTGCATTATTTATTTTTATGTTAGATTATGCCCTACCCCATATTAAAAACTATAATTCCAGAGAGTAACTAAATGTACCAGTAACCCAAAAGCAAGATAGCTCCTCACCGAGACTGATAATCTATGGTCCAATCTGATGCTTCTCATAGAAACGTATTGCGTATTGGTGGCACATGCGTAGCAGTGTCTATGAGAAGCATTAGCTGTGTCTGGCAACATCATGCCATGATGACACCAAATGTGAATAGCTTTGAAAATTATAGGTATTGAAGAGGAAAGTGCCTACAGTTGCTGTCAGTGTAGGCTTTGTTTTTTGTTTTGTAACGTAAGCAATACATTTCCGTTTCTCAGAAACGTGAATGTAATACAATGCCGAAAAAAAAGGGACAGCATCTAGTCACCAAAACCACCACATTAAGGTGAAGTGGTGTCAGTGCTTAGGTTGTTCTGTTACATTCTTAAATTAGTTATATTGCTGATATTTTTCTCATTCATATTTTAGATGGAAATGTTTCAATATAATAATGGTGAAAAAGAAACAAATAGAATTAGGAATAACGTATGCATATATGCCCCCCCAAAAAAACATCAAAACAAAGCATGTTTAAACAATGATATTCATGTCCAGGTGTGATTATACAGGACAGCCCCAGCTTAAAACACCAGAAGAAGGCTAAGGAACAAAGATGAAGTAGGAAAAAATAAAAAGGCAAGAAAATAGGAATAAAGGTGGCATTAATTATTTTTTTACTTCACAGTCACATATTTGAGTGAAAAATGTGTAACTCCAATGGATTCCTGGTATTTTTGATTATTGAAGCCACAATAAGGGCTACTATGCCCTCGCTGGTTTTGTGAGACATGCATGGTCAATTAAGGCAACGTCAGATGACACCAGGCATTGTATCACGTTTAATTCTGGAAGTTAGAGGACAGGCTTTTAACAATGTTAATCAAAGTTCCAAGGTCTAATTCCCACTTCTAACTGTGTGCATGTTTTATACAAATTCTAATATTTTAATGTCTCATTTTCTAGAAGTGTCTAGAGTTCAATCGGTTCAAATACTGTAAAGTTTTTAAATTCAATGTAATTGCCTTTTCAATTGTTTCATCTCTAGCCCTTGGAAATTAACATTCTTAAAGTAGCTCTATCACTTAAAACTTTACTTTTTCCTATTGTTTCCGCTTCTCTTCCTCTTTCCCAATCTGTTCTTATTTTCTTAATGTTTGATCTATTTCTATGGATCTATGGACCTTGCCCCAGGAGGCACCTGAATTGCTGGGGCAGCAAATTGGCACAGGAGAACTATCGGGTAGCTCATCCACTTAGGAAAAACTTGAATAAGCATGCAGATGTGATAAGGAGCTCGGTCAGGTTCTGCGGCCTTCATCAGCACAGCCAGGCCCCTTTAATGTCAGTAGCCAGTGACTACCTGTCACTTTCTCCAGGCTTACGGATCACGCAGGCGGCTAGGACAGAAGAGGCACAGAGAGGAGAGAAATGAGTCCACTGCAGACAGAAAGCCTGGACAGGTTCAGACTCCCATCAGCCTCAGCTAGCCCAGTAAGTTACTCTCTTGCACCCAAAAGGTATGGAAGCAAGGGGTGACTAAAGATTTGTAAATTGTGACTTGTGTAAGTTTTTCTGTTTGCAGGTATATATGTGTGCTGATGTTGATGGAATTAATCAATATCTGTACTTTTTAAATGCCTGAATTGGATCCATACCATTTCCCCACTGGCAGTGTTAGCAGTCAACGATCAAAGTTTTTTTTAAAAACTCCCGGCAACACAAACGGTAGTTATGTGGTGGCAGGGTGAATGTGACATAGTGACTGTGACAATGTGAGAGTGGCATGATGAATGTGACATGGTGATTGTGACAATGTAAGAGTGGCAGGGTGAATGTGGCAAGGTGACTGTGACAATGTGGGAGTGGCATGTAAATATAACAAGGTGACTGTGACAATGTAAGAGTGACAGGGTGAATATGATAAGGTGAATGTGACAATGTGGGAGTGGCATGTGGATGTGACAAGGTGACTGTGACAATGTAAGAGTGGCAGGGTGAATGTGACAAGGTGAATGTGACAATGTAAGAGTGGCAGGGTGAATGTGACAATGTGAGAGTGGCAGGGTGAATGTGACAAGGGGAATGTGACAATGTAGGAGTGGCATGTGAATGTGACAAGGTGAATGTGACAATGTGGGATTGGCATGGTGAATATGACAAGGTGACTGTGACAATGTGGGAGTGGCATGTGAATAGGTGACTGTGACAATGTGAGAGTGGCAGGGTGAATGTGACAAGGTGAATGTGACAATGTGGGAGTGGAATGGTGAATATGACAAGGTGACTGTGACAATGTGGGAGTGGCAGGGTGACTGTGACAATGTGAGAGTGGCATGGTGAATGTGACAAGGTGACTGTGACAATGTAAGAGTGTCAAGGTGAATGTGACACTTTTAGAGTGACAGGGTGAATGTGACAATGTGAGAGTGGCATGGTGAATGCGACAAGGTGAATGTGACAATGTGAGAGTGTCAGGGTGAATGTGACAAGGTGAATGTGACACTTTTAGAGTGGCAGGGTGAATGTGACAATGTGAGAGTGGCATGGTGAATGTGACAAGGTGAATGTGACAATGTGAGAGTGGCATGGTGAATGTGACAAGGGGACTGTGACAATATAAGAGTGGCATGGTGAATGTGACAAGGTGAATGTGACAATGTGAGAGTGGCAGGGTGAATGTGAGGTAAGGATTGTGAGGGATAAAAATTAATTCATATTAAAAAATTGAAAAATTAAGTAAAATAAATAGAAGAGAAATACATTATAGATATCACCATTATGATATGATCCTAAAACACAAAGGAGTGCAAAAGGGATGAAAATAATGTTAGGCAGATTTATGCTAAGCTAAGGAAAAAAGTCTCTATTTTAGATTTTAGCTATTAAAATTAAAGGGACACTATAGTCGCAAAGACCACTTCAGCTCAATGAAGTGGTCCGGGTACCAGGTCCCTCAGGTTTTACCCCTTCAGATGCAAACATAGCAGTTTCAGAGAAACTGCTATGTTTACATTTGGGGTTAATCCAGCCTCTAGTGGCTGTCTTCCGGACAGCCACTAGAGGCGCATCTGCGACACTGGAGGCATAGTATGCCTCCATCGCGCAGAGCGTCCATAGGAAAGCATTGAGAAATGCTTTGCTATTGACAGCATGAATGCGCGCGCGGCACTTACCGCACGTGCGCATTCGTCTCCGCTGACGTCGGCAGTTATACTACATCATTATTATTTTTTATATTTTTCTTTCTTTTGAAATATAATTCACACATAGGTAAATTAGATTACATTTTAATTAGATGAATTAGGGGGGAAAAAGTCTGCAGACTATACAGGGAAAGGTATTTATATACTATTGATAGTCTTACTTTTTTACAATCTAAATAATATGTACGTGGGTAAAATTTGATACAATAGTTAGTTTTGAACATTGAACAAAATCACAAGTACAAAAAAAATGAAAGGCTTATTATTATCAGTTTGGCAAAACAGATACCAGCTTCAAGTAATCTGTTATTTCACAGAGCTCAATATTATAAAATTACACGGTATTTAACAAAAACACCAATCAATGCACAATGGCATTGGCATTTTATTAAGTATTCAAAAGAAATGTCACTGCGATGTTTGTCATTACAAATCATGCTATTTTCTTACTTAGTAGGAGTCCTAACAGCATGCTTTAAATTTACAGCTAAAACAGTAACAATTTTCTAGGTTTCCAGGTTTGGATTTGGGATGTAAAAAATAAAACACAATAACAGAAATATCGTGAAGCATCATGCATGTGATTGGGGCAAAATTTAAAGGGGAATTGTCACATCTCAGGGTTTTTAATGTTGTGTTTTCCTATCCCCTATATTTAACTAAATGTGTTTGTGAGATGTAAAACGTAAAATTAAATAGTAGATATCACTACAGCTGTATATAGGTCTATATAGGTCTATAGCTGTACATAGGTCTGTATATGGGTCTATAGCTGTACATAGGTCTACCTGGATGGCTTCCCACTTCCTTAAACTCAACTTGTCCAAAACAGAACTTCTGGTCTTTCCTCCCTTAAGTGTTACTACTGCAGTTTCTGTCTCCCTCCAAATTAATAAGTTAATGGTGCTACCATCAGCTCCACCACGCAGGCTCGCTGCCGAGGTGTTCTCTTTGACTCCAACCTCTCCTTCACGCCTCATGTTCCGTCTATCGCCAAATCCTATCGTTTCCATCTCCAAAACATTGCGCGCATCTGCCCCTACTTAACACCAGATGCGGCTAAGGTGCTGGTCCATGCCACTGTCCTCTCTCGCCCTGACTACTGCAATCCACTTCTCTGAGCATGGCCCTCAACCCCTCTTTTCCTGTGCATCCAACTTGTCTGGTTACAATTACTTGTTTGTTAGAAGACATATGCAATTCGTTTCGTTCCAAATGTACATTCGTCCAAATTTCATCCCATTCGGATGTTTACGAATGTCTGAAGTGCCGAGGTTCCGAAGCGCCAGAGTTCCAAAGTGACGAAATTCGGTAGTTCAGAAGTGCCGAAGCTCCGAAGCGCTGAAGTGCCAAAGTGATTCAGATTTCTGAAAAGTGGCAAAACAAGAGAGAGGGAGGGAAAATTACGTGAATGATGACAGGAATCTTGACCAATAAGCTAATTCCTTTTGTGCAATGTAATGCTTGCTTGCCCAATCCGGTTTCACTATTCCCTGTCCAATGAAATTAGCAAATTTTTTTTTTTTTTTTTAATTCTTTATTTTTGGTATGCAGGTAGGTACAACAGTGCCTGTATCGCCACAACAGCATCAACAGGCTCAATTATCATAGTTATAACAGTTGTGTGGCATGTTAAGTTTGCATACATTTTTTAAATAAAGTAAGTAATTGTAGAGTAAACAAGCTGTTATCAATATAGCTCTAGGCTCAACAACAAATTTTGTTCCTTTCTAGGCATTCATGACATTCCTAGGTACTTACAGGGTTAACAATATGTTGAATGATTTAACAGTTATTTTTCAAGCTATGGCCACCGCATTCTCGTATTAGGGTTGTGTAGTCGCTATGAAACAGGTTGGCAAGTTAGTGACACTTATACTGTAGGTACCCATATCGGAGTAAGCTTGTAGTGAGTAACTTGTACAATGTTCTGATATATGTTAACTAGTTAAAGCATAATAAAGATTAATAATTACGTTAGCTCCGGTTAGGTCACTGAGGGGAACTAAATAGATGAGTATATGCAATTTGCTGAGATTCGATCAAGCATGAAATTAACTTATGTATATTAATATTGCCTCGTTTGGTACCGGCAAGCTGGGTATGGCTGTAAGTCCTGAGGGGGGACATGGGTACCTCGCTCGAGGGCATACGGCACGGTCAGCCAATGCCTCGGCTCGGCAGAGCCATACCGTCTCTGGAGAATCCCGATTTCTTCTGGGTGCGTCTCTGTGGCAGATCAAGCTGTGGTTTTCGTCTGGCTGCTCGTTTGGAGTCTATGCAGCGTCTGGAAGGTGGAGTGCCCCTTCGGCCCTGGAGCTGTGTGAGGGCTGGTACTGTCTGACCACGAGCCTGGACTCCTATAGGGTTCAGGGACTCCCCTGTTGGGGTGGTGCGTCGGGCCTTCTGTGGGTCAGGTGTATGTTGTCGCGTTTTCTTTGCTGCCCTCCGCTTGTGTGGCCTGTACCTGTGGGTCTTGACCCGTAATGCCCTCAGCCCAGGCGGGCGTCTCGTGCGAGGTGCAAGTGTGAGGTACAGTGTTATGCCTTTCAGAGGTTTCCCAGGCCTTCCTGTGCTGCAGGCTTGATCTGTAAGTGGTGTTTGCTTAGACGCCGCAGATTGCGTGCGGGCCTGGAGCCGAGCCCAGAATCTGTCAAAAATAGCGTTAAGTGAGTCTCTTGTATTGAGATCGGGGCTAGTCACTTCAGGCTGCAGTATTCGCATGCCGCGTGTATCTGAGTCCGCTGAGACCGCCATCTTGAAGAGCTTCTCCTCCGTTCTGTCTGTGATCACTGTCGACCCCCTTGACAGGTACATGGCGAAGCTATCTTTCTTTCGGCGGGGACCGGGATATCCCCCACCGGTACAGGGGGGGGGGAAGGTTAGAGCTTGCTTACGGTTTGGAGCAGCGGGCGGGAAGCGGCCGTCCTCCCACCCTACCATCTCCTGTAGGCCTCAGCCCGCTGTCACGGTTCCCGGGTGTTCCGGGTGTCAAGTTTGGTATCCGCGGATATGCGCCGGCTTCCCCAGTCTGTATGGCTTTTTTATGAAGGAGTCCCAGCACTGTGATCCGAGTTATTACCCTTTTAGTGTCCGTGCAGCAGGAGCTCGTGCAAAGCATGTCTTGCTTGCTTACTGGTCAGGCTCCGCCCCCAATTAGCAAATTTTTGTGATTGATGTTAGAGGACAGCCAATTAATAGTGATTTTGTCACTGACACTTGGCCAATGAAGGCACACAGAGTAATTGAGGTGAGATAGTATATCAGTCAGGCTGTCAGGATGTTGGCTTGCATTCATGTGACCAGACTAGTTGTGACAGAGAGATAAATTAAATTAGATTTATTTTACTTTAATTGCAAGCATTCATTCATCCGATAACAAATGTGACTGTGTACAATAACTCAAATTTCCATTTGAACACCTGAAAGAAACAAACACACATTGTAATACACCTATGAAAAAATATTGGTTGATTTCACACCTGCTACTGATTAGCCTCAGTAATGCACTTGGCTGGGCCAAGGTGGCAATTTTTTGTTTCTAGTTAGCCATGTGATATTGGCCTATTAAGTTTGTCAAGATTAAAAGGAACTCTCAAAACACCTTGACCATGGCATGGTTATGATGCCAGCAGTGCCCTGGTACCCCCCATTGTGAGCATGCAATGCAATTAAGAATGGTTTGACACCTCTACTGGGTCTGCCGAGCCGTTCCCAACCCTGCTGCAGCTTATAGAAAGCTGGAAGGTCTTGCTCAGGAGCTTCCGTTGGCTCTCCTGAGCATTAGATTATCTCTCTCAGTCAATGAGCTAAGCCCTGCAATGTCAGACAGATAGCATCTGCCTCTCTGTATGTTGTAGTAGAAGCAGGCAGTGGCATTTGGGAGACACCAATTAAAAAGCCAAAGTATTCTAAGACAATTTAACTTCTTACATTGGGGGAGGAAGGGTGTCAGTGCACTCCAGGCACCATAACCACTGTAGTGTTTTGAATTTTGGTTCTGACTATCAGTTCTCTTTAAGGTTGAGACGTTGAGTCAAGCAAGAAGCAACCTGATACAACACCTCCTAGATAAGATTACAAATACAAACATATCTTTAGTTTACTGACTTGGCCCAAACTCACTTGAACTTGGCACCTAATTTTAAATATGTTACCTCATACTCTATGGAATGCAAGGCAAAAATTCAATTACACAATAAGTACGTACATAAGATTCTGAACATGGTGAACATTCAAATCAGAACAACTCAGACCTGCTGTGTTGTGTGATGGTCATTGGATAGTGCATAACATATATCAATGTCAGTTTGACAGGACCAGTTTAAAATAACACTGTTAAGAAAACTCATTCTAAGAGACCACAACTATAGTGCTTCAAATTTAAGGTAAATTCCGCTGTACTAGTGGCAACTTGGAAAATACTGACCCCATCCGCATCTTTCACAACATAAGATTGAAATGTTGTTAAATCACTACATAGATACGAAATAAACCTATTTTTAAAAACACATTTAAAAGTAATTTCTGCTTGTATGATTTGGGCTCTGGAGGTGGATATCTCTCCTTTATCCTCCTAAGTTATAGTGTGTTTTTACCACTTGTTAGGTCTTCATTTACCTTGCTCCGCCTCCTGCACTGCCTGCCAACCACCAAATCATGGGAGCTGCAATGGCAAGTTGAAACCCAGGGCAGAAAGTCGCTGGCACCTCTTGGAATCCATGATCCTCTCTGGCATTCCCCCAGGTCTGTGGCAGTGTCCAGCAGCATCCCAGCCCACACATGACTGGCACAGCCATATCCATTTCTCAGATTGGTTGCATGGAGATGATTTGTGACATTAACTGTTTGGAAGAATTGCCCAGTTTAGGAGCAGTATGGGGGTGGGGGTGTACCCTGTTAGGAACCAACATTTAATAGATTATAACAGACTGAGCAGGTTGCACAGTCGTTCTTTGCTCTAAATATAGTTTTCTACTGGGTTGCTACATTCTTTTATAAAATTTTACCTCGCTTAGATTGTTGCTTCTCTGGACTTTGATCCCTGGCCTAACCTGACCCTGATATTGGATTGCCCCTTGTGTACATTGCTTGGACTGTCGATTCTCTGGACTCTTACCCTTAGCATGACCTGACCCTACTTCTAGAATTGCCCTGCTATTGGTTCTGGTGTCTGTATCCTGGGCTCCTGTCTCCCAAACCAGACACATAATACCAATGCCACTTGACTATATTACATATCATAAGTGGTTGACATCTGTAAAGTGTACAACAAGGGGAAGAACCTCAAGCAAGCATTGCCAGTCCCCAAAAATATGTTGAGGTTATAGTAATTTTTTTATAGTCTGGAGGTCAGTTTATCTTGACATGGTGGAGGAATAATTGACATGTTAAAACTAACCATTAACAGATAGTGGAATGTCACACTTTACTGTTTCAAATGGAGAATGGGTTTTGCTTTGACTCCACAAGCCTCAAGTGTAACACAATAAAACGGTTTTATTGTGCAGATCTCAATGTTCCACCATACCAGGTTAACGTAAATACACTCGACATGCTTCACAGTCCTAATAAAATTCTCACCCACTTCATAAAAATCAATTAGAGATGTACAACTCTATTAACCACCAATAAAAATGTCATACAGTCCATTAATTGTTATCCTGTAAAAGTAGCCAACAGAAGTAATGCTACATGTTTTACAGCTTACCCCGCTAAACATGTAGATTTAGCAGGACATGATTTTTCATGAATACAGTAACTTGATTAACTGTCCACTCATCTTTTTTTTTTTTTTAAAGATAAATAACTATTTTAGAATGTTTGTAATTAAAGACAAAATTTTAAATGATTTATTTAATTGGATCTGAAGATGTGAGGGTTTAAAAAAAAAAAAACTTGCATGATGTATCATAAAGTAACGTAGTTCTCAAGTATACCCAAGAGCTATACCCAAGATGTGAAATACAAAAGCTCTCCAAATGTTCAAATAAATATAATATATATTACTATACAAAGGGAATCTAACTTTACGGCATAGTCTCAAAGTTGTAAATAGAGCAGCACATACACCGATCTTTGTTGACATTCTTTTTAAATGTACTTTATAGATAATAATTTAACAAATATGTTTTTCAGCAATTTTTGTTCAAGTACGTCCATTAAACATAAAAAAAAAGAAATACATATATATATTAACAATAAACTTTAATCACATAAAAATATATGACCTTGACAACGAGCGGTCGCACTAGCCTGCAGCCCTGGGTTTCTCACGAAGAATGAAGCAGATTATACTAAGAACTCACGTCATTACCAGGACTAGGGGACCCCCCTAGAAGCCCTGATCCAAATGAGACAAAAAAAAAAAATCGAAACCGGACATCCCTACATATGGGCTGACAATAGGAGACATATGGAAGCAAGCGCATTGCGTTCCTGGCCCCAAGATGGCAAAGCTATCAGGCAGCTGCTCCAACTTCTCAGAGGAGTTCTCAGAAAAAGCAGAAGAGGAGTTCTCACCTACTCTGGCTCCAGCACTGAAGGCCCCAAAGGGTCCAGATGTCTTCCTGGTGACGACCGCGGTCCTAAGGGCCCTCCTTGCGGACCTGCAGAGGAATATCTTAGCAGATATTACAGTGATCTGCAGTGATCTGCGGGGCCTAACGAGCCACATAGAGACATCTCTCAATTCAGCACGCAGCAAATAGCCACATTCCAGTGGGAGGTGCAGGAATTGAGGCAGCAGACCCAGTCTTATGATCACCGCTTTGCGGTCAAGAGGACACCTGACAGTAAAACAACCTCAAAGTCAGAGGAGTTTTGGAGGTGGTCCCAGATTCTAAATTACCACACTGTGTAAGATGCTTGTTAACAGCCTTACTCATTCCCAGACAGGCCAAGGCCATTACCCTGGTCGGAATCTTTCGGATCCCCAAACCTGCCAAGGCGCCGGTGGAGGACCCCAGAGACCTAATCATCACCTTCCAAAATGGGAGAGACAAAGCGGCAGTCCTCACAGCCTTGAGGGAGAACTCGCCCTTTTAATTTGAGAATATGTCAATGACGTTCTATGCTGATCTCTCAAGCAGCACATTGGCCTGGCGAAGATCGATGAAACCGCTTACCTCCCTGCTCCGTCAGCACGGAATCAGCTACCGATGGCGTCTTTCCCATACACTACTTATTCAGAAGGAGAACAACACACGGACCATACAAGACCTCCAGGGTACAGCGGCACTACTGCAAGACCTGGGCCTACCCCCAGACTCACTAATCCGGCTGGAGAACCATACAGCACCACAAGCGGCTCATCACTGGGATCTGGCACTTCTGTTACCAGCTGAATCGGAACTCACATAGCCCCTAGGGCACTGTTTTAACGGTTTCCTAGTTCAATAGCCTAAGTTAGTATACTTTTTGTTTACGGTATGTTGTTACACCAACGACCTCCCTGATCATAAGGACTCAGGCCCTCCTAGTAGACTAGGAGCTGACCGTTCGCCTTAACGACTACCCTAACTCCCCCCCCCCTTTCCTCTGGCCCACTAGTTCCCGTTATTGCTGCTTCCTATTGTCAACACTCAGCCTAACGTTACATGCCTAAATTTAACTTACCCTGTACTTGGCTTACTCGCCAAGACCATAAAATGCATACTACCCACCATCCAGAGGTAGCGGTTCCTTTCAGGAGGGTATAGGCCGACTGATTAACTCTCCCGCATGTACAGAACACAGGGGCCACCCCCAGGCACACTAATAATGTGACAACAGATATAATTGTATGTGCTATTACTTTAACTTCTTTAATTACACTACATTGTGCCTTACCTTACAGTTGCTCCAATGATACTTGAAGTACCAATAGCATACCCACTAATTTAGCTATGTGTCTCTATACCGTATACCTTGAATAATAGCTGAATGCCCAGACTGACACAGGATGGCACAAATTGCTGACACTACAGTGCAATACTCTTGTCAAATTTTAAGCTTTTCCCAAAAACAAAATATTGTACGGTTATCTCAAAGCCATAATATTTTTCCACCATGTTGTTTATCCTGTGCTTGTCCATGCTGTCATGGCAGATCAAGCTCATTTGTTAAACTATGCACAAAGAAAAATAAAGAATTAAATATATATATATATAATTAAAAGTAACCTGTGTGTATGTAAAGTAAATACGGTAATACTTTTTCATTCACAAAACCAGATTAAAAAGAGATGCAAAATTCCTAATGTGTAGACTTGTAATGGAAGTCAAATATTTGCAAACTGTGTACACAGAACAGCAAAACATGTATTCTGTACAAACCCAGCTAGCACTAGTTGACTCAGGAGAAGAAAATATATTTTTGTCTCTTTATAAATCAATGCTTCAATATGCAGTGTAATGCAGTGCGCCAAATTTTATTTTTTATATTCCTTGGATCAGGGATACTCACCAGACAATTCACCCTGTCACTTATTCACTTTTACTCAGAGCGGTAATATGACACAGGCTATTATAACTGTGCCTTTTTGTAAATATTCACCTGAGTAGCAAATTACAAAAAACACCCTGCTACTTTTCTTCGCAGTCTTCGCTTTGCAATTTCACATATTTCTGTCACTTTTACCATTTTCTCCTTTTCTCTTAACCTTTTTCTACTATTTCACTATTGACATGGTCATAGCTCCCTCCGCTCCATTAACAAACTGCCAGAAAGCCAGTGAGGGAGATCTTAGGTCTCCCCACTTGCCCGGAAAAGGCAGGCAGCAGGACCGGCTCTCCACGGGCCAGACCAAATGATGTTGCGTGCCTTATTTGGCCCGCGGGCCTGACGTTCCCCATCCCTGCTCTAATCTCATGCTATCCACATGTACTTGGCCATAATGCCTTGGGAGTTTAATATTTGAAACACCCTTGTAGTAACAAATGCATCATTTAATTATTGCACAGGATCGATAAAAGTTATGTCTGAAATCCCTTGATCTCATGATAACATCAGGCCACAACACTTAATATACAAAAAGTCACAAATAAAACAGGGATCTTGAGATTCCTGTAAATCTTGATACATTATAACTTATGTTATAAAAGCAATATGCAGATGCCCTTATTAATAATATATAAATAAATATATATATATATATATAATTTCATTTATTTCAACAGAAAGGCATCACCCCACGTCTTTTAACATACCCTGATAATTAATCATGTGATACGGAACGCTTATAAAATAAACAATTCTGTTACACATGGCCAGTGATTATATTTCTGTCAGGGTACGATATAAAGAGCTGTACACGGCTTACTCATGCATGTGGTGCTTATGAGCTGTGAATCATTTCCACCCATGTAAGAAACATAATACCCTTCATGGGAGACACAGCTTCTCTCTAATCTATATCCACAGGGGTCCGTAGAGGGAGGCATACAGCATGTCTTCCTCCCCTCTAAATTACCATTCAGCTGTCATGACCCCATGCATTGCTTTCTGTCACCAGATTTCAAAGTGACAAGAAGGCTTGTCCTGGACCTTTCCTCTGTATTTTATCTGAGATGATGCTTTTTGGCAAAATCCCTATGACATTTTCACTGAACAAGACACACTGTCAACTTGCTGGTTATCCAGAATGTTATTTAACCCCTTAAGGACTGAGCCAAATGTACACGTTGTGAACGAAACAAAATGTAAACAAAACCTGGCATTTGCGCTACATGTCTGTCCAACCGTAATTCACCTCTTTCATATTAAATGCACCCACCCTTATTATATATCATTTTATTCAGGGGAAACAGTGCTTTCATTTAATATCAAATATTTAGCTATGAAACATAATTTAATATGAAAACAATGGGAGAAAATAAGATTTTTTTTTATTTTTTTAGTTCTACATGACATTTTAACTGTCAATGTCATAATACTGTTTGCTTTTACTGCAATAAAATACACATATTTGTATTCAGCAAAGTCTCACGTGTAAAACAGTACCCCCTATGTACAGGTTTTATGGCGTTTTGGGAAGTTACAGGGTCAAATATAGCACGTTACATTTGAAATTGAAATTCACCAGATTGGTTACGTTGCCTTTGGACTTTATAGTAGCCCAGGAATGAAATTTACACCCATAATGGCATACCATTTGCAATAGTAGACAACCCAAGGTATTGCAAATGGGGTATGTCCAGTCTTTTTTAGTAGCCATTTGGTCACAAACACTGGCCAAAGCTAGCGTTAGTATTTGTTTGTGTGTGAAAAATGCAAAAAACGCCAATTTTGGCCAGTGTTTGTGACTAAGTTGTAAGTAAAAGGAGTGAGACAGCGCTAAATAACTTGGGCAGCAACCTTAAAAAGGGAATCCCTCAAACCCTATAAAACAAGATAAAAATAAAATAAAAACAGTAGAAGGCTGCGCACATTAAGTAGAGTCCAATACAAGGAGAAGAGAGAAAAGTCCAACTGGTATATTCTTACAGGTATCCTTGGTTGGTGGGGTCTTCTATTTATGTGGTGGTTTCACTCGTTTATGGAAAATAAAAAGAGGGAAAAAAAGGGACATCCAATGGTATAGTATGTAAAATTCAGATATAGACGTAAAATTGATAGTATAAAACTCACATTTACCAGAGCTAATGTCCAGCTCTGGAGTAAAGCGCGTACAGCGGTTTTAATCCCCGCTTATGGGATATAGGCAGGTTCTTCTCCGTGGATGGTATCCAATTCTCGGGATAAAATAAAATAAACAGCCAATAGTGCTCACTGTATGGCAAATGATAATAAAATAATAAAAGAAATGTACTTACAAAGAAAGAGCAGACCCACTGCTCTTTGATGATAGCTTGGGTGGATTGATCCCCACCTACGGATTTCTTTGGGTACAGGAAACTTCAAGGAATTTTTAGGTTTCTTTTAAAACCATAAAAAATTTAAAATCACAATAAAAAAAGGCCAGGGTAAAATAAGAATGATATGTGTCTATAAAAAAGATAATTGGCACAAGCAAATGACCAAAAATACTTTAATATATATAAATGGATATTTAAATTGTGTTTTTATATATATTAAAGTATTTTTGGTCATTTGCTTGTGCCAATTATCTTTTTTATAGACACATATCATTCTTATTTTACCCTGGCCTTTTTTTATTGTTATTTTAAATTTTTTATGGTTTTAAAAGAAACCTAAAAATTCCTGGAAGTTTCCTGTACCCAAAGAAATCCGTAGGTGGGGATCAATCCACCCAAGCTATCATCAAAGAGCAGTGGGTCTGCTCTTTCTTTGTAAGTACATTTCTTTTATTATTTTATTATTATTTGCCATACAATGAGCACTATTGGCTGTTTATTTTATTTTATCCCGAGAATTGGATACCATCCACGGAGAAGAACCTGCCTATATCCCATAAGCGGGGATTAAAACCGCTGTACGCGCTTTACTCCAGAGCTGGACATTAGCTCTGGTAAATGTGAGTTTTATACTATCAATTTTACGTCTATATCTGAATTTTACATACTATACCATTGGATGTCCTTTTTTTCCTCTTTTTATTTTCCATAAACGAGTGAAACCACCACATAAATAGAAGACCCCACCAACCAAGGATACCTGTAAGAATATGCCAGTTGGACTTTTCTCTCTTCTCCTTGTATTGGACTCTACTTAATGTGCGCAGCCTTCTACTGTTTTTATTTTATTTTTATCTTGTTTGTGACTAAGTGGCTACTAAAAAAGACTGGGCATACCCCGTTTGCAATACCTTGGGTTGTCTACTATTGCAAATGGTATGCCATCATAGGGGTAATTTTCATTCTTGGGCAACCATAGGGTCTCAAAGGCAACGTAACCAATCTGGCGAATTTTAATGTGAAAAAAATGAAACACAAGCCTTATATTTGATGCTGTAACTTTTGAAAACACCATAAAACCTGTACATGAGGGGTACTGTTGTACTCGGGAGACTTCGCTGAACACAAATATTTGTGTTTCAAAACAGTAAAAAGTATCGCAGCAATAATATCGTCCGTGTAAGTGCTGTTTGTGCGTGAAAAATGCAAAAAACTTCACTTTTACTGGCGATATCATCGTTGTAATACATTTTACTGTTTTGAAACACTAATATTTGTGTTCAGCGAAGTCTCCCGAGTAGAACAGTACCCCCCATGTACAGGTTTTATGGTGTCTTGGAAAGTTATAGGGTTAAATATAGTGCTAGCAAATTAAATTCCCTTTACTTTCGGCATGGGTTGTCAGGCAGGTCCCGCTAATTGTAATTAATTAAGATACCTAATTATGTAAAAATATTACATAAATATATGTGTAGAATTAACATATGTATATATATACACACGTATGTGTATATATATATATGTATATATATAATTTTTTAAAATTATTTTTATTTATATATAGGTATATATAGTGATATATACGTATATATTTATGTATATAGATATATATATTATTTCGTTCTACATGTATTTTGATATAAATATATATATATTAATATCACAATACAGTTAGAATGAAATAACGCACATCTATATATTTTTTAATAATTTCTTTAAATAATTTTTTTAATTTTATTTTTTAACGTATTTATTTATTAGATATAAATATATATAACAATAATTATATATATATTTAATCAATATCAGTCTACGTGTAATTTGATATTAATATATAAAATTATATATATATTAATAGTAAAATACACCTAGGCAGTATATGTGTGTGTATGTGTATATATATATATATATACACTTACATCATATATATATATATATATATATATATGTTCTAAGTATATATATATATATATATATATATATATATATATATATATATATATATATATATATATATATATATATATATATATATATATATATATATTTACACTTATTTAACATTTATTTTATTTCCAGCCAGCAGGGGGACTACCTGTCATTACAGGCAGTCCCCCTGTTGGCAATGCAGCAGGCAGCTAACCCTGCCATGTGATTGTGAGGTCCTCGCAAGCCACCTGACTGTGCATAAGAGCTTTCCAACGCCTCCCACGATAAAATTCATACGCCATCTTAGCAGCAAAGAACTTGCTGAAGAGTAAACGTGTCAAGTGGACTTTTACTAGAGCGGGCTGTTTTATATGTGGCCCAGAAGCCACCCCTAAATAGTATGCGAATCCATCAACTGATATTTCACTGATATTTTTAGAGAAAAGATGCACGCAACGCTATCTCCTAAGTTTCTAATCACTAAACTGTTGTTAAATACTTAAAAGGTAAATTGTCTGGCTAGAAAGCATCAGCAGTATATTTGTTTATAACATTTTGTCGTGGTGTGTGCATTGTTTGCTAATCTTTATAAGTTTACATGTGTAAATGCCTGTTTTCAGTCGTAGCCCTTAATAGCAAGTTTGAGCTAACGCTCATCCAAAATTGAGTTTCAGACACATACACTTGAAAAGCAAAGGCACACTAGAACAAAATGTTGTCACCTGCTGAAGAGACAGAAAAATCAACAGAGACACAACAGGTGCGGTCCAGCTCCAGAGAGCAAAGCTTAACAGAAAAGGGTCAAGAAATGCATGAAGAAACAGCTAAGAAAAATGAAAATGCATTTAACAAGGCCTATGACTCTTGGAAAGAGCTAGCAAAGGAAACTAGGACACAGTTAAAGATTTTCTGCTCAACTGAAGACCTTAACACAAGACTGAAGGAGATCAAAGTCAAAGAAGCGTTAGTATACCAACAATATGAACCAATTCGCCGCAATCATTTCACTACTCCAGATATTGTTAAGAGTGTAGTCGACGTCATCCGACTTGTTTGCACATACAGAGAAACACAGAGCCTGTTAAAACACCAAACAATGATTCAGTAGCCACGGGAAATAAGGCAAACGATAACGTTCCCAAAGTTATGTCCCATACATTGACAAGGCATACTTCTTCCACATCTTGTATTGTTCCAGTTCTGTTGTCAGCCGTGGCAGAGCCCCAGAGAGATTATTTATTCGACACGCAGAGTGATTCAACCTTTATTTTGGTAGACCTAGTATCTCAGCTAAATGTGAGCACCCAGCCACTACCTCTAAAGCTCAGCACAATGACAGCTGTTGACACCATCATATTAAGACAAATTGCTCACAGTCTGCAAGTGCGTGGCTTTAACTCTAAAGCTCAAGGCCAACTCTGTCAAGCCTACATGAGAGATTTCATCCCAGTAGATAAGTCTCACATTCCCACTAAGGAGACTGCACTCCAGTGGTCACACCTCAAGCACTTGGCAAACAAGCTACAGACACATCAAGTCTGTGAAGTTGGACCGCTGATCGGTTACGACTGCCCATCAGCACTGACTCCCTTGGAGGTCGTTACTGGCTCTGAAAATGAACCCTTCACTCAAAGAACCGTCCTCGGCTGGAGCATTATAGGATCAGCAAACCCACATCTTGATAGATAGCTTTGTGTACAGAGTTGCAGTAAAAGAAATGCCAATGCCCCCGGTCACTGATGTATTAAAGGCTTTAGAAATGGACTTCATTGAAAGAAATTTTGAGGACAAGTACGCTTCTCAAGATGACGTTAGCTTTGTGCAGCTTTTCTCTGAAACCATAACGAAAAGGAAATATGGACACTATGAAATGCAGTTACCCTTCAAAGATAACAGTCAACCGGTACTACCAAACAATGAGAGGCTGGCCATTATTCGACTCCAACATCTAAAAAAAAAAGTTTGAAGCCAACAAACAGTACCATGAGCACTACAGTGCAAACAATCAGAAAAGGTGGTGCAGAACCAGCCCCTTCATTGTCGGAGGGAGAAACAGTGTGGTACATCTCACATCATGGGGTTTATCACCCCAAGAAGCCAGACACGTTAAGAGTCGTCTTTGATTGTTCAGCAAGGTTCTAAGGAATCTCCCTAAACGACACTTTACTGACAGGTCTAATCTCACTAGTGGGAGTTCTCTGTCGCTTTAAGAAGGAAGCAGTTGCCGTGATATGCGACATTGAAAAGATGTTCCATCAGAAATGCGTAAACTATTTAAGGTTCCTTTTGTGGGAGAGCGGTCCGTTGGAAACAGAACCCAAGGAGTACAAAATGGCAGTTCAACTTTTCGGTGCCAGCTCCTCTACAGGGTGTGCCAACTTCGGCCTTAAGTATCTTGCACGACAACACAAAGCAGATTATCCCTCAGCATCAGCATTCATCAAGAAGAACTTTTCTGTCAACGACGGCCTAACTAGCGTTTCAACAGTGAGGCTACAGATCTGGTCATCGAAGGGCAGGAACTATGCAAAAATGCTGGCCTACATCTGCATAAGTTCAACTTTAACAAAAAGTCCTGTCTTCTGTAGCTCCGTCAGAAAGACTCAACACCAAAAGGACAAGTGCTCGGCATTTAGTGGTGAATTGAAAATGACACTTTCAGTTTCATAAAAGATCAACCCTCAACTCGTCGTGGTGTCCTTTCAGTGGTGGACCCTCTAGGCTCCCTTCATATTGAATGGCAAGTGCATTCTCCAAGAGCTTTGCCGCAGGGGCATCAGTTGGGATGAAGCACTTCCTGATAGCTTAGGCCCACGGTGGGAGGCCTGGAAGAGTAGTCTGCAAGCCTTGAAGGAAATTAAGATACCCAGATGCTACTATCCTTCAGACTTCGGTAACACAGTGAAGGTGAAATTACACCAGTTTTCCAATGCCAGCAACGTAGGACATGGTGCCTGTTCTTACCTAAGGTACAAGAATGACAGAGGTCAAGTTCATTGCAGTTTTGTAATGGCCAAAGCAAGAGTTGTTGTCACGTTGGTCTTGTACAGACAAGACACAACAGAGACACAACACAAGACACAACACAATTGCCGTTCCGGTCCTTGGAATGGCTGGGCTAAGCAAAAGGATAGTCAAAATACAAGCCAAGGCCAAAGGGTAACAGAGAGATGGAATACAGATTGGCTAATCTGTGATTAGAGTTAATTATGACACATGAGGGGTACCTGGGTCCTTTCCCTTTAACTGTGATGCCATCTTTGCGTGCCCCGTCTGGTTACCGGCTCAGGCACTTATGAATGCGCGTGTCATGATTCTGAGCAGGTGAGAGAGGTGACTTATGCTGGGATAGACTTCAGGTAGTTTATTGGAGTTATTAGACATGGTTCAGACAAAGGTAACAATAAGAATAAAAGGATAAAAATAGAAAAGGAATAATAAAGATAAAGGGAGTAATAGAAGAAGAAATATAAGTTTAGGCAATATGCCCCTAAGCAGGTTTAACCCCTTAAGGACACATGACATGTGTGACATGTCATGATTCCCTTTTAATCCAGAAGTTTGGTCCTTAAGGGGTTAAAGGAGAAAGGGAAACCTATCAGTGAAATAATAGGTAACAAGTAAACATAATATCAGACAATAATAAACAGCATAATAAAGGATAATGGAATTCAGGTTGGTTCTAAGTTAAGGAGAACAGTCCCTTTAGTTTGGAGGATTTGTACTGAGGTTACCAGATATGTGATTCAGGTTTTTCCAGGAGAGTTGCAATTAGTAGGATGGTTAGTTAAGTCCAGCCAGGTTAGATCCAAAGCAAATAAGGAATAATAGAAAACAAAGTCCAGTTTGAATTAAAGCAGGATGTTTGGATAAATCAGGATGGCTCAAAGGATATCAGAGTTGATCAGGTAATTCAGGAATCAGTTTGAGCCAGGAACAGATGTCTTTGTCAGTATCAGACTTTCAACAAGTTTAGTAAGAGCCAGGGGCAGAACACAACTTCTCTCAATGTAAAGGCCATGTGATGAGTTGGGTGTAGCCTTTTGTAGCAGATTTGGAAGATCATATAAGGCAGGTGAGAGTGACTGAGGATTGACTAGTGGCTAGGGAGGCCACCAGAGGTGAGAAATAGGTATTGCAGTAATAAAATAAAACAATATCATGGTTGTCAGTATAGGATCGTGCTGCATCCAACACACTGATGGTGTTTCGGGTGGTGTGTCGTTTTGATATTGTTTAACTGTATCAAGAAAAAGGGAGGAAACCACAAGGTGGGTAGTGGCAATAATGTCGGCAGGAGGTACAATGGATTCAGGGGGAGAAGGATCTGTTTCTAGCGGCTCAAGTTGCCTAGAAATAGCGTCTGCCTTGACATTAGGATACCCAGGTCTATACATTATAGAGTACTGGAAGCGAAATAGGAACAAGGACCACCTGGCTTGGCGAGAGGATAAACATCTAGCCTCAGCAATGTAAGAAAGGTTCTTGTGGTCTGTAATAACTAAGAGGGGGTGTTTGAAACCCTCCAGTAGGTGTCTCCACTCCTTGAAAGCCAAGACTATCACTAGCAATTCCCTGTTCCCAACATCATAGTTTCTCTCTGAGTCTGATAACTTTTTAGAGAAATAACAGCATGAGTGAAGAGGGTCATTGTGGGTTTTTCTCTGGGAAAGGTTTATTCCTACTCCTGACTCAGCTGCATCCACTTCAACAATAAAAGGTAGCGATGGGTCAGTTTGGTGCAAAACAGGAGCTGTTGTGAATACCTCCTTTAGCATTTTGAAAGCTCCAAGAGCCTCGGGACTCCAATTAAGAGGATTAGTGCCTTTCTTGGTCATCTTACTAATGGGGGAAAAACTATTGTCTGTAAGAATTGGCAAAGTCCACAAACCTTTGTTGTGCCTTGAGTCCTTGTGGAAGTGGCCAGGATTTAATAGCTTCTAATTTATTGGGGTCCATGCTAGAATCCTTTTCTGAAATAATGTACCCTAAGAACTGCACAGAGGTCTGATCGAAGAGGCATTTTTCCAGCTTGCAATAAAGACCATTTTCTAGCAGTCTCTTTAGTACTTACCTAACATGTTTATAGTGGGTTTCAAGGTCTGGAGAATATATAAGTATGTCGACCAAGTACACTACTGCACATACATGCAGAAGGTCATGGAGGACATCATTAATAAAGTCTTGAAATACCGCGGGGGCTTTACAGAGGCCAAAGGGCATCACCAGGTATTCATAGTGGTCGCAACTTTGTAAAGTACTTGGAAATCTTCACACAGTCAAAGAGTTCCGTAATGAGTGGAATGGGGTACGCGTTGCATACCGTGATCCTATTGAGACCTCTGTAATCGAGAAGGGTCTCAGATTGCCCTCCTTCTTAGAAACAAAGAAGAAACCAGCACTTGCCAGGGATGAGGATCTCCTGATAAAACCTTTCTTTACGGATTCCTCAATATACTCCTCCAAAATCTTGTTCTCAAGCTCAGAGAGGGGATATACCCTACCTTTCGGTGGCATGTTTCCTGGTAACAAATCAATCGCACAAGCATACGGGCGGTGAGGAGGGAATTTCTCACTCTCTCTTTTCTCAAATACCTATGCCAGGTCAGTATACTGTGGAGTCACCGAAGTAGACAGAGGAGGGGCTGAGGGCAGGTTCAAAGTACACATCGGGCGTATAGGCTCAAGACAAGTTGTGTGGCAATAATCACTCCACGATACTATCACTCCACGATACTATATCCAGTTAATATTGGATTGTGTTTCACCAACCAAGGGATACCAAGGACTATAGGACAGGAAGGAGAACACAGTATCTGGAAAGTGATGTGTTCCTTATGTAGAGTCCCTATGGACATGTGCAACTTCTGGGTTTCGTGGGTAATCTTGGGTATCGTTAATGGTCTACCATCGAGGGCCTCAACGGCCAAGGGTGTTGTTTTTTGGATCAGAGTCAGGGCAGAGGTGTCAGCGAAGGATTGGTCCAGAAGATTACCTGCTGCACCTGAATCGATCAATGCCAAGGTTGTGACGGTTTTACCATTAACGAACAAAACAACATTTATGAATGGTAGGGTGGAATTATCATGGGGGATAATGTCAAAACACCCAAGGCCGGACGTCCAGCACACCAACCAAACTCTATATTATCATTGATAACACGACTATAACCTAATTCCAATCGTGCATAGTGCCTCTGGGTCACATTTGACTCTCTTTTGCCTCACACCCAAATGTATTCAGTCCCTTACTGGATCTACTGCTACATAAAGAACTTTGAATATGTTTATTGTGCACAAAAGTCATCACAAATTTCTATTGCACTCTCTTATTATCACCTCCTGATACAACCTTGTTCTTATTAAAACCCTTTCTTATCCACCTTTCCGAGCTACTCTATATAAAATTCTAACATTTATTTAAAGAGTCACACCAGGCACCAACACAGCTCTTACAACCAAACCCCTCCTCATCTGGCCCTCCACCCCCCATTATAAAATATTACCTTCTTGCTGGTTATTGTAGTACAGTACATATTAACACAGCCCAGGAACATACGGCAGTGATTGCAGATAGAATTGAAACACACATAAAAGCATAATTACAGCAAGAGGATTGCCAAGAAGACATATAGTAAATATATTACTGCATCTGTTAACCTGTCTATCATACTATTCCACACTATGGCCAAACTTACCATGAGAGGTCCCAGGGTGAGAAATATGTGGGGTCTAAAACATGCAAACATAAACTTTTTTTTTTTTACAATCTTTATTTTCAAGTAAATCAGGTACAGGTAAAATAGGAAAACAAAGACAATAATAATAAACAAGGTTACGTATGAAGTGGCACCACAAGCATGTATCCCTAAATTTCTGCTTGAGGTAAAACAGCTCAATCCCCATAGCTGGCTTCGATTGTTATTACCATTTATGCAAAACCTACCACATAGGATGGCCAAAAACAATACTGTACCACCCAATCCCCGCTGCTTTGCCCAATCAACCTGTAGTAGTCAGGGTGTGGAGACTTAAGTCATAGAGATAAATAGAGCATTATGCGGATGAAGAAAGATGTAAAGAAAGAAAGACAATCTGGAAAGGAAAAGCAGAGGGAATAGCGGGAAAAGAGGAAAGGAAGCAAAAGGGGGAAGAGGTGGAAGAGGCTAACAATATGTACCCCAGGCCATATATGCGTGCTAGGAGAGACCCACATGTGCAAAGTGCTAGTTTGGGTCAAGCTCGTACCTGGAAAGAGCAACCAAGAGCAGCATAGTTCAAGATATTTCTCTGACCGACCTCTGAGGGCCACAATTTGCTCTTCTATTTGATGTATCTCTTCCACTGTTCTAGCCAATTTGAA
>OW240915.1:44332615-44518593 GCA_933207985.1 Pelobates cultripes | reverse complement strand
TTTCGTTATATCACTTTATTGTTAAGGCCTGCAAATCCATGTATCTTTTTTTTTAACATTTTTAATTAAAACTCCTATTAAAGATTAGTTAGCTGCCTGTGTTTTGTCTTCTGCAATAAAACAGATTTTTAAATGTTTATATTCCTTTATGAACCAGTTGCATAATTTAACTTTCTACATAAATGACCACTAACCTTTTGTTTCCTAACAACTGCACATACTGATGTTAAATTTTCCACTACGTGCATGCCCAGGGCTGATACATTTCCACCACAATTAAAATTCCACGTCTACCTTTCCTAGCTCTTTCTTGGAACCATTAAGTCTCCTTGTAAATGTTGTATTTTAAAAATAATACTATATGTAAACTGTACACTATACTTGAAGCCACTCTTTTTTTAAAAAATTCTTTGTTTATGTTCATCATCCGGAGGATACAGCGTTAATATTCATACATCATCACAAACTATGTATTTCTTTACAGAATACGAGTACATTGGCAGGTTATACAGAACGTAACAGTATTCGTGTTATGGCCAATCTCTTATATCAGTGGTTTCCAAACTTTTTAGGTTCAATGCACCCTTAATATTTCAGTATTTTTCCAAGACACCCCAAGTCCAAATTTCTAGGTTGTATAGCGCTGCAGCATTTACTGGCACTATAGTGTAATGTACAGTGTTGGGGTTTGAAGGGATGCTTGTATACATTTATTGTGTTTTAAGACAGGGGTGTGTTTGTATGTAATGTTTGCGTTTGGTTGTGTTTATTTATTTTTTTGAGTTTGAATGCAGGGGTGTGTTTGTATGTAATATTTGTGTAAGATTGCAGGAGTGTGCTTGTATGTTGTGCTGGTGTTTGACTGATTGGATGTATGCACATACACTACCACATACATACATACATACATACTTACACAGATATTCATGCACATTAACACACAGATGCATATAAATACACCGACACATACACACAAATTCATATAGACACTGACACATACACACATACACACAGACATACACACATGCACCCTGACACACACAAACATTGATACATGCGCACACCATGACACAGATACACACACTGACATAAAAACACACACTGACACAAAGAGGCATATACACAGATGTGTGCGCACACACAGACACAGAAGCACACTGACATATATATATAAAAAATAAAGTAATAGGTAATAGCACTCCAAGGACTTCCAAAAGTATAAGGTGAAAAACTTAGCTTTTATTCAGCAGCTGCCACACAGAATCGACGTTTCAGTTCTAATACAGAACTTTCATCAGGATAAGGTGCATAACAAAAACCAACATTTATATAACAAACAAATAAATACATGATATACAGAACAGGTGAAGCTTACCCCAATCCCTGGGTGGTCCCCATGGTGACCGCCAAAAAACGCGGGCAAAATTGACCCCTATAAGTTTAGTCAGCAGCTGGGATGTGCTGCTGTATGGTGGTAGCTGGAATCGACGGCTGTCTGTGTTGACATGTCGTCATAGTAACGAAACCGCTCGTGTAGAGGTGGGCGGGGGCTCAAGTGGGCGGGGCTATGGTGCGATCGATGCTACGAGCTCAGTGCACGGAGGGCGGGCAGGGATCTGCTGTGGGGAGAGAACCCTTCTCTTCATTGTAGTGCCCTGCCGTTCAGGAGCTAAACGGACTGGCAGTGTGATTACCTAGTCCTGTGAACAGGGGCAGGGAGCCACCAACGTAATGGAGAAAGTGGATAGGAAATACATAAGGTCATATGAGGCTAGGCTGTGGTAGAAATAAGAAATAAGCCTAAATAAGGCTATATGGTCAAAAAGGGGCTAGAAGAGGAACATGTATAAAGGCATATATAAAGGTATATATGAAGGACCTCAAGATTAGCTAACAAATGGTAGGATCTGGGGCTGGACAAAGAGTGTGATAAAGTCTGCATATAAAATGCTTGCTAAATGGGTGTATTGTAACAAAGGCCAGATGTTACAATGTCTGGTACTTAATTATGGTGTCCAATGCAACTATAGGGGATAGGCAAGAAGTCCTAAATTGAATACTAAGGACATAGAATTTATTTATTTCAAAATAGGAGTGATCTCCCTAAGGTAGCTGGGCAGTGTTGCCAACCTTCATGTCATAATAATACACTGATAGTGTAGTATATGTGGTAGGTACTACAACCATGGGCAGAATATTATCTGAATCTATGGCTGTGTAAATGGCTGTGCCTAGAAAGGAGTGCTAGGAATTCTGGAGCCATTGGAGGGACGTATAGCAAGAACAGGGGGCTATTGTCGTCCATATATGTATAAGAGGGAGATATCTGTGATGTCCTAAGCGTAATATGGCTGTACATAGAGTATTCATCATCTTGCAGTACAGTTGGCATTGTAATAGGGACATACAGGCATAAAGACAAAGAAATCAAAAAAAATAAAAAATATATACAAGAATATACAGAGGTGGCCCATTCATTAAGTCCAATATATATGGAAGCATTGTAGTAGGGAAGAGTTTTTTAGTTAAGTCCTGGAAGCATATCATAGAAAAATACCTAAAGTGTATTTTTCATTAAGTCCCCTGGGTTGCACAGTGTCAAGTGTTCGAATCCAATAGAGCTCTCTTTGTAGTAGGAGCTTCTTGCGGTCGCCACCCCTTAAGGGTGGAGGGATATGATCAATGGCCAAAAACTTCATTGTTGGTAGGGGATGGTTATATTCCAGGAAATGTTTAGCCACCGGTTGTTCTGACCCATTGTCTCTATACGCTGTGCGTATGCTTGAACGGTGGTTGCGGATTCTTTCTCGGAGTGGTAAGTCGGTCTTTCCCACGTACATCAGACCGCAGGGGCATCCCAGTTTATATACCACAAAGTCACTCGTGCAGGTAAGTCTGTGTTTTATGAGGTATTTTTTGCCGGTGTGTGGATGAACAAACGATTTACTAGGGATCATATGGCTGCATGTGACGCAGCCCAAGCATCTGTAACACCCCAGGTTCTGGTAGGTGGTTGCTTTGCTATAGCAGTGTGTGGGGTCAGTTTTTACCAATAGATCCCTCAAGTTGCTGCCCCTCCGGTAGCACATCATTGGGCGCTGTTTGAATTGGGGTGGCAAACTGGTATCATTCTGTAGGATTCACCAGTTGCGGTCCACTGATTGTTTAATCTCGTTAGATATGGTGGTATATGTTGTTGGGAATACCAATCTTTCTGTTGATACTGTTGTGGCTGTAATCTGTAACGGTGTTTCGTAACATCTGTCCAATGCCTTGGACAAATCCCTGGGTTTATAACCCCGTGCAAGGAATTTATCCCACATATCTTGTAATTGGAGTTGGGTGTTTGCCATATTGGAATTGTTACGTATTACTCTCATAAATTGTGACTGTGGGAGTGAGTTAATGAGATGTTTCGGATGATGACTTTCAGCATGCAGGAGGGTGTTCCTGTCTGTTGGTTTGTTGAATAAAGTATAGGCTATTTTGCCATCTTCTTTGTACAGACGGACATCTAAGAAGTCAATCTGTTTGTCATTGGTTGTCATTGTGAGGCGGACTGGTGTGTCCAGACTGTTGATAGTATTAAGCATTTGATTCGGTGTGGAACCCCCATTTTTCCAGATGATAATGATGTCATCGATGAATCGGCGGTAAAATAGTATATTGTCGTTAAAAGGCGTGAGAATATGTTCTCTTTCAAATACGTACATGTAGCTATTAACGTACATAGGCGCCATGGCCGCCCCCATCGAAGTTCCTGCAATTTGTTTATACCAGGTGTGCTCAAATCTAAAGTCATTAAGACTGAGTACAAGGTGTAGTAGTTCTAATACATATTCAACAGGTGGTCCCATGTATGATGATGAAGATGTTAAAATTGTCCGCATAGCGTTGATACCCATGTCATGTGGGATGATCGTGTACAAGCTTTTAACGTCACAGGTTACAAAGGTAAACTCAGGCTCATGTTCAGTAAATTGTTGTAGTAGTTGAAGGAGGCTTGGAGTGTCTTTAATACAGGTAGGCAACTCTTCAACGGGTTTCTTGAACAGGTAATCTAGCCATTTGGCTATTGGTTCAAGGGCTCCTCCTATTGCTGATACAATGGGTCTTCCTGGTGGTAATATGGGGTCTTTATGTATCTTAGGCAGCGTGTATATCACTGGCGTTCTCGGGTTCTTTTGTAGTAAAAATATACACACACACACAGATGCACACCCTGACACACACACACACACACACACACATACATACATACACTCATACACACACCCATAAACATACTCACACACAAACACTCACACACAAACACTCACACACACACTCATACATATACACACACACTCATACTCACACTAATATACACACTTACACATACACTCACACACACTCATACATACAAACACTCACACACAAGTAATTTTCATATATCTCCAGCCACCCTCCTGTTAGCCCCTTGCAGACCCTTCCTACTCCTTGCTGACCCTTCCTGCTTCTTGCTGACCCCTATTGCTCCTTGCTGCTCCTTCCTGCTCCTTGCTGCCCCTTCCTACTCCTTGCTGACCCCCTCCTGACCCTTGCAGACCCTTCCTGCTCCTTGCTGACCCTTCCTGCTTCTTGCAGACCCTTCCTGCTCCTTGCAGACCCTTCCTGCTCCTTGCAGACCCCTCCTGCTACTTGCTGACCCCTCCTGCTACTTGCTGACCCCTTCTGCTCCTTGCTGTCCCCTCCTGCCCCTTGCAGAAGTTTTCTGCTCCTTCTACTTTACCTTCCTGTAGGCTGTCTCCCCCCCATCCCTCACTTACCTGACTTGTAGGCTGTCTCCCCCCCATCCCTCACTTACCTGATCTGTAGGCTACACTCTGTGCTGCTCCCCTGCGGATGCAGTCAGGAGAAAGAAACAGGGATAAGCTGTAGCTTCCTATCCCTGCCTTTCTCCATTCACCGGTATTGCAGTTTATTGTCACACAAACGAAAAATAGCAGCACAAGCTGAAAAATCCAGGGGGGGGGGGGGCGTGAAGGGGGAGTGCCCCCCTTGCCCCCCCATGCGGACGCCCATGCACCAAGGTCATAGGGAAGATGTGCCACAACTGAAACGGGGAGTTCACACTTTATCTTTATAGGATTGCCAAGGTTCCCAAACCTTGTGGAATGAAGGAAGGGAGTTGTGCAGTGTCACTGTTAATTGGTCCATTAAGTGGTTTGCCTCTATTTTAACCCTCACCTTACCAAGGGATGGGGGGTTGGTTTCAGCCAGTGTGCTGCCAGGACTTGCCTTGCCATAAGTGTTATTTTATTGCATGGTTTTTGCTCTCGGTGTGTCAAGCCCTCGAGGGGTTTGGATAGCAAAAAGCAACCAAGGGTCCTGCTCGAATGGTCTGCAGAAGATTTCTCTCAGTAGTGAGCCAATCTCCCCCCAGAACTGTGCCAGGGAGGGGCAGAACCACCCCATATGAGGGTATGTCCCCCTCAACCCACACATCCTCCAACAATCGTCAGAGGGACGTACGCCCATCTTGAGCAGCTGTACCGGGGTGGTGTGCCACCGGAAGAGGATCTTTATACATCTGTTCTTGTAAGGTTACACACACCGAGACCTTTGCTGCGGCTTCCCACATATCCTCCCACTCATCCCCATTGATCTCTCCACCCAGGTTTCTCTCCCACTGTTCTATATATCGTAATAGGCCCCACGTTTCTGAATTAGAGCAGATCTCTGTGTATGTGTGTGTTATAAGCCCCTTCCTATGCTTACCCTGATGGCAGAAAGTCTTGAGGAGAGTAGGGTGAGTCCCCCTCGTCCCCATGACCTCCGCCTGCTGGGCGTAGTCTCGGATTTGTAAATATTGGAAGTAGTCATGATTATTCAGTCGGGCCCATTGCTTCAGTGTGTCATACATCACTAGTTTGTCTCTGTTCCATAAGTGGAAATACCTTTGTAGTTCAAGTTCCCAAATCCCTGGGGAGTCATTCCAGGGGGAAGTCTCTGTTACGTAAACAGAGTCAATGGAGAGGGGTCGGAGCTGAGACCATACTTATATCTAATCTTGTCCCAGACTGTCAGGGAGGTGAGTATACCCGGGCATTCGGTTCTCAGTAGTCCTTGCTGAGGCTTAGCAAGCCACATGTAAAACACTGGAAGATCTGAGTCCATAAGCTGCGATTCAAAATCAACCCAACGTCTTTCCCCTGGAGCGGTGTGCCACATCACCATCTGTGCTAGCTGTGCCGCATAATAATACATTAGGAGATTGGGCAAGCCTAGTGCACCACTCGTCTTAGGTCTGTATAACATGTTTCTTCATAGTCTATGTCTTTTGCTGTTCCAGATGAAAGCGTCTATGTGTTTCTGCATTGTGTCTGACTTGGAAAGTGGTATGGGAGAGCCTGGAAAAGGAAGAGGAGCCAGGGAAGGACATTCATTTTTATGCTATAAATGTCTCCAATCCATGAGATTGGTCTGGACCCCGAGAACTCTAGGTCCCTCTTAATTGTTTGAAACAAGGACTGATAGTTGGCTGTGTATAGGGCCTGCCTACCCTTGGTGACCGTGATGCCCAGGTACCTGAGTGAGTCTGTGAGGCGTAGCTGCATTGTGGAGCTGACTGACTCCTCGTCAGCGGCTGACATTTGCATCGGCATGGCACTAGACTTGGCCAGGTTGACCTTAAAGCCAGATATATGTCCGTATTCCCTGATCAGTCTAACCAGTGGAAGCAGAGACACCAGCGGCATATGCCGCTACCTTAAATTCTTCCACTCCAACCCTAACCCCCTGCCCCTCAGAGGCTTCTCTTATCCGCTGCAGAATTGGTTCCAGTGAAATGGCAAACAGTAGGGGGGGATGGGGGGCAACCCTGTCTGGTTCCATTACTTATGGGAAAGGTGTTGCCGCTGTCTCCTGGTAGCAAAACCCATGCCTGCAGATTCCTGCAAAGGACACCCACGGCGCTCATGAACGTGGCCGGGAAACCCCAGTGCTTCAGAAGCGTAAATAGATATGGCCATTCTACCCTGTCGAACGTCTTCTCCGCATCCAATGATAGGAGCAGAGAAGGTGTCCGAGATCCGTCCATGTGCCACACCAAATCCACCACCCGTCTTGTATTTTCATACAATTGGCGTTCCGGTATAAAACAGACCTAATCCGGGTGGATCAACGTTTGTAATATGGATTTGAGCTTTGTAGCCAATGCCTTAGCAAGGATCTTAGAGTTCGCGAGTGAGATTGGTCTGTAACTACCCACCTCCATAGGGTCCTTCCCATCCTTTGGTAGCATCACTATATTAGCCAGCATCATCTCCTGGGACAACGGCTCACCCCCTTGTGGCATTGAATAGAGAAACCAATCTTGGCACTAAAACCTCACTGAACATAGTCAATGGAGTATATTTGAAGCTTGGGCTTGTCACCAGTGGGGTACCTCAGGGATCTGTACTTGAACCCATTCTCTTTAATATTTTTATTAGTGATATTGCAGAAGGACTTGATGGTAAGGTATGTATTTTTGCTGATGATACTAACCCTGTAACAGGGTTGATGTTCCAGGAGGGATAAGCCAAATGGCAAATGATTTAGGTAAACTAGAAAAATGGTCAGAGTTGTGGCAACTGAGATTTAATGTGGATAAGTGCAAGATAATGCATCTTGGATGTAAAAACCCAAGGGCAGAGTACAGAATATTTGATAGAGTTCTAACCTCAACATATGAGGAAAGGGATTTAGGGGTGATTATTTCTGATGACTTAAAGGTAGGCAGACAATGTAATAGAGCAGCAGGAAATGCTAGCAGAATGCTTGGTTGTATAGGAGAGGTATTAGCAGTAGAAAGAGGGAAGTGCTCATGCCATTGTACAGAACACTGGTGAGACCTCACTTGGAGTATTGTACACAGTACTGGAGACCGTATCTTCAGAAGGATATTGATACCTTAGAGAGGGTTCAGAGAAGGGCTACTAAACTGGTTCATGGATTGCAGGATAAAACTTACCAGGAAAGGTTAAAGGATCTTAACATGTATAGCTTGGAGGAAAGACGAGACAGGGGGGATATGATAGAAACATTTAAATACATAAAGGGAATCAACACAATAAAGGAGGAGACCATATTTAAAAGAAGAAAAACTACCACAACAAGAGGACATAGTCTTAAATTAGAGGGACAAAGGTTTAAAAATAATATCAGGAAGTATTAATTTACTGGGAGGGTAGTGGATGCATGGAATAGCCTTCCAGCTGAAGTGGTAGAGGTTAACACAGTAAAGAAGTTTAATCATGCATGGGATAGGCATAAGGCTATCCTAACTATAAGATAAGGCCAGGGACTAATGAAAGTATTTAGAAAATTGGGCAAACTAGATGGGCCGAATGGTTCTTATCTGCTGTCACATTCTATGTTTCTATGTTTCTAATGTCTTATAGTATGCCCCAGATAGGCTGTCCGGTCCCGGGGCCTTCTGTCTTGGGATAGCCGCTATTGCGTCCAATATCTCTTCTGGGGTAAATTTCCATCCGAGTATCCGTTTTTCATGTTCCAGAAGAGTAGGCAGCTTTACTGACTGAAGGAATTGCTGTAGTTTCCCATTGTAGTCAGCATCCTCTGCTGTGTGGGTCGGGGAGTGGTTGTATCAGGAGCTGTAAAAGCATGTGAAGAGGTTCTCTATTTCATTCGGTGAGGTGACTACCCTCTTCTTAGGGTGTCTTAGAGCCATAATAGGTCTCAAACGGTTCCGTGGCCTAAGCATTCTGGCTAGAAAGGTGTCCATGCGGTTTGCGTTTTCAAAATAAAATCTACGAGACCAGGTCATATCTCGGACTACTCCATCTAGAAGGGCCCTTTTTAGCTCAGTCCGAATCCCAATTAACGCCTCTAGAGACTGAAGGTCCGGGGCAGATTTATGGCATTCCTCTGCCCTCCAGAGCGCCTTTCTGCAGGTCGCTAATCTTTCGCGTTTTGAGTCTTTTTTTGGATGTAGCTATTTTGATTAGAAGGCCTTTAATAACCGCCTTATGGGCGGACCATAACGTGGCCGCGCACACCTCTGGGGTGTCATTTAGGAGGAAATATTTCCTCAGCGCGGTGTTCAGTTCTGCCACCACCTCACTGTCTTTCAGTAGCGAAGTGTTTGATCGCCACGTCCAGCAAGTTGGGGTCAGGAAGCCTACAGGGAGAGGTGGATGTCCGCATGGTCTGACCACCTCTGTTTTGCATGAGACCAGGTAAAGGTCAGTGCAGGAATATGTCCTGTGTGGGGCTGAGTAAAATGTGTAGTTACCTTCCCCCTGGGTGATGCACCCTCCATGTATCTACTAATTTACAGTCGTCCATGAATCTCCGTAGGAGTTTATCATTTGTCCCCATCCCATGGCAGCGCCTGGTCCCAGGTTTTGCGCTTCTGTCAGCAGCCTGGAGTAGCATTACAATCCCCTCCTAGCACCAAGAACCCTGAGCTAAGAGGCCTTACTAGGTCGCCAAGGACTCTCCAGAATTGTTGGTCAGCTGCATTTGGGGCGTATATGTTAACTAAGTGAATTGTTTGCGTACCTATAGTGCCAGTAAGGCACAGGTACCTTCCATCTCCATCCAAGCTGGACCCCGTTACTTGCAGATAACATTTCTTATGCATAAGAATTTCTACAAAAAAAGAACAAGCAAAAAGTCGCTAAAGTTCAGAATGCAATGAAAAAATATATAGGCAGCTCTTTAATAAAAATACTTTTTTTTTTAGCTCAAATGGAAAAATTCAGCTAAAACATCATGCATGCTACAGTAATCATATTTTGGCCTTACATTTATAATTCTCTTTGTGGGTAGCTAAGAAAGCTTTTTAGTATATGTGTATATATATATATATATATATATATATATATATATATTTGCATTTCTACATTTCAATTATATACATATGTATATGCAGAAAAATCCATAACTTCTAAACCAAGAGATGGAATTTGTAGAACAGGGGAGGAGAACAAGAACCCAAATGGATATGGGAAAGAGGGTGGAAACCAGGGGACTGAATTTAGGGGGACCAGAGGACATAGGTAGGGAAGGTGTGCAGAACCAAATTAACAGAGGAGACCAGAATTAGTTCAAGTCACTATGTTAAAAAAATAATAATAAATAATAAAACTACAAAGATATGTAAAAGTTAGAAACCAGTAGAATATTGTTAAGCTTGTGCTATCGATTGAGCCACATATGCATCCTAGTGAATAATATGTAATAATATATTCGTTCACTATCTTATGTCTGGTGGGTTCAAGATGGACAGCGTAGAGATGCTTTGTTGTTGAAAGCAAAATGATAAAACACAATACTGTGCCTCAAAGGTGCTCCATTCATTGCCACACTTATGTTTTAATCCACACAGCTGCTCTCTAAGGACTCTCCTTCACTGTCACACTACACTCACACGGTGTCCCTACTAACATACTAGAAGCAGTGCATCCTGTTGTTCTGGTCTTTTGTTGAGACCTGGTTTGCTATACTACATTCCTGATTTTTCCAGTCCTGACTCAGGATTTAACTTAACATTCCAGCAAAAAAAATAAAAAACAGCTCACAATGGAATTAACATTGCTTTCAGAATTCATTAATACAAATACAAAAACACAAGTCCTGCGCTCAAACTCCCATCACTCCTGGGCGGCAGCGACTACCATAGCACACATCAGCCCCAATATATACAGTAAAAACCAAAGAAAAAAGTTACCTGCGCTCTTCCCAAATCCCTATGCATATTTAAACAAATGGAGGTTATTAAGTTTCTCCAATTCATTAACACTCACAAGGGGAAAGAAAAATATTATGAATGTGTATGATACTATATTAAATAGTAACTATAATGGAGTTAAAATAAATTTAAAATTAACACAAAAATACATAAACAAACAAAAAAACATATAAATGATGGCGTGCAAAAATATTTTTTTTAAAAGTCCTTAAACGGACATTCCAAAATCTCTCACTAAACACTTGCTCAACACTGCTAAATTTATGATTCCTGTAGTCTGGCAGCTGAAGAGTCCCCTGACGCACCATTAGTGGATAACAAAGGTGAATAAGAAAAGACTGTTGGAAGGTGGTCTTTATATAAAACAGAACTGAAAAATTCAACACAACATGGCTCCCATAAATCGACTTTATTTCAAAGCTAGAAGACCTAAGCTTGATATCTAACAATAACTAAAAGGGTACTAATAACTAACTCTCCCTTTTTTTTCTTATCCTCCTTCCCCTCTCTTCCACCCACCAGCACCCCCTCGACCCGATCCTCCTATTCCGACCCCCCCAAAAAAACTAAAAAGTACACATTGTAAAGTATCTGATATGCAAAAATACAGAACACACTATGCAAAAGCTTCACCAGACCAGTCAGCATAATCAGAGGTAAAAACACAAACTGCCAAAATGTCTCTCAATTTATTCAATATACTTGTCTACCCTATCGTGGATTGATATACAATGTCTTTAACCCCCATCCGATTCTTGCCCTGTATCAGTTTGACTATCCCGCTAACTCTCGATCTATTTCCCTGTCTTGCTTGTAACAGAAAAAAAAGATTGTCAAAAAAAGGAACACTCCACTGCCAATATAAAAAAATAAAAATAATTTCTTCCTGCAGATCATGGAGATGCTGAACATCAGTTCTGCACACTTTGCAGCACTGAACTAGGAAGCATCTCTAGTGGCCATCTGAATGACTGTCACTACAAGTGTCCCTAGGAAGCAATGTAAACACTGCCTTTTCTTTGAAAAGGCAGTGTTTGCATTAAAAAGCTTGCAAGGACAGTCAGTAGACACCAGAACAAATGTAGCTGTTCTGGTTGATTATAGTGTCCTTTTAAGTGCGTTATTGGTCTTACGTCTCCCTGTAGTAATAACTTCACTATAGAAATAATTTCATATACTTCATTTTTTAGGTTTTTAGTTGAAGATGTGACCCATAAAGTTGTTATGGTGCCAGGAGGGCCCTGATGTTGGCTTAACTGTTGTGATTAAGCAGTTTGTAAAGGTCTCCTCTCCAGTGCCAGATCCCTCTGCTCCCTTCAACATCCACATATTGAAAAGTTTGAAAACAGAAGCCTAGTACTTCTGTGGTCAGCTGACGCTCTCAGCCAATCAGTGGATCCGCATTCATAAAAGTTGCTTGAGAGAAATACAAAAGTACCTCAATCCATCGTGGTCACGAACAGTTGAACCCCTAAAAATTAGCCAAAGCAAGAGTCCATGTGGTACCATTACAACTTAATTTTGATGAAGTTGTTATGGTGCCCAGAGTGTTCCTTTAACTATTATTCCAATGAAAAATATATGGGTGCGGAATAAAACATAATGCCAAAATGACTCAACTTGGAGATACTACATTTTGGAATGGGTAAAAAGACACTTATTAAGGAAATTGAGACATCCTTTGGACCCCAACACTGCGCAAGGAACCTCTATTTCACTGCTGCCACCAATAACATCAAAGAGCAACCAGAAAATAAAAATAAACTAATTTATTGTAATTAACATCAAAAGCAGAACATACGAACAAGAGATGCTCATGATAACATAAAAAAAAAAAAATCAAACTTCCCTAACCGATTGGATGTAGTTAGTGTCAATCATGTGTTCCACAGCACGTAGAATATAAAAAAAACATATTAGTGTAAACTATACAAATATAATAAAAAATACATAAAACCAGTGAATTAAAACATTTAGGTTTAATAGTGAGATTGTGCTTGCGTTGTTGCAAGATTTAGGGCTTGGCTAGAGCTGATACTCTTATTGCAATTTATGGAATTGTTTGTAATTTCAGTATTTTTTACTGCACTAGTTACCAATTCCCAGATTTTACTATTAACATGACGTAAAGTCATGATTTTATTAAAGACACGGAGGCGAGTATTATGCATATCTCTTTCTTTATTACTCTCAGCAGCAAAGAAATAGAGATAAATAAATAACTGAAATGAACAAAAAAATACAGTGCTCAAGCAACCAATCACATAACACAGGAAGTGACTATAATATACTTGAAGCACCCACAATCCCCCTCTTTCTTTGCTGCTCTCAGACCAGTTAAGTACACAAATTTTCTGCTCTGTGCTGATATTGAACTACTTTATACTGCATTGTTATATTATTATTTGTTTGCTGCTCCTAGTCTTAGCCTTAAGGCTTATTAGGAGCCTGTTACTTTATTATACTTCTGTTTTGTTTTACTGTCTCCCCCGTGTTGTGCTCCCCTGGGGGGCTGTTACTGCCGCGTTCGGCAGTGCCGCCACCCGCCCTCTCCCCTCCCTGCCGCGATCTGCGGCTGGCCACGGGGTAACCCCTGTCTCCGTGACTTTTCTATTACACGCCGGCGAGCCTCCGCTTAGCTCGGCGGCGGCTCCCGGGAATGTGAAGGTCGGGCCGCGCTGTTACTGCCCCCTCCCCCGCACTAGCCGGCTGCCTCACCTCTAGTCGTGCGGCGGCCATCTTTTTCCTCCTCCGGACCCACTCCTCTGCAGGATTACTTCTGCGGACACACAGTGCCCGTTTTTCGCCCTCTGAGCACACCACTGTGGGGTAGGTCATGTTTTTCAAGATCATCATTTGCTCTGTGTGTGTATATATTTTTCTTATCACTGTTTCCTATCCCTTTTCATTGATTTTCTCTTGTGGCTGCTTCTGCCCTGCCCTGTTTCTATTTCCCTTTTGGGTTAATAAACCCTGAATCTATTCCTCAAATTTTCCTCCTGAATACTTATATATATATTTTATCTTTGCTTTCAGGTTGCCTGTCGTTTCTTTTTACAACTGCTTTTAGTCCTCACCTGCAATCATGCAGGATAAGGGTGCTGGTCCTGAGGGCCACATTGATGAATTCCATCAGGAGCTTCCTGAGGGTCAGGCCATATCTGAGGAGTTCCAAGCCTTGATGGACTCCACCATGGCGTCCTCTCTCCAGAGAGCGCTCGCCTCCGCTATGGGGGCTATGTTCTCCTCCTTCTCCCAGACTCTAGCGCAGTCTCTTTTGTTGCCCCAGGTCCTGCCCCTGCCTCACCCGTTGCCCGTAAGGCCAAGGTGAAGGCCAAACACCTCTCCTCCCACTCCATGACGCAGGTTTTACCTGCACTGACAGACTAACTGGAGGCAGTCACGGATGGCGCGCTTCCACCGCGCAAAAGAGCCCCTGGTCGGGCAAAAACGGGCAGATAATGGAAACGGGCTAGATCCCGTGAGGAAAGGTCGGAGAGCGACCGGAGTGAGGAGGATGAATGTGAGGAACTGGACTATGCTTCCGATGATGAAGCCGGCTTGGAGGAGGGAACTCCCCCTGCCGTAGCACCCCGTACTGGGGGCGCTTTCCCTGCTTACTGCCCAAGGGGCGAGCGGCGATGCGGGGATTCTGGATCCGCAGGGTAACCCCCTGTTTGATCCGGACGACTTGCGTCATCCTCGTTCCGCTGAGTGGGAACCCCCCGAGCATATCGCCCGCTATATCGCACACAGGATGTGTACGCCACTCTCTAAGGAGAGTCGCAGTAAGTTACGGGCTGAATGCCCTAGACCTTCGGTCCCAGGATCGACGTGTAAGACGCCAGAGGTCGATCCTCAGATTGCCCAGTTCCTTAATAAATCGGGCTGGAAACAAAAGAAAGGCCTGGATTTTTCTCTGAGAAACTGTCAGGATAAGATAATGGACACCCTTGGTCCTCTGTCTAAGGCCTATGAGGTATTGGAAGCCGCCAAAGCAGGTGAGGCGGAGCTTGACATAGATGTGGCGATTGGCTGGGTGCAATGTGCCATTTGCCTGCTAGGCAATGCCAACATGGCCGTCTCCGCTGAACGCAGGAAAGCAATCCTGCTTAAGATCGACCCGAAGTTGGCTACCATGGCAATCTCAGAACCTGGCCCCTCGGCTGAGGGGATGCTGTTTGGCGATAATTTTGTCAGAGACCTGGGGTCTTACGTAAAAACTTTCACAGCCATTGATAAGGCCCAGGCTAATATGAAGAGGGTGTTTTCCCCTAGGGATTTTGGAGGGGCCAGGCGCAGCAGGAGCCGTCCACCCGGCCGTGGATTCCGGGGTTCGTCTCGGACCCACAGAGGCTCCTTCTTCCCTACCAGGAATTTCCAAGAGCCCAGACCGGCTCCATTGTTCCCCTCCAGAGGGAGACCCTGGAATTCCCGCTATCCGAGAGGTGCCTCGTCGGGGGTGAGTACCCCTTTTTTCCCTCATACGCAAGAGCGGGTGGCGGGCAGATTGGACCAGTTTTACGAGGCGTGGGCTGCCTTGACAACAGATGCTTGGGTTCTCCAAACAGTGCGGGGTTACCACATAGATTTTGTGTCCATGCCTGTCCAACTTTTTGTCCCCAGGGAACTCTCACTCGCTCGAGAGCAAGAAGAATTGATCTCCTCGGAGATCATGGAACTTCGCACCAAAGGTGCAATACAAGAGGTCCCGTTTACTCAACAAGGGTTTACGAGCAACCTGTTTTTGGTCCCAAAGAAAGGAGGGGATGTGCGTCCAGTCATCAACCTCCGCCCCTGTAACGGAGCTCCCTGTACTCCAACTGAGTACCCTCCGTTGACGGATGCTCCTAGCGCTTCCTGAGGACTCCAAGCACTGCAGCAGACACCACAACCACCGCAGACTCCGCAACCGCCGTATCTTGACTGGAGTCTCGCCGTCTTCCTTCCACCCTGGATCAGCTTCTGTCCTCCAGGACTGTGTGGTGAAGATCCCTCCTCCAAGGAGAGCGTGTCAGGAACAAGCTCTTAAAAGAGCTAAGTGACTCAAGCTCAGGGGAGCATGCAGAGCACAGCAATCCCCAATGTGATTATAACATCTCCCTCCAATAACGAGACAAGGCTACGTTTAGAGGGATCAAGAAGAACTGTCAAAACCTTTATTCCCTTGGGACCAGCCAATACAGTCACCACAATAATATTGTTGTGAAACCTCAATAAAATCACAAACAGTCAAACCATATCAAGAAACACACAGTGACTTATCACAACACAATGGCACATTTTTAAAGGGGTGGGGGGAGACAATATTTAACAGTAAATATCTCACCTGCCTGCAGAATTAGCAATGTGCAAATCTACCCGAATATGCAAATGAACCAGTCTTGCAATTCAGGTAGTGCATATTGCTGTTGCTACCAACAGAGGGCACTAGACCAGCTCCATAGCCAAACCCACCTAGTTGGTAGCAAACCTCAGCAATACAAGAGAGCAGGCAATACATTACACAGTACATACACACACACTATAAACAATTACATTACACACCCTGCACCTATAATGGGTACAGGGTGACTAAAACATAGGATAAATAAAGCAGCCCACATAAATAGTCTGTCTGAAGGTAGACTAGGGGCTTTAAAGCCAGATAGATGAAAGAGTCATAGTCACAGGGGAGGAGGCTGGCAAGTAGGCCTCTCCAGGACCAAGTGGCGAAGGGCACTTCGTCACAGCCCCCTCAACGCCTTCCTTCAGTATCATCATTTCCAGATGGAAGGCATCCATTGCCTTCGAGACCTCCTTCAGGAGTCCGACTGGTTGGCTAAACTGGACCTCAAGGACGCTTATTTTACAGTGCCTATAACCACGGCCCACAGAGATTTCCTCCAGTTCACCTGGAAAGGGGGGCACTGGAAGTTTACTTGTCTGCCATTTGGACTCTCCTCGGCCCCCTGGTGCTTCACCAAGGTCATGAAGCCGGTAGTGTCCTTCCTCCGGAGCCATGGAGTGCGTCTGATCATATATCTGGACGACATCTTACTGATGGCCCAATCAAAAGAGCAATTAAAGGTTCATGTCTCATGGACTACGTCCTTGCTCCAAAATCTAGGTTTTCTCATCAATTGGGAGAAATCGGTGTTGGATCCCACCCAATCGATAGAATTTCTGGGGTTTACGGTGGATTCCATCCAACAGTTCTTATTCTTTCCGGAGTCCAAGATGAAGGCTATCAAGAAAGAGATCAGACGTACGTTACGTGCAGACGACCTCTCTATTCGACATCTGGCGAGAGTAATCGGCCTCTTAGCCGCCTCAATACAAGCGATATTCCCTGGACCTCTCCATTATCGGACCCTTCAACGGTTAAAGGGCCCTCACCTACGTGCAGGCCACTCCTACGAGAAGAGGGTGAGGCTCGACGACGAGTCCAGAGACGAATTGACATGGTGGCTGGCCCACATGGATGCCTGGAACGGGAGAGCCATATTCGGTTCCGTCACAGACGTCGTGATAGAGTCCGATGCCAGCTTACACGGCTGGGGCGCACGTTGTGGTACCGCGTCTACCGGAGGCAGATGGTCAGATAAGGAACAAACACTCCACATCAATTGCATGGAACTATTGGCAGGAGCATTCGCTATTCGCAGCCTTACACCGGAACGGGCGAATTGTTGCGTGATGCTCAGGATGGACAATGTGTCAGCGGTCCGCTACATCAACCACCTGGGAGACACGAAATCGCGCATGCTAGCTCTCATGGCGAAAGACTTCTGGTGGTTCTGCCTTCGCAACAACATTTCTGTGCAGGCGGAACATATTCCGGGTCTGGACAACTCAACGGCCGATTGGAACTCACGCTACTTGAGAGACTCTGGAGATTGGCGCTTACACGCTGCGGCCTTCCAGGGATTGGACCTATTTTGGGGCCCATTCGAAGTGGACCTTTTCACGTCCCGTCTCAACACGCAAGTGTCCAAGTTCTTCAGCTGGAGACCAGATCCGGCAGCAGTGGCAACGGATGCGTTCCTTCAGGATTGGCCGAATGCTCGGCTTTACGCCTTTCCCCCGTTCAATCTGATAGCTCGCACGCTGTCGAAGCTGACTCGACACGGCTGCTCGATGGTGCTGATCACACCACTGTGGCGGTCTCGACCTTGGTTCCCTCGGTTACTAGAATTGACCGCAGATTACCCACGTCTAATACCAACCTTCCCGAATCTCCTGAGGGAACCGGATGGCAACTCGCACGAGTTAGTGGATCGCGGCCTCCTACATCTGATGGCATGGCCCCTTTCAGGGGACCCTGGAATATCGCGGGAGTTCCGCAGTCAACTCTCGACCTCCTCGACAATGCATGGGCACCAGGTACTCGAGTGGCATACCGATCCGCCTGGCGAATCTGGTCTAGTTTGTGCGTGGAACGGTCAGTGGATCCCGTATCTGCCCCTTTACATATGATCATGGAATTCCTTACTGGGATGTTTGAATCTGGGAAGGCGTATCACACCATTAACCTATGCCGATCCGCTATATCAGCTGGGCATCAAGGTTTGGATGGTTCGCCTGTGGGATGTCACCCCTGTGTATGCCGGCTGCTCAAAGGGATTTGTCTCACTAGACCGCCTTTTGGGACGTGAATGTGGTTCTCCAATTTTTGTCATCTTGGTATCCAAATCAGGACCTGACACTGAAACAGCTGTCGGCTAAGGTGGTCATGCTGTTATGTCTAATTTCTTGTAGGAGGGTGTCGGATGTTCAAGCACTTGACTGGAATGCCATTGCATTCGCCCCGGAAGGCATCTCCTTTAACATATCCAGAAGGACGAAGTCGGCTTCGAAAGTGTTCGTTTATCCTAGATTCCAAGATAATCCTGCTCTCTGTCCAGTAGAATGCCTTCAGGCCTATCTCGAGGTTACTTGACCGTTGCGATCCCTGGATTTATGCCCCTTGTTCATTTTGTTTCGAGCCTCACACCTTCCGGTGTCTACACCTACATTGGCAAGATGGGTACGGGAGTTGTTGACTCTGGCCGGGATCGATACATCCAGATTCACCCCTCATTCAGTCCATGGAGCTATGGCCTCTAAGGCTTCGGTTATGGGCTGCCGCTTGGAAGATATTCTGCATGCAGCGGATTGGTCACGGGAGTCGACTTTTCGTGATTTCTACTTCAGGCCGATTGACCATTTTGCATCTCAAGTGGTTTCTAAGCTTTGAACTTGCATAATAGGAGCCTCCGTGTCTTTAATAAAATTCCCAGATTTTACTATTAACATGACGTAAAGTCATGATTTTATTAAAGACACGGAGGCGAGTATTATTCCCACCCACCCACCCGGTTGGGGTTGGACATTGGCTGGTATGGTGGGTAAGTATGGTAAGTTCTCTATTAGAAGTTTTGATTTTATGTTTCAGTATCTGACGTTCTATGTATTGGGGAATGCATTTATGCTACCACTTGCTATATTACCGTGTTTGGGTGTGAAGAGTTGGGTTTGACTTAGTGATTTACTTGTTATAGTTATGCACATACAGTTGGAGCCCAGATATTACCTTCTTTTTTCTGTCTCCTTTAGCCTGAATTCATCATGATTTTCCATGTTGGAGCTGCTGTTGGCTACGTTAGCTGAAGTTGGATGTTCTACATTTGGTCTTCGTTATCCGCAAGCAAGAGGGGGATTGTGGGTGCTTCAAGTATATTATAGTCACTCCCTGTGTTATGTGATTGGTTGCTTGAGCACTGTATTTTTTTGTTCATTTCAGTTATTTATTTATCTCTATTTCTTTGCTGCTGAGAGTAATAAAGAAAGAGATATGCATAATAGGAGCCTCCGTGTCTTTAATAAAATCATGACTTTACGTCATGTTAATAGTAAAATCTGGGAATTGGTAACTAGTGCAGTAAAAAATACTGAAATTACAAACAATTACATAAATTGCAATAAGAGTATCAGCTCTAGCCAAGCCCTAAATCTTGCAACAACGCAAGCACAATCTCACTATTAAACCTAAATGTTTTAATTCACTGGTTTTATGTATTTTTTATTATATTTGTATAGTTTACACTAATATGTTTTTTTTATATTCTACGTGCTGTGGAACACATGATTGACACTAACTACATCCAATCGGTTAGGGAAGTTTGATTTTTTTTTTTTTATGTTATCATGAGCATCTCTTGTTCGTATGTTCTGCTTTTGATGTTAATTACAATAAATTAGTTTATTTTTATTTTCTGGTTGCTCTTTGATGTTATTGGTGGCAGCAGTGAAATAGAGGTTCCTTGCGCAGTGTTGGGGTCCAAAGGATGTCTCAATTTCCTTAATAAGTGTCTTTTTACCCATTCCAAAATGTAGTATCTCCAAGTTAGTCTGTCAGTGCAGGTAAAACCTGCGTCATGGAGTGGGAGGAGAGGTGTTTGGCCTTCACCTTGGCCTTATGGGCAACGGGTGAGGCAGGGGCAGGACCCGTACCCAGTAGGATAGGGTTAGCTACCTGGGGCAACAAAAGAGACTGCGCTAGAGTCTGGGAGAAGGAGGAGAACATAGCCCCCATAGCGGAGGCGAGCGCTCTCTGGAGAGAGTACGCCATGGTGGAGTCCATCAAGGCTTGGAACTCCTCAGATATGGCCTGACCCTCAGGAAGCTCCTGATGGAATTCATCAATGTGGCCCTCAGGACCAGCACCCTTATCCTGCATGATTGCAGGTGAGGACTAAAAGCAGTTGTAAAAAGAAACGACAGGCAACCTGAAAGCAAAGATAAAATATATATAAGTATTCAGGAGGAAAATTTGAGGAATAGATTCAGGGTTTATTAACCCAAAAGTGAAATAGAAACAGGGCAGGGCAGAAGCAGCCACAAGAGAAAATCAATGAAAAGGGATAGGAAACAGTGATAAGAAAAATATATACACACACAGAGCAAATGATGATCTTGAAAAACATGACCTACCCCACAGTGGTGTGCTCAGAGGGCGAAAAACGGGCACTGTGTGTCCGCAGAAGTAATCCTGCAGAGGAGTGGGTCCAGAGGAGGAAAAAGATGGCCGCCGCACGACTAGAGGTGAGGCAGCCGGCTAGTGCGGGGGAGGGGGCAGTAACAGCGCGGCCCGACCTTCACATTCCCGGGAGCCGCCGCCGAGCTAAGCGGAGGCTCGCCGGCGTGTAATAGAAAAGTCACGGAGACAGGGGTTACCCCGTGGCCAGCCGCAGATCGCGGCAGGGAGGGGAGAGGGCGGGTGGCGGCACTGCCGAACGCGGCAGTAACAGCCCCCCAGGGGAGCACAACACGGGGGAGACAGTAAAACAAAACAGAAGTATAATAAAGTAACAGGCTCCTAATAAGCCTTAAGGCTAAGACTAGGAGCAGCAAACAAATAATAATATAACAATGCAGTATAAAGTAGTTCAATATCAGCACAGAGCAGAAAATTTGTGTACTTAACTGGTCTGAGAGGAGCAAAGAAAGAGGGGGATTGTGGGTGCTTCAAGTATATTATAGTCACTTCCTGTGTTATGTGATTGGTTGCTTGAGCACTGTATTTTTTTGTTCATTTCAGTTATTTATTTATCTCTATTTCTTTGCTGCTGAGAGTAATAAAGAAAGAGATATGCATAATACTCGCCTCCGTGTCTTTAATAAAATCATGACTTTACGTCATGTTAATAGTAAAATCTGGGAATTGGTAACTAGTGCAGTAAAAAATACTGAAATTACAAACAATTACATAAATTGCAATAAGAGTATCAGCTCTAGCCAAGCCCTAAATCTTGCAACAACGCAAGCACAATCTCACTATTAAACCTAAATGTTTTAATTCACTGGTTTTATGTATTTTTTATTATATTTGTATAGTTTACACTAATATGTTTTTTTTATATTCTACGTGCTGTGGAACACATGATTGACACTAACTACATCCAATCGGTTAGGGAAGTTTGATTTTTTTTTTTTTATGTTATCATGAGCATCTCTTGTTCGTATGTTCTGCTTTTGATGTTAATTACAATAAATTAGTTTATTTTTATTTTCTGGTTGCTCTTTGATGTTATTGGTGGCAGCAGTGAAATAGAGGTTCCTTGCGCAGTGTTGGGGTCCAAAGGATGTCTCAATTTCCTTAATAAGTGTCTTTTTACCCATTCCAAAATGTAGTATCTCCAAGTTAGTCTGTCAGTGCAGGTAAAACCTGCGTCATGGAGTGGGAGGAGAGGTGTTTGGCCTTCACCTTGGCCTTAAGGCTAAGACTAGGAGCAGCAAACAAATAATAATATAACAATGCAGTATAAAGTAGTTCAATATCAGCACAGAGCAGAAAATTTGTGTACTTAACTGGTCTGAGAGCAGCAAAGAAAGAGGGGGATTGTGGGTGCTTCAAGTATATTATAGTCACTTCCTGTGTTATGTGATTGGTTGCTTGAGCACTGTATTTTTTTGTTCATTTCAGTTATTTATTTATCTCTATTTCTTTGCTGCTGAGAGTAATAAAGAAAGAGATATGCATAATAGGAGCCTCCGTGTCTTTAATAAAATCTATAGTTTTTACAGTGCAACTGTTGCATTGCTTAGCCATTTACCATATATTCTGACACTTGGCCTGTATATGTAAACAATATATTTTTGCTTGTGAACCTGTCTTGGCAGACTTTGGTTTTTCCTGCCTGTTCTGTAGTGTGTGTAGAGAAACCAGTTAGATCATCATTAGGTTCCAAAGATGCTAGAAACGAGTCAGGTCAGATATAGATTTATGATGAAAGCCAACACAAAATATTTTTTTTACTAAAGTAATTCACTGCACGTTTGTTTTGTTTAGTGCTGTAGTTGTTATGGTGCTTTTGTTGTGAATTTTACATTTATATATAGGCTGCGTTTTGGGCCATCACAAACTACTCTATACCAATGCTTTCCTGGATTGAAGGCCACTGGCGAGCGTACTTCAACATATGATGTAGTTGTTATGGTGCTCTGAGTGTATCTTTAAGGTTAACAAACTATCAGGAATGTCATATGGTCTACAATAGATTGAGTTGTACATTTTAGGGATCACTGTATTATACAATAAATTAAAATGCATAGTTTGTAACTTTTGTTATGTAAAAAAAAATAATCATAGTTTTGTTGCACCAGCATATCAGGTTTAGTCAGTTCTATCACATTGTTACTGCTTCTGTTATCTACCGCCACAAACAGCCTCCAGGGATGAGCTAAACCCTAATAACTGATAGCACCCGCTCCCCTTTAAATACAAGGCAAGCAAATATGGGTTAACTGAAACAACAAAAAAAATAAAAACCTTTCAATGGGTTAATCTACTAAACCAGGAATTATGGATAATGGACCATGGAATAAAGCAGGGATAGGCAACCTTCAGCACTCCAGCTGTTGTGGACTACATCTCCCATGATGCTTTGCCAGCACTGTGTATGGAAGAGCATTATAGGAGATGTAGTTCACATGCTGAAGGTCACCTACCCCCTGCTTATAAACAAACACTCTGTTTAGGCACATGACAGTCTCCCTGGCACAGAGCGGCGGGCGGTATTGGCTCAGGACAGCGGGTGACATGAGCGGCTTGCTGGACAGCGCACGCACTAGACACATGTCTCCTCTACAGGGCAGAAGGACGCGGCGGTCACGTGACAGGCACGGGGAGGCCGGCCTCGCGGCAGCCAATCGGAAGCCGGCGTGCGCCTGATCCGAACACAGCGCTGGGACGTTCCAGGGCAACGTTCTATGGGAAGTGTGTGTGAGTTCCGCACAGCATGGCTGCCAAGGTATGTGTGCAGTGTATGGGGACACAGGGATCAGTGGCTGTAACTGGCTGGGCTGCAGGAAACCTCACATCACGGCTCCTCAGCAGCAGAGCTGTCACTGTGTCTGTGATTAAGGGAAAGCACTGGGAGAAAGACACTGGTTAGTTTTGACCTAGGGCCTGCCCTTGTAGTGGGTCATATGCATCTCTGGGGATTTCAGGATAGGGACAGCCTCAAGAGACACTGAGTGCCTTGTGGCATCTCTAGTCTGTGACCAGTAAGGTTGGTCTTATTCTGTGCCCACCTTCAGTTTAGTCTTATACCCCTGGCAGATCATACCTGACTCACAGCAATCCACCTTAAAAAAAATAAAATAAAAAAAATAAAACTTATCTTTTTATATAGAAAAGATGGGGTTGCTAAATGTATATTCTCAAGGACGAATACTGGGTCATGTATTGAGGCTGCTGCTGTTCTACTTACAGTGCCAAGTGATGCCCTAGAGTATGGAGAATTCATATGCTGCATTCTTTATGCTATGACTTGTTATACATTCCACAGGGCAACACTGTCAGTTGCTGCCCATCAGTTTGTATGTGTTGTGTCCAGTAAAAGATGGGGGATCTGGCAACCCTTAAAGTAGCTGCACCTGTTTCAGCACCAGTTACTGACTACCTTAATCAAAGCACTAAGTCCAGCTGTATAGTGCAGTCCCAAATGTTTGGATTTGCCATGAGACTTTGTTTATATGATCATGTCCCAATCTCTGTACTAAGTTTATAGTTTCTGTCTTTGACATTAAGCAGTTAAGCTGCTGGAGTGACCCTGCTTCCCCTCAGTCTGTCAGAGCAACTGATTTGCATTTACCTGATCAGCTGTCTGAATGACAGTCTTCTTCTTTGTAATCATGATTATGTTGTATCAGGATAATAAGGAATTGTCTTAAATTATCGGAATGAAACAAATCCCTGAAGGGTTCTGTTTTGTGTTCGTTGCATAATTACAGTGAAGGTTAAATGAGTGTCGTGTAATTTAATTTCACTGTCTGGGTTTCCAGCCCTGCTGTTTGTCATTTAGCAGGCTAGTTACCTGATTTTTCATACTTTGGCGAGGAGTCCTGCCAGTATGTGTGTTTGTTTGTAAATGTGTTTTTTGTTTGTTTGTTTTGTTCTATATGCGTGTACGTCCTTTAATGAAGCAATGTACTGTCAAGGAGAGGAAGATCAGTTATACCCTTTCCCTTTAATCATGGCTAGAACAGGTAGAAATACTGCTCCCTTAAAACATTTCCACCTGGATTTTCACAGTGGCAGCAATGCTACTTACCTGGCTATGCCTGTCTTATGTAATAGTAGTATATGTATGTAGTTTAGTAGTATATGAGTCTGTAGGTATTCAGTAAGTAGATTTATTAACAAAAAAAAAGTACTATTTTCTTAGGGAATAGTCATTTGTTTGAACTAGATTATTAAAACGATTGTCAGAGGAGCAGGGGACTTATGATAGTAGATATTAAAGTTGTATAGTTACTTTGTTGTATATTACAAAGTAGCAGTCACAACCATCAAGTGTTAAATCGTGGTTACTCATTCGGTATTGCATACATTCTTGTGGTTAGGTAACAATTCAAAGTCAATAGGTCATTTTAATTTTTATTTTTTTCTAATTTACATTTCATATCAATAGAATAATGGTTGATATATTGCCTAAAAATAGACTAAATAAGATGGTTCCAGATTGTTATATTTATACTACAGCTGCTACAAATGGGACGGTTTTAAAGGGACACTCTACTACCCAAATAAAATAATAACCCTGTTTAGTAGCTGTACCCTCATTCTTATTTGGGGTATATATAATAGCAGCTTACAAAAAATTGTCTGTAGCCTTTGCAAGCTTTCCCTTTCTAACCCTGCCCAGACTTCCTGTGGCTGTCCAATCACAGACTTCCCAATATAGCTCAGTAAGAAGTCTTTACAAGGCAGGTGCACTGAGTATTTGCTGCCTCTTCAGTTTAGTTCCACTGAGCCAAACAACCAGGAAGTAACATAATTAAATGTATATAATTGTAAAATGATTTTGCCTGCCTTTTTCCTGCGCTGAGGCTCCCATGATGCTGCTTACCTCTCCGTCTCTTAGAATGGTTTCCATCTTCTCTATCCTTGATCCAATTCAATGCTCCTCTTATAATTGGGCACCTGATGTGCAATGTGTGTTTCTAAGCTTCCCCATAGGAAAGCACTGAACCAGTAGGACAGCCACTAGAGATGGATTTAATCTTGGAGTTTCTAAAACGACTGCAGTATTTTACATTGCAGGGTCCACTGTAACTGCACCAGAACCACTGCATTGAGATGAAGTGGCCTTGGTGACTTTAGTGGTCCTTTAAGACTGCAAATGTGAGGTGAATACAGAGAATTCCTCATTGTAGGAAGTATGGTACCACCTACCACATGGCTCATGTGCATCATATGTTGTGTATTGCAGAATAATGCATGAATGATTTGAACTACAAATCAAGTCTTGAAGCATTCTAACCTCCTAGCACAATGCGTCCCCCTCTCCTCCAAAACAAAAAAGTTTAGTAGAGCCGGCTTTCAGCTCCTCAAAAAGAAAATATGGAGAGTCCTATATCTGTTCCGTTTTTATACTCTGTACTCTTGTTTTTTTTTTTCTGCTATGTATAGTGTTCATTTTTGAGATTGTATTTGGCAAAGAATGTTTAAGTATTAAATCTTTTGTTGAACATAAAAGAAAAAGTGTATAGTATTGTTTCATTTTAATGTAATAATTTTCAGTTTTGATGGAGAGCAAACACACACCCTGTTAATAATAATAATAATAATAATAATAATATTATTATTATTATTATTATTATTATTATTATTAGCATTATTATTATTTATAAAGTGCCAACAAATTCTGCAGAACTGTTCAATGTGTGGACGAACAGAGTTGGACACATAGTAACAGAGGGTGTTGTGGACCCTGTTCAGACGAGCTTATATTCTAGAGCTATGGACATTTTAATATATTCTCCACTGGCACTTGTGCCTGTTGAGCTGTGATGCATGGCAGTGACAACTTTTTTTATTGTGTTATTACCTACAAATGATCATGTTTACTTAAGAATGTTGAGTGTTTGCCCAGATTGGTAAATGACTAAACAGGATGAAATGAAATGAAGGTCGTTTAAGGTCCCTACAGTTTTGGGTGACTTCCTTTCCTAAGAGAAATCTGAGCCTATGGCTGGCAAAGAATCCTCAGAGTAAGTCTCATAGTAACTGAAGGGCTATAGCTTGGTTACTAACTTTTTTTTTTTTTTTCTTCCTGCATACCATGTATCACCTTCCTTATCGCTGATAGTTTAATCATTGTTAGTCAAGTGACAGATCCTCCATTTAAAAAAAACTAATTGCAAACCCAGGTTGCTATTATGAGCAAAAAGGAAACCCCTTTTATTTTCATTTTCTTTTTTACTCCACAAGTGGCAGGCTTAACATTGAAGTTTGTCTGTGAATATATTTTATCCAGTATACAATCCGTTACTGCCCCCCTTACATCTATGAGAAAATTAGAAGGAAAAAAAATTAAAATACCCCTCTATTAACTTTTGAATTGTTACCTGACCACAAGAATTTATGCAATACCGAATGAGGAGTAACCACGAATTAACACTTGATGGTTGTGACTGCTACTTTGTAATATACAACAAAGTGGTGGTCCAGTTTCTTTGTGCAGACTGCCAGGGGCTTTCACATTATAGAGGGGATAGCTGGGACCTAGTACTCACTATCTTCTGGTTTCCAGGAGGTCCTCTCTCAAAGTCTTGCGAACCTGATATTTTGCGTGGAGCATTGCCATGGTAACCCATGGCAGCGCTTTTACGGCCAGGGGCTCGAGAGAGGACCTGCCGGAAACCAGAAGATAGTGTGCTGGGTCCCAGCCGCCCCTCCACAATGTGAATGGCATCAATGGCATGCTATCTCTCTACAAGCCAGTATCCACATTTAAAAAAAGAATTACTTAAAAAGTAATTTTTGTTTACCCAATGCATACTTTTAAACTACTCAACTAAATTAGAATTTATACTTGGTAGCCCCTATATTCAATCCTAGGGTGCGTAGGGTCAATGTCTTGTACCAGAGGGTCCTCCGCATGGTTAAACCAATATTTTTTTATAATAGTTATTATAAACTTCCCAGAATAATAAAAAAATAGAGCGAACTCCTTCTCACTCTTCTCTTTTGTTATAATCTCGGTTTATTTTTTACATCCCTGTTTTACTTTTACTTTTTAGGAGATTTTTCCTAATTTTTTTTTTTATTTTTTTTTTTATATATATATAAATATTCTTTTTAGTCTGCGATTGGCATAATGTTTTTTCTCTAAATTCGTTCATACGTTTCCCTGCCTGATCTACATATACAGCTATCTCCTGGTCCTCATTAATTGTCCTATGGGGATATCGTTTAACTATGACAACTACCATAAAGAATCAAGATATTTAAAATCTGCCCCAACACAGATTGACTGCTTATATTGGTGGGGGAATGCCAGGGCACCCCTGGCGCATAACAGACTATCGCGTGGTTAAAGTACTGTGAGAGTTCTTTTAAAGAAGTCATGGTAGCCACACAAGGTAAAATATTAACTCCAGTACTCCTAGAGAAGAATGTACATTGCTATATAGTTGTAAATGCAGTTACTGGGTAACTGGAGAAAAACGTATTATAATAGGCCATTGGTGTTTATTTTAATTAGAGGCATCTGTTGGTGTCAACAAAGAATGTTGTAAGGGAGTATGCATTCTGATCACAATCTCCCTTAGGTAATAGGGATGACAGGAGAAACCAGAAAAGAACAGTGTCATTGAAAGTAATGTTATTTGCACAGCAAAACAGAATACAGCGGAGTCCCCTTGCCCCATCTTTCTATTCAGCGTTTAACTGTTTATAATAAGAAGAGTTCCCCAGCAACATCCCCTCTGTGCTGCTTGGGCTAATAAGTAACATTCACCTGAGCAGTAATGGACGTCTGTCGCTTTCCGGAATTGATTGGTATGGCTAGGAGGAAATGTGTAAACTCTATTTTAGCCATACCTCCAGTAAGGAGGCAGTGGCGTAACTGGAGGTCTGGTCGCCGGGGGCAGAACAAAATTTTGCACACCGTATACCCTGTCCGAGTGGTTGGAAGGCAGACTATAAAACTGTAGTATTTGTTGACATAGTGCGTTACAATTTTCATGCATGAACACAATGCAATAGAAAAAAAAAATACCTGGTGATGAATTTAAGCATATTTTGTCTCTGTTTGTATTTGTGTTTAGTGTTAGCATTTGAATGCAGTTGTTTGTTTGTACTGTTGCTATTTTAAAGCAGTGGTGTAATTGTGTTTGATACCTGGGTGCACATACATTGCCCTGCACATACACACTAAAACACACACAAATACATACACTCACTGATTTTGAAACACACTCATTGACATGCACAAACTCACAAATTAATTGTAATTTTTTAAAAATTCTTTATTTTTGTTGTGCATCAGATACCAATAAGCTTACTGCCACAACAGCAACAATAAGCACAATCATGTAGAAGCATAGTACATGTGTGACAATCCATTAAACTGCACGAAATTCTAAGGTAGGAAGGAGTGCAACAAGCATGGAATAAGGTGATAGCAGATAAACAGTTTATCTACTATACTAATACTGTATAACCTGCTAGAATAATTCACATATAGTGAAACCACTGGAATTAGATCTCTCTGTATGTTGCTGCACCATTCGACAAATAGAGTAAGTAAAAAAGAAGTAACAAAATTGCATCTGTTTTCTAAGCATAAGCTCAGAATACAGCCGATAGACCTGAGGCCAGAGTCAGCCTACCCCCGTAGGCAGGACAGTTGAGGGATGCGCATGAAGGTTCTCTTTAAGTTGTATCAAAGTGGTTCCAAGAGTGTGAGCTCCACCATATACAGGCCCGATCATGAGCTTGCTGCGAAGGTTCTTGGACTCTGAGGCTGTCTCCTATCAAGCCCATTCTTCTCCGGGTATAGCGTAAGGCTCTAAGGATAGGCTGCCGCATTCAGTGGTTGTTCTTCTGCGCCCTTAAATGCTGCGATGATGGCTTTCTCTCTTTCTGTTTCACATTGCTCCAGGCTTCCTCTGGAAGCTTTTTCCTGGTAGTTTCTGTTCGTCATTGTAGTTGTGACCAGAAACATTGAAATATTCCCTCAAGTCTCTGCTGACATATGTCTGTGGAGCTGCTGTGAGCATTTGGGGATAAGTTTCAATCTGGCAAGTTTGAAAGTACTGCATCAGCCATTCTAAGTTGCAGGGCTTTGCCTGATAATGGCTGAGTGGTGTGGGCACATGCATCAGAGGTTGTCAGCAGCACCCCAGTGGGGACCGGGATGACCCACTCCAGGGCAGGGGGGTAGGAGTTCGTCAAGGGGGGTAGGAGTTCGTCAAGGCCACACGCTGAGTAGATTAGTGAAAGGAGTGGCCTCCTCCTCCCAACTCCAGTACAGGTAGGACGCAATGCAGTGTTTTGGAATTTCAGAAGTGACAAGCTCAGGTGAGGTCTCAAACGAATCAGCTGTGCGCCCCTGATGTGGGTAGCATACTGTGATGAGTATATCTTATGAGCCCTTGGTGTCACCCCAATTATGTTTTTTTTTTTATAAACAATTTAGACGTGCGCTCATTCTGCACCCGACCAAATCGCTTGATGGTCAAGCCTCACTACCTTTTGGAGAGCTGTTGTGAGTACTTTCCATGGGGTCCAGTGGGGATCTTCTCCCTGGGGTTCAGTGGCTCCTACAATCTAGCTCCCTTGCACACTGTTTAGGGATACCGAGGCCGGAATTATGTCCTATTCTGGCTCCCGGCCTCACCACAGAAGGTGCACGAGGAAGCCGTGAGAAACTTGAAGAACATCAGCACTCCCTTGCCACTACCTGCAACCTCTCCCCAGTAAATTTTAGCATAATCTGCACCTTCCGTCTCCTAGTGCCTACTCTACCTTACTGAATAAGCAAGGCTAGCCAGCCACCTCCTGGACCCCCTGTGACAGGGCATTGGCCAGCTCCTCTCGACGCCAAACAGTGTTAAACTGTTCGAAAAATGACTTAATACTGAATGGAGCGACAGCGCCATAAAACTCAAGACACTATTACACATTGACATAAAATTGTGTCCCTTAAACTTATTTTCAGGCAGCAAAAAACATCAGTGCCCTAAATTTATTTTAGGAGTATTTGTTAAAGGCAAATTTTCCTAATTGCAATAACTGTCCCTATCGAATGCTTTGTAGTGTGCAATGAAAATATTGTGTAAATGGGAAGACCGGAGGCCAAAAGATGCAGAGAAAACACTGATATTGCTATCATAGCAAAGCTCCCTCCAGAATAATAGTGGGTAAGGGAAGGTGTTTTTTAAGAAAAAAAAAAAAAAAAGAAATTCCTAGAACTCTATTAAACTATATCTAAGGCCCGGAAGCAAATGATTTGGTGTATGGAAGTAGGGGTACTTTTAATGTCCTGTACTTGTTGGCCGTAGGCAAAAGTAACCCAACCATGATTCTGCTATAGTTAGTCAGGAAATAGCACTTTCTAATTTTATTGGAAACAAAAGGAGATCTGGTGTTAAGATATTTGCATAAACCAAAAGTTAACCAAATCTAGTCAGGTGCGTGATACAAAGCACTGTACGCTGCTGTCAAATGTGAAAATCTTCACCTTGCAAGCATAGTGCCTGCAAGGGGAAGGTAGCTCTCCACTGCCTGTGGGTGCTTCCTCTACCCTTCCTTCATTCATGAAGTGGGAGAAATCCTACCTCTGTCCTCCTCACACCCTCCCATCACTGGCCGGAAGCGCCCATGCTCTCTGAGCTGGCTAATTGGTCCAAACACAGACTTTTCTACTTTGTGCAGCCTCTGCAATGTCAGAGGAGGGGCAGAAATCAGCGCCGGGAGCTTTAGCTTGCGTTGGATTTTGGGTGAGTAATTCCATTTCCATAGTGCCCAGTAGGGTATTTTACAGAGAAAAGGACCCTCCCCCTTAAAATGGTTGGTGTAACTCTTTAGGACTGTAGTGGTAAATGGTTTTACAATAATTCTTAGTGATGGGGTGATATCTAAAGCTTGTAATTATAATGTAGGGTGTTCATCTTAGCTTTAAGATAAGGCCAGGGACTAATGAAAGTATTTAGAAAATTGGGCAGACTAGATAGGCCGAATGGTTCTCATCTGCCGTCACATTCTATGTTCTTCTGTGTTAGGAAGAAGACTTTATTTTAAGGACATCACTGGTACATGTATGATTAGTGGAGTCAGCAGCAGCTATTTTTTGTTTTTATTTAAATGGCTGCAGGTGCTGCTTGAGAGTGTTAATTCCAACTATTATTATTATTATTCGTAGTAGTAGTAGTAGTAGTAGTATTTATATAGCGCTAGTTTATTCTGCAGCGCTACAATAAAAGGGGAGTTTACCAAATGAGACAATAACAAAATGTAACAGGAACAATAGGTAGTTGAGGACCCTGCTCAAACAAGCTTGCATTCTAGAGGAGGTGGGGTATAAAAACACAATAGGAAGGGTATTGAGAGAGACCGCAAATAGACATGGTGGGAAAGTAGCAGAACTGGAGTTGAGTGTGGCCCTATAGGAGCGAGCAAGAGGAAGGTTTGAGAGATAGAAGTTACTCTTGGAGGCCATAAGCAATCCTGAAAAGATGGGTTTTGAGGGACTTTTTCGTGGATTGAAGACTAGGGGAGAGTCTGACAGGGGTAGGCAGGCTTTTCCAAAGGAAAGGAGACGCCTGTGAGAAGTCTTGCAAGCGTGAATTTGCAGTATGGGTGCAAGCAGCAGACAGGAGAAGGTCACCAGTAGAGCGGAGAGGCCGAAAAGGGGCATACCAATGATTCTACTAAGAAATGTAAGTGGGGCTAGAGTTGGTTAAAACTTTATAGGTAATGGTTAGTATTTTACATTGACAAATGTAGGGGAAAGGAAGCCAGTGTAAGCAGGGGTGAGGTGTGAGAGGAGCAACAGGAGAGAAATATCAGCCTGGCAGGAGCATTCACCACAAATTTTAGGGGGGCAGTACGGCTTCAGGGGAGATCAATTAGGAGAGAATTACAGTAATCGATGCGAGAGATTACTAGACAGTGAACAAGCTCCTTGGCAGCATCTTGTGTAAGAAAAGGGCGTATGCAGGCAATGTTTTTAAGTTGGAATCAACAGGTTTTAGAAACAGACTGGACATGAGGCACAAAGGTGAGGCCAGGATCAAAAGTGACACCAAGACAGCGAGCTTGAAAGGATGGGGTGAAGCAGGTACTGTCAACCTGCAGGGAGAGTGAAGGAGGAGGATCAGTGTTATCAGCAGGACAGCAGTAGAGGAGAGATATGTATGTATATATGTGTGTATGTATGTGTGTGTGTGTGTGTATATATATATCTATATCTATATCTATATCTGGGTTTCGTCAGCGTACAGATGGTAGTGGAATTCAAATGAATTAATGAGTTTGCCGAGAGAGGCAGTATAGAGAGAGAACAAAAGGTGACAAGGAACTGAACCTTGAGGGACTCTGACTGAGACAGGACGAGGAGAAGAGTTGCTGTTGTAAAAAGAGACACTAAAGGAGCGTTGGGAGAAATAGGAGGAGAACCACGAGAGGGCTGTGTCACAGAGACCAAGAGATTGAAGAGTTAGGAGAACTAACAGCGTTAAACAACAGCGTTAAAGGTAGCAGAGAGGTCAAGAAGAATTAGTATAGAGTAGTGGCCTTTGGATTTGGCTGTGATTAGGTCATTTGTAACTTTAATTAGAGAAGTCTCAGTAGATTGGAGGGGGTGAAAGCCTGGTTGAAGAGCATCGAGGAGGGAGTTGGAATTTAGGAAGCGAGTCATACGAGTGAAGACAAGTATTTTTAGAAGCTTTGAGGAAAATTTGAAGCAGGTGGTACAAGACAAGGGGCGAGAGCTCTGGTGAGGTGGGAAGGTACTGGATCAAGCGGACAGGAGGTGAGAGGAGAAGTGCAGCCACCTCCTGTTCAGTAGCTGGGGGAGGGGGGGGGTTTGTCTTGGAGGGTAGGGATGGTATGGTCCAAGTGAGGTTGAGATGGAGAGGGGGGATAATTCCTTAACTGTTTAATATTGTCAGTAATGTAACATTCCAAGCTATCAGCTGAAAGATTAGTTTGTGGGGTGGTCACAGCAGGGCAAAGAAGAGAGTTAAAGAGATGCCTAGAATTGCGGGAGCATGAACTAATAAGAAGAGAAAAGTAGGACTGTTTAGCAAGGGTGAGGGCTGCACTGTATGAGCGCAAGCCAAATTTATAGTGTAGAAAGTCTGACTAGGTGCAAGACTTCCTCCTGCAGCGTTCAGCTGAGTGGGAGCATCTCTGCACGTAGCGAGTTGAGTTTTTCTGCCACGGTTAGATGTGAGCCCTCCTTGAGGAGCATGCTTAGAGTGGGGCTGCAGCGTCTAGAGCCAAGGTGAGTGTAGCATATGAGGAGATAGCCAGAGAGGGACAGGAGAATGTAGGGATGGATGAGAGTTTGGAATGGAGATCAGCTGAGAGTTACTGGAGGTCAAGAGAAGTCAGACTCCTGAGTTGTGGGGGGTAGGGGGGTTAGGTTGAGGGTATTGGGTGTGGGGGCACTCGAGAATAAATGATAGGAGGTGGTGGTCTGATAGAGGAAATGGCGTATTACAGAGATTGGAGACTGAGCATGCATTTGAAAAAATAAGATCTAGGGTATTGCCAGCTACATGTGTGAGAGAAATAGCCCAAAGGAGGAGGTGAATGAAATAGGCAGATTGGGCCATGCGTGTATAAGATATTAATAATTTTTATATAATTTTGGCGTGTTATTTCTTGCTTCTGCAGCACTCTACAGCCTTGTAAATGTTTTACTACGTTTTTTTTTCCCCACTTATTCAAGATACCAGACCAGTCTCCTTCTCTGTTTGAAAAAAAAAAAAAATATGATATTGTAATGAGATTTTTATTTTATATATTGAACTTATTTTTTGTATTTTGAAGAACAAGGCCTCTCTCTTTTCATCCTGTTATTGAATTATGGGAAATTTCATAGTACTGTTTTAAGTGAGAAAAATGCTGATCCCAGGTATCCCTTCAGAGTATTCATATTTTTCCTTCTTTTCACCTCAAGATTCTAGCAGAGAGTGAAAACCAATTACTATAACTATTTCTACTTTAGAATATTTTCCAGATCTGTATCTCTTCCAGATTTCATAGAAAGAAAAGCAATGATTCTGTGGCTTTCTGTCCATTAGCTTTAGGAAAAATGAAATACTCACACCCCCTACTTGCGAAAACTATAAATGCCTCCGGCTATCACACTGACCCAGGCTTAAAGCTTCTTCCAGCTGTCAAAGTCACTTGAATTTCAAGTGCCATGTCTTTATTTTTCTCTTTTCCCATTCCCTACCCCTTATGTAATTGAATCTCTATATGTCTGGGGTAAAATAGTTCTGCAAAGGGATTACAGTGCAAACCTCTTTCTAATATTTTCAAGCTTTCCATTTACCAGATTACTACATGGCGGTATAGGCTAATCAGCTGCCTTAAATATTTTTGTTCAGTGTGGGAGTAATGTCCTTGTTACTGAACTCATTCTTGTTTTAGTTTGTTGAATACAGTTTACTATGTAACCTATTCTTGGTTTAGATTATGAATACAGTATAGCAACATAAACTGTAGTTTGAAGTTAACGTATTTTTATGTTCTTAGTATTATGTAGGTCACAATGCCTGTTAAAAAAGAGGTAGTAACTTGCAGGGGGCTTGACAGTACCCCACTACATAACTGAGTTTTAAGCTTGCTTGCCAATGTCCATGCCAACCTCTTCATATAACGGTAATGTAAATAAAAGAAACTTATCCTGGCTTCTGTCAAATGGGTTTGTTAATAATAATAATAATAATAATAGCAACAACCCTTAGTAGTAAAGTTTTCGTAAATGTGGCATTTAATCAGTCCCTTCAAGGAACACTGTAGGCAGTTTAACAACATCATCTTATTGAAGGTGTATAGTGCCTTCAGGTCCTGTCCTAACCCCCAAAACCCAGTATTGAACTAATTAGAAGGCCTGGACCGGCGTCTTCAAGCCTCTCTTCCAAGCCCTCTGCGTATGAGAGCAGGGAATCTTTCTTCCTGGCTCTCATACGTCTAGTGCAATAACTGTCGTCATTGGGTACAATTATTCTCTTCTGGAGAATTGTATGCGCATTGAGGCAAGAGCCGCTTATGTGCCTACACTCCTCAATGCTCCTCTGTGAGAAGCTTTGGCTTGGCCTATCATCCTGGAGATATGACAAATTGTTCAGGAGAAATAGGGCTTTAATTCTACATCAAATATTTACATATGAAACATTTAATATGGATAAAATGTTAAAAAAAAAAAGTCAGCAAAATTAAGAAATGTTTTTTTCCCAAGTTCTGCATCGCATTTTAACTGTAAATGTCACAATAAAATATACATATTTGTATGCTGTGTTGTCCAATGAGTACAGCGGTATCCCCCACATCTGTTACATGGTGTTTCTGAAAAGTTACAAGGTCAAATAAAGAGCTTGCAGAATAGATATGACTAGGACAAGAACGCTAAAACATGCATTAGGTATACAAACCTGCAAGAGCAAATATTAGAGAACGAAGGAAAAGCAGCGATGAGAGAACACCTTTATCTAATTAACAGAGATGCAAAGCTCTTTTATTCCTTCCAAGGAAGCAATACCCAATAATGTGCATGGAGTCTACTCAGAACGCCGCAATAATTCTTCCATATGATATACAAAGTAATTATTTTCCCAATAAAATCCCAAGTTTTAGTTTAGGTTTAATATATTTTCTTTCACATTCGTGGAGTTAATTCAAGGTTTAAATTTTGTTACTTTTCTTTTGTAGGTACTATTACCCAAGAGAGCTGATCCAGCTGAACTGAAAACTATATTTTATAAGGTAAGTTGTATGTTATTTTACACTAAAGGGCTTATTCATTATTGGCTAAGCAGGAAATTATGGAGTATCGACAATTTTTGGGGGTCAAGATAAACTATTTGGAAAAGTTAAAGGAACACTATAGGGTCAAGTACACAAACATGTATTCCTGACCCTCTAGTGTGAAAACCACCATACAGCGCCCTCCTTGCCATCCCTCACCCCTCTAAATGTAGTCAAATATTGCCTTTATTCCAATCTGCTGGTGCTGGCTCTGCCCCTGATCTGCATCCTTGGCTGACATCATCAGAAGTGTTGTTCCGAGTCAATCACAATGCTTTCCAGTAAGAAAGAATTTGATTGCCAGAGATGCCGACCTGGCTAATCAGCATCATCTCATAGAGCTGCATTGAATAAATACATCTTTATGAGGAAAGTTCAGTGTATCTATGCAGATGGTGGAGACACTGAATGTCAGTGCTGCACATTGTGCAACACTGCCCCAGGAAGCACCTCTAGTAACCATTTGATGAGTGGACAATGGAGGTGTCTCTTGCTGTAATGTAAACACTGCTTTTTTTTCTAAAAACTCAGTGTTTACTGCAATAAGCCTGAAGGGAATGATTATACTCACCAGAACAAATACTTTAACCCATGCATGTTTCCCTTCATTTCTTCACCATTCCAGTTTAATCATGTTTTAATTCTTTATTTATGGAGGCATCAAAGAATATGCAAGTATAAGCAAAGTAACAGCGAGGCAAATGTTCTATAGATTTCTGTTTTTGTCTTTTTTTTTTTTTTTTGGGTCTGGTGGGTCTAGTGTCCATGTTAACCTTATTTTTGTGAATGTATGTTCTTTTTATAAAAGTGTTGGTATGCTTTCAACAGTATGCAAGTGTCGAAAAAAATGGAGACTACTTCATGTCACCTCTGGACTTTGTCAGAAGTTACTTGAACATCAGTGGAGATGGGGAGCCCAATCCCAAAACGGTGCAGCTCTTGGCTTGCGTGGTGGATCAAACAAAAGATGGGTAAGAACATATTGTAGGTTTTTTTTTGTTTGTTTTTTAAATTCATCCTCATCTGATTAATGTTAGATTGTGCTCTTTAGGGATAAATATTTAAAGAGAGAGTTGCAGATTGTTATACTTACAATTGATAGGTCACTCTTATATAAATCATAGAACTTTAAGAAACCGTCAAATTCACTCCCTGGCCAGCACCAATCCTCCCTCTGAGGCACGGCAGGGCTAAAAGAATTAAAAAAAATAAAAATTTTTTTTTAAAAAAAACCCTTTCTGCCCAGGGCCCAAACAGCATGTCCCGGGCCTCGGGCGATTTAATTTCCACATCCCTGCATTAGGAGGTTGAGCAGACTGTGATGGTAACATTTCTATTAAAAATACTACTCAGACTGTTAAAATCCTTTCGTCTGCCATTGTCTCATGACGGTATTGTGGAACTCTGGCACTTTTTGTTTGTAATAAGAAATGACGTGGAGGTTATTGCTGAAGCGTTACCGGTCACAGGTAGAAAAACAAATAGGCTTCACTCTCTATTTTATAAAGGTCCATAAAGTGCAAAACATTACAAGAAATCTCCACATAAAACTCCAGTTAACACTATTGACGTTTACAACGTCTAGTGACAGGAACTTGATTGAATCCTCTGGGTATGGTCTATGTAGAACAAACTGAGCATCCGGGCCTCTCCACCGGAAACAAACCCCACTTTGTTATCAGAATGCATGGATTCGAAATTAAATACTTCTCATTTCCATTGTTTTTGGGTTACTAGTTTCATTGTTGACAATGTAATACAAAATAAATGTATATTTTGATGGCAAATTCATATTAAAATGGTGTAAATGGAGCAAGGAAGACTATGGCAAAAAAGTACAAAATTATTGGTTGCAAGAGTTAGGAATTTGGGTGAAAGGGTAAGGTTAGAAGTAAAATGTAAGGACTATGCTATATGGACAGAGTAAAAGATTAACCCTTTCTGGATTAGGATTAATGATATAGCAAAAGTTTCTGGGCACAGGACAGTGAGAAGGAACTGGCCCCAAATCCAAATATCTTGGTCAATTATATGCTCTTGGTGGTAGAAACAATGACATTACAGACTATGGTAAATTTGTAATAACACAAAACTAAAATTCAGCACGGGAGCAAGATAATTATTATCCACAAGCAGCTCAAACACCAATACGGAGTCTCTGTTTTCCGATCAGAAAACTGGATAAAAACAGTAATCCTTGACAAGGTATATGCGGAGAGAACCAGAGAATAAATAATAGTGTAGTATTTTAAAACTGTAGTGGTGATAGGTAAGATAAAAGATGAGCACTCACACTTTTCTGGAGCTTCAATACAGCTCCAGTGTATGCGCCTGGGCGGAATAAACCCTGCCTATGTTATCAAGTGCAGAGGTAATTCTTTGAATTATAGGTGTAGTAGAGGGTATCTTCATAACAAAGAAGTATGTAGAGCTATGGAGCAACGGTAGGTAAAAACTATAAAATGTACACTCACGTGTAATAGAGCCGTAAAACCTGGCTCGTCTGATAGCGCTTGAAGTGGTATGATCTCCACTCAAGTATACAGGTGTAAATATAAATTCTTCCATCCGTGTATATGTGAAGATAAACAAACAGAACCACAATAGTGTACACTGTAAAAAAGGAGTGTAAAAAGAAATAAGTTAAACCTACTCACGTGCTAAAGAGCAAATTCCGGTTTGCTCAATCCAAAGCGCTTGGGTGGTATGATCCCTACCAGGGAAATAACAATCCAACAGCAGCAAAGTTAGGTCCAATTAAAAAAAGTACTTTAAAATTAAAAAATAATAAAAGTAATACAGTATATAATAAGATAAAATAGTGCTAAAAAAGTTATAAACCATACACTCAATGCATTTCTCCTTGGATAGGCTTTATCAAAAGTAAACCCTTTTATGTTCCCTATCACAACCACATTTTTTAAAATACTACACTATTATTTCTTTTCTGGTTCTCTCCAGATATACCTAGTCAAGGATTACTGAACCCCCTGTTTTTATAGTAAATTTGTATTCATGTAAGCATACCACACAGTGATGTCATTGTGTATTCTTCATTGCCTGCCAAAGAGACTGAGTACCTCCCTATTGAACCCCCCACAGTGATACACCTTCCAGAGATAGACCCTTGACTTACGTTTAGGTCATTTCTTGCAAGAAAGGAAGCCTATTGAACCTCTTCCTTACCTTACCGTACAGATAGAGTATCACCTGATATGTTTACCCATATTCCTGCCAGAATCACCAGAGTTCACAAATCTAGGGCTTTTATTCTCATAACTTAATTATCCTGCATTTTTAAATTCGTCCACACAACTTGAATCCTCTGTATTCACAAAAATAAACAATTTACCAATGGCAGCACTGTTAATTGCTCCCGAACACGTTCTTCTGTTGCCCAACAACGCTGTGCTTTATAACTTGCACTGATGCATTAATGGTCAAATTATATATTCTATTCTTACATTTACCTACTTTGAAAGTCAGAATATTGTAGCATTCTGACATTTCACTGTTCAATTGTTTGTGTGGAATGATTTTTAACAAAGCTGTTTTTTTCAATAACATTTGGAAAACCATAGTTAGAGGAGACATGTATTTTTTTTTAAATTTTTTTATTTGCATTTATTTTGCTTGGTGTTTTTAAAAGATTGTATCATTAAACAGCACTGTTTACATTGAGGGGGTCAACAATTACAACTGCAGTGCACACATTTGAAGAAAATAGAATTCTCTGGTTTTACTGCAGTATATTTAAAATCTATTCACAGGAATATGAAATACGCATGTGTACAACATCCCAAAAAGCTTAAAGCCGTGGCGGTCGACATTCATAGGCTCAGACCGTCAGCTGGCCGCTCTCAGCCAATGACTAACATTGACTTATTCTCTGTAATCCAGTACATCTAAATAAGAATCCCGATATAAAAAAACCACAGGTAAAAGTAAAATATTTAACAATTGGCTTTTCTGTTACTACAAACGAAGATTAATGACGCTTTATAAATAATAATACAAATTATTACGAATGGGAGCGGGAGGGCTTTTAACCAGTTTTATCTGGGGATAACACAATTTTAGTGAAACCTTCTGAGAGTAGTAGCACAAGTAGGCCATAGACGTTCATATTTTTCCCTTCATTTTTATTATCGTAGCTCAAATTTCCTACCAATCTCAGTAGTGTATTGGCATACCATAATTATCGGAATTACTTTACAGATTAGATTCTAGAGCATGGCTTTGCAAATCTTCACAGAGTATAGGAGCCAGACAAAATGCATCGTACACATGTTACATACAGTCACATGGATGTGATAGCAGGCTGGAGATGGATAAATAAACAAGTGTGTATGTATGCGTGTCCGGAGGAAATATTTTGATCTCTCCTCACATGGAGACCGTTTTGATGTCGTCAGGGCAACCTGGATTTATCAAGGTCTTATATTGGGGAAAAAATATAATCACTAATGAAATCGGGACTAAATTTCCCGGGGCATAATAGACGTTAGAAATGATGGTTGGTCTAAACAACAAAGTGTGTGTAAAAACAAAGAGAACGTTACCTGCGCTCTGGCCTAAATCCCCATGTACATTTAAACAAAATGGAGGCTCTTTAGTTTTATTCCAGTGGCCATTTGAATAGATAAGCTCACCTGCCACGTCAAGGCAAGCCTCAATAGGTGAGTTCCTACACTAGCCATTAGATATGCTGATATCAGCCAGGAATCTCTAGTAAGACAGGAAGGGGTATTTTATAAACCTTTTCACATCTAACCCTTTATAGGGCTTCTACACATACAATAAACTTTGCTGGTATCAGACAAAGTGTAAACATCTCTAATGAGACATGAAGGGGTATTTTATAAACCCCTACATACTTAACCCTGAATAGGGCTATTACACATACAAATCACCTTGCTGGTATCAGCTAAAAGGCAAATTTCTCTGATGAGACAGGAAGGGGTGCTGCCCCTACATACTTATAAACTCTTAATAAGACAAACATGGGGAGGCTGGCCGCAATGTAACATAGCTGTGTGATACAAAATTCATATACAAACACAAAGATAAAGCACCGCGCTTACAGCAGCAGTAGCTTAGTATCAAACAGCTTAAAATACATAGTAAAACCAAAGAGAACGTTACCTGCGCTCTGGCCTAAATTCCCATGTACATTTAAACAAAATGGAGGCTAGTGTAGGACTCACCTATTGAGGCTTGCCTTGACGTGGCAGGTGAGCTTATATATTCAAATGGCCATTGGAATAAAACTAAAGAGCCTCCATTTTGTTTAAATGTACATGGGGATTTAGGCCAGAGCGCAGGTAACGTTCTCTTTGTTTTCACTATGTATTTTAAGCTGTTGGATACTAAGCTGCTGCTGCTGTAAGCGCGGTGCTTTATCTTTGTGTTTGTAACAAAGTGTGTTTGTCTATATTCCGTATGAAGGAGGAGCAAGCTAATACACTTTTTTTTTTTTTTTTTTACTCATTTCATCAATAGGGATAAAGCAGGAGCCGAGATATAATGTAGAATTTTGTTCGGTTAAAGTGTATCCATAAAACTGGTGCATAGCCTTTCAGGCACTACTTTCTGACAGGTAACTTGCGGGATCATTTTCTGTAGAGTATAATATTCTTTTTGCAAGTAAGCCAACCTTTCTACTCCCATATAATTCTCCAGTACATTAAAATATCTTAATTTTTCCACTATAAAAACGTGCGTTCATCTAGCACATCTTGTAAAAGAAATGTATCTATTTACTCCTTTTAATACGGATATTACCCCGCCTGGTTAGTTGTGATTTTTACCTTTAAGTGACGGCAGATTTGATTAAGCAATCATCAAAAGCATTTCACATGAACCTTTAGATTTTCATTATAGTTGCTGGAGTATCATATGACTGGAGTACGCCAACATTTGCTAGAATTCCATATGTATTCCATAATATTTCTAATTTAATCATCTTTTTTTCAAATTGCTAAGCTGTTACAGATAGATATAATCTCTCTGTCTCCAGAATAGTTTCAGCTATATGAATTTCTCTTGGTGTAGTACCTGCGTGTAAATACTCAATTCATAAGAATGAGGCTATACTGAAGTATAGTAGAATAAAAGTGTTGTGGTTATTGTTCACATAGCAGAGCCAGTATGTCCTTTCTCCCTCCAAATTCCACAAGGCTGATTTGTATGTCCATTGATAGTTTTGGGATTTAAGAATTTGCCACTTCTGTTCATATGGAGGCACTGGTAAAACCTAGACTGTTGCTGTGCTCCAAGGACTGGCTTGACAACTATATTGGAGTAGTGTTTAACAATTTTGTCTGTTAAAAGCCCACCGGGCTCTAGGGTGAGGAAGCATTCACAATGCTTTCCTATGGACGCTGGCGTCTTCTCACTGTGAAAATCACAGTGAGAAGCACGCAAGCACCTATAGCGGCTGTCAATGAGACAGCCACTAGAGGCTGGATTAACCCTAGCTGGACCTGGCACCCAGACCACTTCATTAAGCTGAAGTGGTCTGGGTGCCTATAGTGGTCCTTTAATGATTCTGATGCCTTTGGATTCAACCCTTGGGTGCAAAAGAAGTGAATATTTAATTGTAAAGTGTCGGTATGTTACAATGGTCATGTGTTTTTTGTTTTGTGTTTTTTCTCTTTATTTTTTTTTCATTTAAATTTTATTTACTGTGTTTTTTTTTTTTTTTGCTTTGTTGTCAATCTTGCTTACCATCAGCATGTTTTTATTCTGTAGCTTCTGGGTCTACTCTGTATTATAGACAAGTGAGCACCATAAACCGCTTACTCTTAATGCAGTTGTTGTGGTGCAAGGAGGTCCCTGGCGCCTGCTTGTCTTTATGGGTAAAACTGTTAATAAACGTTTTGAATCCAATGCCTGTTAGCTATGGCCTTCTCCTTCCATTTTTTTTTTTTTGTCCGAGGCTTATATCCGAAAGTAACTGGGGTGGATTTTATCTAAAAGTCACTGTTGAAGTTGACTTGATTTAAACATAAAAGGGAGGGTTCCTATAGTGTTAGGAATACAGCTGTGTTTTCAATGGGGATAAGGTAATTTTCAGAACTTTGTTTATTTCATAACCTTTTTTGTGTGGAAAAATGCACGTTAGATCAATGAACTTGGATTATTGGAATTACAGGGTTAATCCAACACTTTTAAATAGATTTTTAAAATTGAAATTAATTACGCTATAGTGAGCATTATTGTTTAAGGTGCCTCCTTCTGATCGCGAAATTGTTTTTGTTCACGTTTTCAGGCGCCTGTCTTTCGTATGTGTGGCAGCTTGGTCTTCCCTAACCAGAGTCTCTTCTATCTGGTGGTATAGTTGGTATGCAGAACAGGGTGCGGGGAGACAGTGCCTGTAGAATTGTTCTCAGATCCAGTGATATATAAAATGAACAGAAAAAACTTAATATAGTGTACTATATTAAAAAAAACCTGGTGGAGTATAGAAAACAGAAATGCACTTACAATATTCTGGAGCTTATGTTCAGCTCCATATTGATACGCATGGAAGTGAAAAAGTCTGTTATAGGTGAAACGCGTTAGTGTTATCATTTTTATATCTTTTTATTATCTCCAAATAAAGCCTATTGTTTTATACTACCTTGGAGATTCCAAACCTATCTTTGAAAATATATATATTTTTTTTATCCTGAAGATTCTCACAGGAACTTCCTTGGTGGGGATTATACCACCCAAGCCTTATAGGATTGAGCAATACCTGTATTTGTGAGGCACTATAGTCTGTTTTTATCTTCCCCTTTTATACTGAGGACATCTGACTGCCGACCAGTGGTACAACAATTCATAGCCTGGCACCAATACTTATCAAGAAGAACCAGGATCTACTATTATGTCCACAGATTGGGATTGTTCTGTCTATGCGTATCAATAAGTTCCAGAATATTGTAAGTGCATTTCTGTTTTCTGTACTCCACCAGGTTTTTTAATCTACTACACTATGTTACGTTTTTTCTGTTCATTTTATATATCACTGAATCTGAGAACAATTCTACAGGCGCGGTCTCCCCGCACCCTTTTCTTCACGTTTTACTTACCTAAGACACATGAGACTCCATTTGCAGGCTCTTGTGTGCAGTGCGTGCTGACGACAGACCTAAAATATGCATACAATTGACATTAGGTATCCCAAAACAGAGTATTGGGGGTCCAATGTCACTTGTGCTGGGGGTGCAACTAACCCATGGCTCAAAAGTGCAAATTACTGTAGTTGTGCAGTGTTTCAACAGCCAGGTTATTTCCTCCTTGACCACTTTGAAAATCAGGAGTGGTTATGATTGTTGGAGTAACCCTTTAATTTTTCAATTGAGGCTACAGATTCAATAACTAATCCATATTTCCATATCTGAAACAGAACATTATCTTTAGATAGATTTTTTTTTTTTTCTCAAGAGCATTTTATTAAAAGAAATCAGAACCAAATACAGAATTATCATAAATTATTTTTAGCCACCCTAACTGTATTACTGTACTATACATTGTTCTTTTTCCAAAGGTATTTATTATGCGCTTTTTATTCTCATTACTGCTGTCTGTCTGCGAGTGCCAACATTTCCCACAGTTTATTTTTCAGTTGGCCTGTTTAGATTTATGGCGAACACCATCATTAATGGACGAACACTGTCTTTAATGTCTTCTTGCTTTTTCAGCAAATAAACTTCCATCCCTGGTAGATCTGCAATAATTTAAAAAAAAAATAAATAAATAAAATAATAAATAAATATAAATAAATATATATAATATATAATATATATATATATATATTTTATTTTTACCACTCTTGGGGTTTCTGGCTAATTTTAACAGCGGGCACCATCACTGAGAGTCTTGTATTGCTGTCAGGGGGTAATCATAGCCTCTTCATTGTTACAATCAACTTTGCTCTGATTATGGTGTCAGTAGATTTTACAGTCCACTACATTCTGACTGGTTTTGCACTTGGGATTCCATGTATATTCATGCTCATTTCCATTTTTAAATAAAGCTCCTTTTAGGAAATGTCGTTAAGTCTGGCCACATCTGTTGAAGGATATACATTGGCATCATTTTAATTATCTCTATCTTTAAAATACATTTTGTCATTTTATGTTCTGCTGCTCTAGGCATAGTTTGAGGATTTATTAACTGAAATAATACCTATAAAGATAGAGGGGCTTAGTCACTAAACAAAGCTGACATGCTACATCCTTGAACTTGCTGTTTGTATAATAACAGAATAAGAAAATATCAACACTTCTGGGTTTTTGGAATTATCGTTTTTGCAGAATCACAATCCTGCTTTGTTTTAACCTTTCTGCAATGGCTAGTTCATTAATAAGATGGTCCATATTTGTTGATCCAAGCATATTTTAGTTTGTTTGATACACGAGCAGTTTTGGCCATTATGCCACTGCAGTGGTTATGGTGCCATGAATCCCGGTTTGTCACTTGCCTGTGGTCCATCAGGTGCCTCCGAACATCGTCTTAGATCTAGCTTAGGCAAAACTTCGACAGTGGCCCTTTAAGGACCAATCTTCAGTTTGCTTGTTTTGTATTTAAAGGACCAAGCCAATTTTTGCTGTGTGTCTGTGTGCCTGTCTGTGTGTGTAATTTCCATCTTTCTCATTTATTGCACATATTTTATATATAGTTTTATTTTTATTTTTTTTATTTTTTTTAGGACAAACTGCTTTATTTGATGTGATGTACACGTATATAAATACTTGTTTATTAAATTTAAAGGGAAAAAGAGACATTTTTGGCAATGATACATAATTAGTGCAGCTTTGGAAAATTAAAAATAAATGTATTTGTCTTTATTTACAGAGTTAGTATCATATGTCTATAGAATGTTTGTTTATTTTTAGTACTTACAGCTCACAATATGCAAGTGAGAAAATAAAATTTTAATGTAACAAGTTTAATGTGGTATGTTTATCTTTGCAAGCTTAATGGGCATCACAGAAAACAAAATTGCCACACAAAAGTAGATTTTTATATAAAATAGACATCAAAGGATGTTTACCTAAGGGTGTTTTGACACTTTTAAAATAGCCATTTACCTGCCAATCTCCGTTAAAAAAATGTATGTAATTGTTTTGTTTGTTTGTTTTTTTTTTTTATCACATGCACACATATAAGTATTTTTTTTTTTTTATGTGGATTTTATAAACCTTATGTATGCTAATCCTGTGCAAAACCTTAAAGTGAACCTGTCACAGGTTCTTAAACTTAGGCTAAATCCTTCCTACTACCTTGACTATATCCTGTATCACAGAGATGCATAATTAATTCAATGTGTGAGATTTTACTCGCCATACATCCGGTCCAGCCCCGCCATTTCCTTGTTTTCGTGGATGTTACTCCTCATTTTATATCCACCTCATGTCCACCCTCGCTCCTCCTTCTTGGGAACGTTTCCCTTAAAAGGAAACTATAGTGCCTTTAAAATAAACTCGTTTTCCTGGCACTAGCTTTCCCCTCAGTCAAACACTCACTGGTAGACAGCCACTAGAGGAGGACTTAACCCTGCAAGGTAATTATTGCAGTTTATAAAAAATGCAATAATTACATGCTCAGGGTTAAGGGTGATGGGAGTTTGCACATAGACCACTTCAATGAACTGAAGTGGCCTGGGTGCCTACAGTATCCCTTTAACAGGGAAAACTTTCCATGTGATGCCGACACACTGGCTTCCTTGCCAGGATGCTGGCGACTGAGCATAGTGATACCAGTCACTTGATTCCTGTGCGGCTTCACAGGATAGTGGCAAAGGTATATACTGGGGGTTCTGTTTTACTCAGACGATGTAGCTGAACACCGTTTAAATGGTGTCTGTTATGCCAGGTACAACTTATGCTCTTTTTCTAAAGCATGAAATTCTGGCTATGCATTGTGACAGCAGATTTGCTGGAAAATGTAAAGTTTGGAAGAAAAACCTATTTAAAAATCACGTTTTAAATACAAATGTTTCCAGTGCTAGTTCCTGTACCATGACAGGTTCAGGCTATAACCCATGCAGAGAAAGGCCTGGTCAGTGTACGTGCAATAGCTTGTTTTTCATTACCCATGTAAACCATGCAAAGCTCTTGTCCTGTGGGAAAGGTTGTAAAATGTCACTTCAGTATCTCAAATATCTCAAGAATGTGACTAGATTGAGATTTTTCACACAATATGTGGCGCTTTCTTCTTGTTTACTTTTTTTTTTTTTTAAATGCTTGTTATTTAGGGTGTAGGCTGAAAGTGAGGGAAAGAGTAAAGGAGGCCCCTGTAATATGGGCCGGCAGGGAGGAAGTGACAGAATGTTACTTCCTCCCTGCTTCAGAGAAAGCCACGTGGGAGGAATATAATGAGGAGGAGGCTAGTGGCAGCAATTGTACAGGCAGCATGGAGGCATGCTCTATCCCATCATCCTCAGCCAGGACCAGAACCCAAAGCAAGCCAGCCTCCTGGACACATAGGTAAACTAGCAGGAGGTTGGCTGCCAACATATAAAGTGTGTGTATATCTGCGCCAGTCTGGGTATCTGTGTGTCAAGCTGTTAATACATGTTTGGTGGCTGTGTGTGTGGGGATGCGGAGAGAGGGGTGGCACTGTAGTCTCAGTAGCCACCTCCCTGAAATGCATTTTTGTATGTTGGGATGTTTTGTAGAGGTCAGCAGGTAGCCACTCCCTTTTGTCTGTCAGAATAAACTTCATTACTTTGTCAGCCTAATTATAGCTCTTTGTCCGCCACGAGACTCTGTAAAGTAGCCAATGCTATTGCCCCATATGTCTGGCTTAACTTTCTCCAGAAACTCCCTTCCTGATAGTGTTGACAACATATGGGCATCTCATTATTGTGACTGTATTAAATGCAAATTTGAATTGTTGTCCTGCCAGGCAAAAGCTGAATCCCAGCATCCGCTCCCTGTAAATCCATTTTTTTTTTTTTTTTTTTCTTGTCTCTTGCCTTGAGGAGAGAGCCTTAATTGACTTTGGGGTCCCACATATTTCTGAATAGAATACAGCATACATTATTACTACTATACATGGTTGTCAAGGCACCTGTGAAAATGGCAGCAGGCTGAATCTTACTATTCCATTGTTTCCCTTACTCTGTAACCTACCCAGATAATAAGAGCTTAGTACTGTCATTATACTTTCCTTTACATTGATTGCAGAGTGGAAACCTCCCCACAACACTCGGCGCAAAGCAGGATGGAAATGTTACCATTGTGTGTTTGTCAGAGAATTAAGTATTGCCCCCCATCAATCAGAAATCTTAAAAGCTAGCCCAACAACTACCGCCGTTTCCATTTGCTATGGATCAGAATAACCGGTAAAAGAAGGCACAATACACTGGTGTTTTGGAATGGAAGTCTTATTTATTGTGAAAAATGCAACTGTGGACACTCTGGCCTGTCCCCCAGGTACCTAACATTATAATGTACTAGGGGTTGTCCATGCCTGTTTTTATGTAGCTCCCTAATCCAGAAATGGACTGGAGGTTTTATCTTCCCATCCACCATATTGTAACCATCAAACTCCCATTCTCACAATTTTGTTTCCCATCCTAGCTTGGTCCCCAGTCTCACACTGTATAGCAGAGAAGCCAGTAGGTACTAATCATTCATTAGCTTGTGTTGGGATAATTAAGAGGGGAGAAAAAAAAAAGCCTACATCTGGGTGTTTTGACACAAAACAGACTTCTTATAAAGTCCCTTAAAAATATTATATATAGGGGAAAAATAGTTTAATTCATGTATCTGTTAATTTACTAAAATAAAATCTTTTAATATGATCCTCAATTAATTTTATAATTTTATATCAGCCGTGAGAACTGAATATTTTATATATATATATATATATATATATATATAAAATAAAATAAAATATTCAGTTCTCACGGCTGATATAAAATTATAAAATTAATTGAGGATCATATTAAAAGATTTTATTTTAGTAAATTAACAGATACATGAATTAAACTATTTTTCCCCTATATATAATATTTTTAAGGGACTTTATAAGAAGTCTGTTTTGTGTCAAAACACCCAGATGTAGGCTTTTTTTTTTCTATATATATACACACACACACTACAGAATCTTGGTTTCTTTTATTTATATATAAAATTATTTTTTTCTTATTTCTTCATTTGAGCATTGTATGTCTTTTGTTATCCCTTGTTGCATATATTTTAAAATTTAGAGAGACCCTTATTGGGCTCTTTTGGAGAGAGGATTAAGATAATGTATTCCTGACCTGTCTAGCATGCTATGCTGGAACACCTGTTTATGCAGATGAAAAAGCTTCATTTTAAGTAGTATGTTGAAGTTCATATTTAAATTTTATTTAATGACACCTAATGATGTGCAATCAAAGGTTAGGCTAATCCAGAAAGAAAATACGTTGCCACGGAAACTGCCCTCATGCAGCCCTGGGCTCAGAACACAGGGCTGTGTATAGTTCACATTATTTCAGCTCCTTTAAACCTAAGAACTGCGCATGTAATTGACTGTGTAAAATTGCTGCTCAGTTACTTTATTGTGTGGGTCATAATTTAAGTAAATGAATACGTCACTGTTATTAGGGAGTAAATCTGTTGTGATTTGCTTGCAGCCAGGCCTATTTATGGAGCAGAGATACAATAAGAAGAAAATAGCTGGTTTAATTAACTTGTAAAAATTGGGTTAATTTAAATGCAGCTGCAGCAGCAGATCCTCAGTTGTCCCTTTTTAGTGATCTGATTAAAACCTCCTATTAATATACACCATTTTATTTAATATAGCTCGCTGGGCCTTTGTGTTCTTCAGATTGTATTTTTTTTTTTTTTCCTGTTTGTTCTCTTATTACAATGGTTCTGATTGTTTTATATAGCTAGGGTACAGAAATACCCACATTTTTTTTGGTGTATGTGTGTGTGTGTGTGTGTGTGTGTGTGTGTGTGTTTTTTTTTTTTTTTGTTATTAATCTAAAATACTATAATTATGCTTGTGACTTAATTTGTCAGTTGTTACGGTAATGGTTGGTTAGTTTTATTAGTTACAGATCAGAATTTGTTTTCAGTATCCTAGCTGGTTCAAGAATATCACTTTTGCTGTACCACAGGGCATGCGTGTTGTACTGCACTATACTGATTTATGTAAATGCACTTTTGCAACAAATTGCTCAGCATAGGACTGTTACTTCTTTGGCAATGGCTGTGACTTCCTCGCTTGCCCTCTTTGCTCCCCTGGTGGAGAGGCAAGGCCTAGCTGCCGAAGGAGAAAGCCACATGGTGGAGGAGATCCTCTAACTCTCTGTAAAATTAAGCCTTAAAAGCAAGCTCTTCCGTTCTGTTTTGGCAGTCTACAGTCTTTATTTAACTGCTCAACAGTCAGATATTGTTTAAACTGTCCTTTCGACTCAGTTGGGTGTTACCTGCGACAGACTTCTCTGAGGCCTGCTGGATGGCTTGGGCCAGGGGAAGGTATTTCCTTAGAGCCACGCCGCATGCTTTGGAGAGCAGAAACTGTGGGTAGTCTCCTGGTCAGTCTAACCATCGGTGTTGAGGTTTTTTTTTGTTTGTTTGTTTTTTAAACTGGTTTTATCTGAAATTTTTTTTTTCTTTTCTCTTTGCCATTTTAACAAAGGATTTATTGAGCCTGTGAGAAAATATTAGGTTGCCTGATCTCTAAATGGTGTTATGCTCTATTACAGCGGTTCCCAACCCGTAGTACCCGTACCGCAAGAGGTACAATTTCGTGCCTCTGGGGGTATGCGAAAAAATTTGGGTAATGGCGGCGGTGCCGGCCGCCACACAGGTTAAGAACCGATTACTGAATCAATTGGATGGCTGATACACATGTGCCTTCAGGGGTTCAGTTGTGCGCTGCGGCGCTTTAATAGCGAGACCGGACCCTGTGTTCCTGCAGCCAGAGCTGGGAGGAAGTAACGACCCGCAACTATTTCCTCCCAGCTTGCACACAGAGCACACTTCGCAGGATAGTGCGCGGGGCAGGCAGAGCGGACCGTGAGCGCAGGAGGACCCCAACGCCCACAGGACCCAGCCAGCCAAAAGGTAGGCTATGTGTGTGTTTGTGTATCTGTATGCGTGTGTATGTGTTCCTGTATGTATCAGTATGTGCATCTGTATGTCAGTGTATTTGTCTGTCAGAGTGTGTCATGGTATGTCACTGTGACTGTGTGTGTCTGTGTATCTGTGCTCGACAATTCCCATGCGCCAGGTAGCCATGGCAACTAGGAATTTTGTCAAGGGAGAATGCAGGTGGCAGAACATGGGGAAACGGAGGAGGCCGACCGACCGCGGGGGAGCGGAGGGAAAGCAGAGGTGGCCGGCCAGCCATGGGAGAGCAGAGGCTGGTCTTGAGGCATAGCAGAGATGGATGCTCTTTGGAATAGGCCGCTATTTGGAATAGATCCAGGGGCGAGGGAGGGAGCTGCCATCTCCCTGCTCTGCTTCATCGCACGCGCTACAGGGATGCCGGGAGCAGGAATATGATATCATTCCGGGCCCAGCATACTAAACTAAACAGTGCGCGGCAGGGAGATGACAGCAGCCCCACTGGACCCCAGGGAAAGCCTATACACTCCAGCTCTCCAAAAGGTAGGGAGGCTGGGTGGGTTTCAATCAAAATAATTTTAAATATTTTACTTCTGAATGTGTATCTGTGTGTCTGCGAATCTGTGTGTTTGTCTCTTAGTGAGTGTCTGGTTAGGTGACCAGTACACATCTGATTACAAAGGAAAGGTGATTTTACTTACCTGTTTTCCCACGCCGTGTTGGTCTCACTGTGGCTGAATCCTCCTCCATGGCTGAGATTATCAATCTTGATGATCTCAGCCAAGCAATGCTTTCCCATAGGAAAGCATTGGGAGGCTAATGTGCATGCACTAATCTGCATCTTCTCAAAGAGATGCATTGAAGCAATGCATCACTATGGGGAAAATTTGAGCGCCTCTATCCAGAGCTTGGTTTGAGTGACGGCCACTAGAGATGTTACTAAGCAGCAATGTAAACTCTGTCTTTTCTTTGAAAAGGCAGCGTGTACATTGAAAAGCCTGAAGGGACAAGCTATAGACACCAGAACAACTATATTAAGCTGCAGTGGTTCTGGTGACTATAGTGTCTCTTTAAGAATGTTATTTTTGTTGCTAAAAATGAATGGTTTTGGGACGGAGGAGACGCAGGGGGAGCTTTTGGGGCGGAGGAGAAGCAGGGGGAGCTTTTGAGAGGCTGTTCTCTCCAGATAGAGTCAAGGAGACTAGGCACTTGGAGTGCAGAAAGGAAGCAGTCAGGGCAAGGCTGGCTTGGAGCACTGGGAGTGCAGAAAGGAAAGCAGTCAGGGCAAGGCTGGCTTGGAGCACTGGGAGTGCAGAAAGGAAAGCAGTCAAGGCAAGGCTGGCTTGGAGCACTGGGAGTGGAGAAAGGAAAGCAACAGGCTAGCTAGCAGAGTGTTGCTATCTAGTAAGGTTGGTGCCATATGTTTTTGTTAGTTTAACCCTGATAGAGAGGGATATACAAAGTGAGTTAGTGCTCAGACGAGCTAGGTTTTTTGTTTATAGGGTTTTCTGTTACAGTTATGTTTTTCATTTACTGCTGTATCCTGTGTGGATTTAACAATAAAGTGACTGGATTGTATGCAAAGCAAAGGACTGTGCATGTTTTTGCCCTAGAGGACCGTGCTACCTGCTGACAAGGATCACAATATGGTGGAGAATGCGGGCATAGTAGCACATTGAGGGTCTGTGGGTGTGCCAGTCATTCAGTAGTCTGCTTGAGGACTTTTTATTTTTGCAGACCTGTTTAAAAAAACAAACAAAAAAACAACAAATTAGTAGCCCTGTACCTTTAAGACTCTTACCTGCTTGGTGCTATAATGGAGGACCTGCTGAAGGCTCTGGTACAGGCAACCGCTGTACAACAAGAGGCAATTGCTATACAACAAGACTCCAACCATTTCCTGGCTGCACAGCTTAAGAACCTGAGGGACGCTCAGCAGGAGTATAGAGCTGCCCTTACGGCCTGGGCGCACTGACTACCTGGAACAGCTGCCAGACTCTGGGAGCACAATCATGGAATTAAAGGTGGAACTCGGAATGCCTGACCGGCTGTTTGATACCAGGGCTGTCATGATCCAGCGAGAGGCCATGACTGCGTCTCTGGACACCCCCAAGGGAACAGGGAGACTGCCAGACAGCCCAGAGGAAAGCATTTCTCACATTGAGAGGTGGCCACTCAAGGCAGAGCAAGCGGAGGATACCCCTGGGGAGGAAACCAGGCAAAGGAGAGATGAACTAAGCCAGGAGTCTGGGCCTCCGGTAGAACAGCGCTCCATTCCAGGCCAGGCCGAGCATGATGGGGTGGAGCTGGGATCAAAGGCTGCATTCATGCAGGAGGAGGGTGCTCTAGACAGCCTCCTTGGCCATCCCCCTGAGGATATAGAGATGAGACCTGTAGCATTAAACGTAGAAAGCAAGGAAGGTTCCCAGGGATTCACAGAACAGATGGAGGATGTTGTGAAGCCCTTCACGGAGGGACCGGTTCCAGTGGAGGATGAGCTGGTGACAGAACCAGGTCTTGAAGAGGTTGAGCACCCAGCAAATTCGTCTTATGAAAGAACTGGACGTATAAGTGATAAAGAAAAGTTAGTTACACGCAAAGCTTTTGTAAAGTTTGCGTTTGAAAGTAACTCGGACATTGAGAGACGATCAAACCAGAAGCTGCTGTGGATGTGGAAGCAGATGATGATTCAGAGGAACTTGGCTACTAAAGAGCCACACAGTACTGATCCTCAGCCTAGATCCGCTAGCAACCAGATAAGCAGGGAAACTGGAAAGCAAGGACAAAGTCTGGGACAATATACCTATGATGGTAGAACGTACCTAAAAGTCCCATTTTGGCTACGAGACCAGACTGAGAAAAACTGCTTCAACTGCCACATGCAAGGACATATTGCATATAACTGTCCTGAGAGTGAAGAACCAATACAATGTGACATAGTAATAAGGGCTCTGTATAGGATTGTAATGACTTGCTTAAAGATGTGTATGGTGACTGGTGGTGTTACAGCACAGCTAAAAGTGGTGATGGTGGTAGGGAAGAGTGCACAAGCACTAATTAATTCAGGGAGTGAGGCTACTTTGAAAAATGTTCTGCTCCAGCCAGAAAAATGTGATAGAAGACAAGTGATTGATATTGTGGGTGCACATGGTGACACCTGCACATACCCCATGGCAGAGGTAGAGTTTGCCACAGAGGTAGTAAAAGTTAAATGCCCTGTAGTACATGTAACTCAAACACAAGAGTGTATAAGTAAGGCCAGGTTTCTGAGTACCTTGGACCTGGTCATAAGGTATTGGCAGGTTCCCCTGACAGAGAAAGCAAAGGGAAGGACAGCGTTTCCTACTCCCAAGGGGTTATGGCAACATAAAGTACTGCCATTCAGGTTGCATAGTGCACCAGCCCCCTTTCAGCATATGAATAAGATACTTTGGCCCCACGGAGAGAATGCCGCTGCCTACCTTGGTGATGTGGCGATTCACAGGGTGGACTTGGAAGCACACCTGATGAAGGTCCAGTTAGTTGTGAATAATGTAAGGGCTGCCGGTCCGACCGCTAACACTAAGTGTTATCTAGGATTTGAGGCAGCTAACTATTTGGGTTATCCACTTGGGTGGGGGTTCCTTAAACTACAAGGGAACAAGGTAGCAGCCATCTGCAATAGGCCACTTCCTGTAACTGAGGAGCAAGTCAGGGCTGGTACAGCCCTAGGTGACGTGATTGTTCATGGTTTGTGTTCTAAGGTCGCTCGACCCGGTGGGTCTGAGCTGGGGGGGAGGATATGTGATAAAGTGAAGGCCGATAGGCCTTTTAACCCCAGGGGGAGTATGTGTAGGATGTGTTGTAGGCAACACAAAACACTGTTTAGTTATGGGCCCCTGGGGTGGAGCATTTGGAGAGAAGGGTGGGCCAATGCTCCACTCCACAGTTTAGTGGTTTTCTGGGGAGACATGGATCCAGGCCAGGGTTTTTTGGATCGTCTCCAACCCACTGCTCAGCTGCAGTTAATGAGCTGTTGCAGTGGGAATAAACTCCTCCCTGCTAGGCAGGTAAAGGAGAGGGATTGCTGGTTTCCTCCCAGGAAGCAGGTAGGAGAGAGAGGCTGTTCTCTCCAGATAGAGTCAAGGAGACTAGGCACTTGGAGTGCAGAAAGGAAGCAGTCAGGGCAAGGCTGGCTTGGAGCACTGGGAGTGCAGAAAGGAAAGCAGTCAGGGCAAGGCTGGCTTGGAGCACTGGGAGTGCAGAAAGGAAAGCAGTTAAGGCAAGGCTGGCTTGGAGCACTGGGAGTGGAGAAAGGAAAGCAACAGGCTAGCTAGCAGAGTGTTGCTATCTAGTAAGGTTGGTGCCATATGTTTTTGTTAGTTTAACCCTGATAGAGAGGGATATACAAAGTGAGTTAGTGCTCAGACGAGCTAGGTTTTTTGTTTATAGGGTTTTCTGTTACAGTTATGTTTTTCATTTACTGCTGTATCCTGTGTGGATTTAACAATAAAGTGACTGGATTGTATGCAAAGCAAAGGACTGTGCATGTTTTTGCCCCAGAGGACCGTGCTACCTGCTGACAAGGAGATATATATATATATATATATATATATATATATATATATATATATATAATAATTTTTCATTTTCAAACATACCATAACCATGTAGGTGCAACATTTTAATTAGTATATTTTGATCCGGAAAGGAATGTATGAATGAAATACTGTCTCTCTAATGGTTAGTCCAAGCACCATGACCACTTCAGCGTTTTGAAGTGGTCGTGGTGCTTTGAGTCTTTACGTGCAACGTTTACGTTTGAAATGCTAAACTTAGAGAGAACTGCGGTTGTTACTGGAGATGTAATTGCACCTCCAGTAGTATCTTTAGCAAGCATTGGCTAATGTTAATTCTGTGCGCATGTTTTTAGACTGGCATAGGCACTCATAGCATGCTGGTGACTGATGACCACACACGATGTATAGCTTACACGTGAAATAACGACAAATATCAGTTTTGTGTAGAGGGCTTTTATTTATTTTATTTTAAGGAGAGAACTCTTACAGACACGAGTGGTTGCAATTACATAATTAAAGGACCACTCTAGGCACCCAGACCACTTCAGCTTAATGAAGTGGTCTGGGTGCCAGGTCCAGCTAGGGTTAACCCATTGTTTTATAAACATAGCAGTTTCAGAGAAAATGCTATGTTTATCAATGGTTTAAGCCTTCCCCCAAAGCCTCTAACAGCTGTCTCATTGACAGCCGCTAGAGGCGCTTGCGTGCTTCTCACTGTGATTTTCACAGTGAGAGCACGCCAGCGTCCATAGGAAAGCATTGATAATGCTTTCCTATGCGACCGGCTGAATGCGCGCGCAGCTCTTGCCGTCCGTGCGCATTCAGCTGACGGGGAGGATCGGAGGAGGAGAGCTCCCCGCCCAGCGCTGGAAAAAGGTAAGTTTTACCCCTTTTCCCCCTTTCCAGAGCCGGGCGGGAGGGGGACCCTGAGGGTGGGGGCACCCTCAGGGCACTATAGTGCCAGGAAAACGAGTATGTTTTCCTGGCACTATAGTGGTTCTTTAAGGAAAGCATTCTAGAACCACACATGATGATCGGTGCTATACCAGTTGCGTTTTTAATATATATATATATATATATATATATATATATATATATATATATCTTATATATATATATATATATATATATATATATATATATATATATATATATATATATATATATATAATTAGGTTATGGTGGGGAAAAATTGTGATTGAAAACCCCTTCCACCTGAAGTATGTGGATAGTTAATACAATGCTAAACAAAAATCTACACACCAGTCAAGCCATAAGACTTGCTTTTCCCACAGAAATCCCAAATCAGCAGTGATGTTACAACCGCAAAGGATTCTGGGTGGGCATATGCAAATTAGTTTAACAAAGAATCACATTTTTGCCTCATTCCATTTTAAACATGGATTCCGTTTAATTTGTGTTTGCAGTATACAACTGCTTGGAACACAATTTAGGATAAGATGCAAAACCAGTGAACCACTCATGGACAGCTGTTTCGTTGTTAATGCAACTCTTCAGCATGAGGTTGGTTACTGGTTTGCTTAGTGAGGCTTGGTAGTGCTTGGGAAGCAAAATCCAAATAGGTTATGGTGGGGAAAAATTGTGATTGAAAACCCCTTCCACCTGAAGTATGTGGATAGTTAATACAATGCTAAACAAAAATCTGCACACCAGTCAAGCCATAAGACTTGCTTTTCCCCGCCATAACCTATTTGGATTTTGCTTCCCAAGCACTACCAAGCCTCACTAAGCAAACCAGTAACCAACCTCATGCTGAAGAGTTGCATTAACAACGAAACAGCTGTCCATGAGTGGTTCACTGGTTTTGCATCTTATCCTAAATTGTGTTCCAAGCAGTTGTATACTGCAAACACAAATTAAAGGAATCCATGTTTAAAATGGAATGAGGCAAAAATGTGATTCTTTGTTAAACTAATTTGCATATGCCCACCCAGAATCCTTTGCGGTTGTAACATCACTGCTGATTTGGGATTTCTGTGGGAAAAGCAAGTCTTATGGCTTGACTGGTGTGCAGATTTTTGTTTAGCATTGTATTAACTATCCACATACTTCAGGTGGAAGGGGTTTTCAATCACAATTTTTCCCCACCATAACCTAATTGAATTTTGCTTCCCAAGCACTACCAAGCCTTACTAAGCAAACCAGTAACCAACCTCATGCTGAAGAGTTGCATTAACAACGAAACAGCTGTCCATGAGTGGTTCACTGGTTTTGCATCTTATCCTAAATTGTGTTCCAAGCAGTTGTATACTGCAAACACAAATTAAAAGGAATCCATGTTTAAAATGGAATGAGGCAAAAATGTGATTCTTTGTTAAACTAATTTGCATATGCCCACCCAGAATCCTTTGCGGTTGTAACATCACTGCTGATTTGGGATTTCTGTGGGAAAAGCAAGTCTTATGGCTTGACTGGTGTGCAGATTTTTGTTTAGCATTGTATTAACTATATATATATATATATATATATATATATATATATATATATATATATATATATATATATATATATATATATATATATATATATATATATTATATTCTCTAAAACATTTAAGGCTGTACATATAAATTTCCTAAATCCCATCTGAGCAAAGGTTGCAAGATATATGCTCTACGCTCCTACAGAAAACTACAGGGAGCGCCGTTATTGACTGAGAACTTTTTAAGCCACTTCTTGATATAGTGAGAACACGCTACAGAAGATGCAAATCCAAAATATTTGCAGCAAACATAGGAACTTCAAACACTATATGTTCTATATTTCTAGTGTATAGAATACCCTCATGGATTTGTGCAGTGAACACTCTGATAAACCTCCGATTACAATATCCCGGTACATATCCTGCGTTTGATTAGGATTAGTAATTTCTTGGAGATATATTAAGGATATGATAGCTAAGTTGCCCCTTGGCTATCATATTCTAAATATGATAGATAAGGGGCACTTTGGTAAAATATAAGATACCGGATCACTGGAAATTCAGTATATTTTACACTTCAAAACACATTTTTTTCCTCTCTTGATGAAATCATTGAGCTTCATTCAACTTTAGAATCCACGTCCCCATTTGTCATTCTACCTGTCTTTTTTTTTTTTTTTTTGCCATGGCCAATTAAACTAAAATACAATTTTCATGAGCACGATGATTTCTGAGATGGCAAGCCTATCCTCTCAGGCTGAATGTGTATCCCATACTTATGTCCAATGTACAGTAGCTTTACTATACTGTTTAATGTTAATGGATTTAAAATATCTTTCACCTACCCCACCAGTCTGAATTTTGGCTATTTCTGCATGGCATCCATCAGTCGGAGTTTCAAAATGTGCACACCTTAAGCCTGTTGACTCCCCTCAAATGTGATCTTTATGCAGATGAGCACCCCATGACCTTAAGGCATAGGCGGGAATGTAGAACTTACTTTTTATTAGAGGAGTCCAGCAGTATGAAATTCTGTACAACACTTGAAAAATAAGTTGGGAAGGAGAGATTGGGGGGAGGGGTTTGCATTGGGGTGTGTTGCAAGAGTGGAAAAAGGTGTGGAGAAACTAATAAATAATGTATAGATCCTTAGTAGGCCATATATGGAATGGAGCAGGAGTTCTTTGTGTATTTTCATATTCCACAGTTTGGTGTTGATAGGTTGCCACAGATGGACTTTGCGGGTATTGAGGTAAGATTATGCTTTTTTTGTTTTATAGTTCTCTCCTCAGATGTTAAAAAGTACGTCACCCAGTTAGAAAAGCTCTTCATAAGTAAAATAGTTCTTAAGTCAGTTTACAGGTACAGACTCTGAATAGACCTAGGCCTACTTCGAAAACAAACAATATATTTTGCTGTCTTGATGGTATAACCATAACTGCTGATAAAACGTCACTAGTATTAGTGTTCATAAATAAACCCCTACTGACATACCCTACATACTTTCTCATACATTCTGGGGAATGAGATACTCTCTAATTACACCTCGCGAAAATAAAATAAAATCCAGTATTATAGTCTCCAGACTTTTATAGGCTTGTGAGGTCTTTTTTGTTGCGTCTGTTTTTGTGGGTGCTGTTGTCTCTGAAATCTCACAATTTGCGGTGTTACATTATTGCTTTAGTTAAAGTAACACTCCAGACACTAACAGTACACGGTAGTGGTTATGGTGCTTTGAGAGCAATGGCACTCCCTATTGTAAATAGTCAAAATATTTTAGAACGGGTTGACTTGTTACCTGGGTTTCCCCCAAACCACTCCATGCCTCGTCCCACGTGGCCAGGAGAACCAGCAGCTGTTTGAAGTTTTGATTTCAATGTAGACATTCACACCTCTCTGTCCTCCAAATGGGTGCAATCTTACTTCCCTTTTAGTCATTGTTATCAGCTCTGTCCTTTGTACCTGGCAGTCAACATAAAGAACGCATACAGATAAAAGGAATAAAACCATATTTTTATTTCTTCTCTTTGTTTGCAATGTTTGCCTTGGCTTTGCTTAGAGACGGATTATGATTGTCCAGGGCCCTGGGTAGGATGCAAATTGTGGGCCTATCCTAGAGCCCTCTGTTCAATTCTGTTCTGTTCCGTGAATGGATGTAGTGTCTTGATTTGTGTGTGTCGGGGAAGCTTACAGGGTAATTTACTAAATTGAGAATTAAAAGTGAATTCAAAGTTCAAATTTTTTTGTTGGTAAATAAGTGTGTGTGCGTGAAGTTTGTTTCTTCTCATTTGCAATGGGTGCCGCGGGTGTGTAGTGGATTGTGATGTAATGCGCTGAATCTTTCATACTTTTTTTTTTCTCTCAATTTATATTTTATTGAATTTCTATACATAGAAACACAACTGTATCATATTATAAGAATGACAGGGTGGTACCAACATTGGTCCATCTGTAATACAGCAACAACATATTTTAGGCAGAATACTCTTTGCGTCTTGTTTATGTACAGTATAGGGGTATGTTCAACATGGGTACCTCTGTCATGTAGCCTTGTATGCCAGTGTGGTCTGTTGCAGGGCATTATCCATCTATCTGCTGCTGGCTCTGCTTAACAGGTTAGGGTCACGCTAACTGAAATTAGTGCACATAACTATTTACATGTGTCTAGCAGAGGTAGCTTGCTTAATTAGTGCTAGTGCAGGTTCCGTCTTACTTGCTCAGGAGCTTATTTGTCGGTCAGCTGTTGGCTAGCCTGGTGATCTGTGTCCCGACTGTGTGTTAGGCAGGGTGAGTCAGCGGTGAGCGTTGGCCTTGGCCTTATGGGCCTTTTTCGGTATTGTTTCTGTCACTTGTAGGCGTTGGAGGAATGTCTCCTGGTCAACGTCAGGGTGGGTAAGGTAAGTGTTTCCTCTTCTCTCTGCACAACCAGTGATACGTCTGCTCCCCACCTATACCTGATCTCTACCTCCCGTAGCCTTCCAGCAATTAGGCCTAACTGCTGTTTTGCTGCTAGCACAGCGAACGGGAGGTCTCCGTAAATAGCTACCGTGCAGCCCTCAAATTGCACACTTTTTAGCTCTCTCGAGTGGGACATATGGCGGATCTGGCCACAATGTTCTTAGTGACAGCAATAATGTCTCTGGGCGCCTCCGCTGGGGCAGAGGCGGCTTTACGGATCCGGAATGCAGACGTCACCATCTCCGAGGCCACTCCGTTTTTGGCTCCCATATGGGTCAGCAAGCGGTGGAGGAAGGGCAGGAGGTCATCCCCTGAGATCCGTTCCAGTACTCCTCTGAGACGGATATTTTTCCTCCTGTGGCTTGACTCCAGCACTGTCAGTCTTGGTTAGCTTTTGGACTTGTTGGGCAAGGCCTTGCATCTCTTGCTGAGCTGTCTGTAGCTGTGTTTCCCTCTCTCCATCCCTGGACTCCACTGCTGTGAGTCTTTTTCCTAGGGTGCCCATCTCAGCTTGTCTGCCTTCCATATCTGCCTCATTTCTGTCGTGAGGCATTTGATGTCTCTCTTTGTAGCCGGCGACGAGCCGTCATCAGAGACGGACTCACTGTTGGTGCAGCTAGCTGGTGTGTTCCCTGCAGGTTGCTCCGCATCTTGCGATGTCTGAGGCCTCGTCCTCGCTCTGCACCACAGGCGCCATCTTGGGGGCTTCCCGCTGGGTCGACCTGTCAAACGAAAGCCTGATATCACGAAGTTTTCGGATCTCCGGTGTGTTTGTGGTTTGTTTGTTTTTTTTGTGGGGGGGGGGGGTTTCGCCCCATAGTGTCGGCTATTAGGGGGTGGGTATGTCAGTGCTTGTGAGAGCTTTTTAAGTAGGTTAATCTACTGATTTTTGGGCCTCTGTTGCGGAGCTCCTCTCAAGCACGTCTTGCTTGCTGCTCAGTCAGTTTAACAAAAGTTCTATATTATTTTCAGTGTTTTTATTCAATATCCATGGACACGCGTCCTCTCTGTCCCCTCTTTTAATTATATTTGCTCCTTGAGTTTAGCAAAGTGTTATTGACTGATTTATGATTCACATTAGCTCTATGCTAACATTTATGGTTTCAAAACAATCCTTTGCTAGTACAGGTTTATTAATGCAAAAATAATATTGTTTAAAAGTAGAGGGGGGGTGGAAGAATTTTATTACCCCGCTAAGTTAAATTCTGATTCTTTTTCCTTACATTTCAAATTCTATTTGAATTCTAACTTAAGTAAATAATCTTGTTAATGTTATTTTGAGATATAAATCCAGTTGAAAGCCAATAGATTTTTTCAGTTATATGCACAGTATTTTGCTTAATCAGTCTCCCTTCATATGTTTTTATAATTCCAGTGATTTTACTACAGTGTATTTTTTATTATCTTTCTGGTTGTGTCGTTAATGTTTCACCCCCTCCAATTTTATTTTAATTTATTTTATTAACAACAGGTCAGTATATTGTCTGTTTTAAACTCCGTTTGTTTTTTTTTGTTTTTTTCCTCCTTCATAAATCTTATTTTTTCAATTTTATTTTTCAGGCTTATCTCATTCCAAGAATTTGTAGCTTTTGAGTCTGTCCTGTGTGCCCCTGATGCTTTATTCCTGGTGGCCTTTCAACTCTTTGACAAAACTGGGAAAGGAGAAGTTACGTTTGGTAAGTTCGCACATGTAAACCCTAGAACTTTGATTTTGCTGACCATCAAGTACCTTGCGCTGACTGTAAAAAGCCATTTGATATGGGACTGAGCACATAAAATACATGGTGATCTATAACACTTTTTTAAAGACAGGTCCTTTTTTTAAAAAAAAAAACAGGAGACAACACTTTTCTGTTTCTAAATCCTACATTTATAATTTGATATATATCAATTGTGTGTGAAATAATTGTTCACAATCTGAAACAATTTAGTATGTTTGTTTGACAATTGAAAAATAATGGCATATCAGTGGGGGCTGCCATCTTAACTGTCACATGACTTTGGTAATTGGGTCTTTTACTTCTTTCTCGCTCTTTGTATTTAAAAAAAAAAAAAAAAAATTATTTTACCCCTTGGGGCTTACATATTAAATCACATTGTGTTTTTTTTGTCTTGACCTCTGAATCTGTAGAATTGTTTCTTAACATTTGTACCTAAATTATTTTCACAGAATTAGCGACTCATAATTCAAGGGATTTCTGTTTTTAGGTAGTTTTGTGGTACTTAGGTGTTCTGGCCTGTATAGACTCCGTAAAATACAATCTGGGTCAGAACCCAAATATTTTAAGCAATTTGTATCCTTCATAACATTAACTGTGTTATGTAGTTCTGTTAAAAAAAAAAAAACCACTCCAGTAAATTACTACCTGGGTTGCATCAGTCATTATTGAAAAGCAAAGCATGATTTAAAAAAAACAAAACATTGTATGTATATATATATATATATTTTTTTTTTTTTTTTGTAGAGGTATGAAATGACTTGCTTTGGTAGATGCGTTGTGCACTTTTTTACATAGGGTTTCTTTGATAAATGATTGTGACCTGTGTGAAAATAACAAATTGCATGACAGATTAGCATTGTTAGACATGAATATTTGTTATGGAAAAGTGTCTTAAAGGCTTTATTGTACTTGTTACCATGGCAGCAGTCATTGAAAGCTAAGCAGCTATATTACGCCCTTTCCATCAACTTCCAACATAAGCCTGCCTTGAGTGCGAATGTATAGTTTTCCTTACTTGTTTTGTTAAATACAGGAGAAGTAACTTTGTACATGTTTTTTCTTTAATGACTGAGCTCTCCCCCCACCTACCTTCCCTACAACCCCCTCCTTTTTCCAAGCTTGTTTTATAGGGAGAACTCGGGCAATCTTAATTGTGGCAGCAGTTAAAGCATCTTTCTGAAATGTCATTAGAAGGCACATACTGACGTATAAAATAGATATTTTCTTTTAACTTTGGAGTGTTCTTTGGTCTATTTAGATTACTGCCCCCACTACAGTTTTATAAGTAAATACAGTATCTCACAAAAGTGAGTACACCCCTCATATAATATTTAATTTATCTTTTCATGTGACAACACTGAAGAAATGACTCTGCTACAATGTAAAGTAGTAAGTGTACAGCCTGTATAACAGTGTGAATTTGCTGCCCCCTCAAAATAACGCAACACACAGCCATTAATGTCTAAATCATAGTCAACAAAAGTGAGTACACCCCTAAGTGGAAATGTCCAAATTGGGCCCAATTAGCCATTTTTCCTCCCCAGTGTCATGTTACCGGTTAGTGTTACACGGTCTCAGGTGTGAATGAGGAGCAGGTGTGTTAAATGTGGTGTTATCGCTCTCACACACTCTCATACTGGTCACTGGAAATTCAACATAGCACCTCATGGCAAAGAACTCTCTGAGAATTTTAAAACAAGAAATGTTGCTCTACATAAAGATGGCCTAGGCTATAAGAAGATTACCAAGACCCTTAAACTGAGCTGCAGCTCGTTGGGCAAGACCATACAGCGGTTTCACAGGAGAGGTTCCACTCAGAACAGGCCGCGCCATGGTCGACCAAAGAAGTTGAATGCATTTGCTCAGCGTGACATCCAGAGGTTGTCTTTGGGGAAATAGACATATATGAGTGCTGCCAGCATTGCTGCAGAGGTTGTGGGGGAGGAGGTGGGGGTCAGCCTCTCAGTGCTCACACCATATGCCGCACACTGCATCAAATTGGTCTGCAAGGCTGTCGTCCTAGAAGGAAGCCTCTTCTAAAGATGATGCACAAGAAAGCCCACAAACAGTTTGCTGAAGACAAGCAGACCAAGTACATGGATTACTGGAACCATGTCCTGTTGTCCGATGAGACCAAGGTAAACTTATTTTGTTCAGATTGTGTCAAGCGTGTGTGGTGGCAACCAGGCGAGGAGTACAAAGACAAGTGTGTCTTGCCTACAGTCAAGCCTGGTGGTGGGAGTGTCATGGTCTGGGCCTGCATGAGTGCTGCCAGCACTGGGAGCTACAGTTAATTGAGGGAACCATGAATGCCAACATGTACTGTAACATACTGACACTTGGGAGGTTCGGACCCTGGGGAGAAGACCACATTGCTAAACGGTTTGTCCCAATACCGGGGAATTGGACCAGGGTACTTCTGGTATCATAACCGCTACAGCCAGCATTTCATTTTCTGTTCATTATTGCTTGGCATTTGGTGAATAAAACCACTGTGGCTCTTCCTTTAAAATAAAGAAACGTGGCTTAATATAGCAGTTTTTAATCTACACACACAAATCTGGTTTTAGTACATATAAAAAATCAATTCTGGCAGAGAATGCCGGGAAACTTGACAATGTATGTGACCATTTCCATGATGTGGATATCCTCTTTTGACCGCTAACCATGTAGGATAAGCTTATTTATTATTGACATTCTTTGGGCTGAGAGCATCACCTGGCGGCCCTCAATGACTGGCACAGTGAATGTTTGCACAGAACTGACGTTAATTATTGGCTGACTGATGACACCTAAATGACGTAGGTGATGTAGTTACACCTCCAATAACAAAGGGGGCTATGTTTCATATGTGCAGAGTTCCATGGTGAAATGCTCTACATACAGACACCAGGTACCACAACCACTTAAAATCAATGAACAGCCTGTAAAAGTGGGCAGGTCCACCATGTCAGCCTGCTCGGCCCCACTCTGTGCTACCTAACCCCAAGCTCTGTATAAGCAATACATATTATAAAGAAAGGTAGGCCACCCAATTCAGGACTTTACTAGAATTAGAGGACTGTCGGGAGGTATGATGTTTTGTAATACATTTAAACATTTCCTCTAGTCTTGATACTCGCTGCGTTGGTTTTGCTTTTGTGTTTTTTTTGCGTTTTTTGGGGGGGTTTTTTTATGGTAAGGGCATCATAGTGCCACACAGCAAAATATTTCCATTGTCGATATAAGACATTAATGGTACCTTATTTCCTGTTTTTACCCATCATATATTAGTGGGGCATGAAGAACCAGTGAATGCGCTGCTCAGGACATCTCTGGCATGTGGATGGTTAAACGGTGTAATTATTTCTATTTTGTTCTGTGCTACACGTTCACGGAGAACTTTGTGTAGGAAACCTTTTGCGAAATTGTTCCTTCTGTACGTGTATAATTCAATCCAGTCAGTGTCAAACCGTGGAGAGATGTGTCAGTTTGATTCTAAGAACACTAGGGCAATTTGGTTAACGGTATACAAAAGTGATCTTCCCACACACAATTGAATATAACCTTGACAATTGTTTCTTAAGTACAGTGTTCATGTAAATAAGACACACTAATTGCCATTACTTTTCCAGAACAACTTTTAAATGCATTTTTTTTTTTATTATATATTTCAACTTGAAAAAAATGCCTTTGTGTTTAGTATCACCAGGCATGTCATTTTGGGATATATGTATAAATAAATACAATATATATCTATATGCTTTTTCGCACCCAGGGAGATACTGTATAAGAATACATGCTTTTGAAGTATCCAAAAAAACCACAAAGAAAAATAATTTTTTTACAATTCTTAAAGGGACACTATAGGCACCAGAACCACTACAGCTTAACGTAGTGGTTCTGGTGTCTATGGTCTGTAACTGCCAGCTTTCCAATGTAAATGCTGCCTTTTCAGAGAAAGGGCAGTGTTTACATTGATGACTAGTAACCTCTCTAGTGGCAGTCATTCAGACCACCACTAGAGGTGCTTCCTAGTCCAGTGCTGCACAGTGTGCATGACTGGCATTCAGCTTCTAAACATTCTGCATGAAGGCGCTGAATGTTCCGCAATTCATCTCTGAGGAGATTGATGCTGATTGGCGCTGTGTCATTTTGCAGCGCATGAACAATGGCATGCCTGTGCTTTCCCATGAGGAAACATTGGATTTTCTGAGATCGTAAAGATTGACGATCTTCGTTATGGAAACAGGGCCAGGTGGGGCCAACTGCAGCTACACCAGCGCGGAGTTGGAGAAAAGTTGTGTAAAATCACCTTTTCAGCGCGATTGGAGGAGGGCTGGTAATCTAAACAACATTCCTGACACTAAAGTGTTCTTTTAAGTGTGTATTGTAGCAGAAATAATGTAGGTCACATAGAGGTGCAAACAGAGCCGGACTGGCCCACCGGGATACCGGGAAATTTCCCGGTGGGCCGTCGGCACCTGGGGCCGGGCAGGCAGCTGGCTCTTCTGGTGGCCGCAGAGGGAGGTCTTTTGGTGGCCGCAGGGGGAGCTGGCTTTTCTGTGTCTGCTCCCCCACCCCAGCGCGCAGCTTAATGAGACCTGGCTCCCCATGCGTCCGCCATCAGAGCTCCTCCTGCGTCCACCAGCACACAGGTAGCAATTGTGTGTGTGTCTCTGTCATGGTGTGTGTGCCTGTCTGTGTCATGCAATGTGTGTCTGTCATTGTGTGTGTGTGTCTGTCATGTAATGTGTGTCTGTCTGTGTCACGGTCTGTCTGTGTCACGGTCTGTCTGTGTCATGGTGTGTGTTTGTCATGGTGTGTGTCTGTATGTCATGGTGTGTCCAGTCTGTGTCATGCAATGTGTGTCTGTCATGTAATGTGTGTCTGTCTATATCACGGTGTGTCTGTATGTCATGGTGTGTGTGTGTCTGTCTGCGTCATGTAATGTGTGTGTCTGTGTCACGGTCTCTCTGTGTCATAGTCTGTGTCATGTAATGTGTGGGTCTGTCTGTGTCACGGTCTGTGTCTGTCATGGTATGTGTGTGTGTAAATGTGTTTTTTTTTTTTTACTCACCTTTTTTTTTTTTTACGTCGTGCTGGTCTCCCCTCGACTGGCCCTGCTTCTATGACTGAGATCATCAAGCTTGATGATCTCAGCCAATCCGCACTGACACAGGAAGCACCTCTAGTGACTGTCTGAGTGTCTGTCACTAGGAAACAATGTAAACACTACCTTTTCTCCAAAAAGTCAGTGTTTACATTGAAAAGCCTGCAGGGACAGGCTATAGACACCAGCTGTGTGTGTGCGCGCGCCTGCTAGTGAGTGGGCTTGCTTGTGTGTGTGTGTGTGTGTGTACCTGCTACTGAGTGAGCTTGTGTTTTTATGTCAATGACCTTTTGTATATCAGTGAGATTGTTTGTTTTTGTTTGTCTATGAGGCTGTGTATCAATCAGCTTGTGTCAGTGAGATTGTCTGTGTCTGCATGTGAGTATGCTTACTGTATAATTAAAAATTATACTCTGAAAGGACCGATATTTTATATTGGGGGAAAAAGCAAAAACAAAAATATATATATTATATATTTTATATATATTATATATATATATATATATATATCTCAATCATCTAGGGTGGCAAGACATAGCCTTACATATTACATGCGACAATACATGGCGCAATGACTTATGGGGCTGGCATAGATTTTTTTTATTTATTTTTTTTTGGGGCTGCTTTGGAATCCCCAGTCCGGCCCTGGGTGCGAAATAAAATGCACCTTATGCTTTTGTTTTGTTTTTTAGTTTGTGGTGGGGGTTTTTTAAGATGCTGATGGGCGGCACATGAGTAGTGCTGTCCAGATGTATATACACTGGAAATTTATATGATGCTGAGGGTTCTTGGTACACCCTAAATGTTTGTGTAGGGAAACCTAGCATGTAAATTCAGTGCTGTCCAATAAGGCTGAACAAGAATCTGAGAATTTTTTATATGTTCGCTAATATGTACTTTAAATTCTGCTTTCCAGATGATGTGAAACAGGTTTTTGGTCAAACCACTATTCACCAGCACATTCCATTTAACTGGGACTGTGAATTTATACAACTACACTTTGGAAAGGACCGTAAGCGACTTCTACCTTATGCTGAATTTACTCAGTTTCTGTTGGTAAGTGTCCCAAATTAAAGGAAAACATTGTTTATTATTATTAAGATTACATAGTTACATAGCTGAAAAGACTTGAGTCCATCAATTTCAGCCTTCCTTACATATGTTATTGCTGTTGATCCAAAAGAAGGCAAAAACACAGTCTGAAGTGCTTCCAATTTTGCAACAAACTAGGAAAAAAATTCCTTCTTGTCCCCAAAATGGCAGTCCGATATCTCCTTGGATCAAGCAGCACTAATTAGAAACTATATCTCTGTATGTTATGTTTTTGGAAGTGTTTATCCAATTTATGTTTAAACATCTGTATGGACTCTGATAAAACCACCTCTTCAGGCAGAGAATTCCACATCCTTACAGTTCTTAACGTAAAAAAACCCTTTTCTTTACCTTACAATAAATCTCCTTTCTTCCAGCCTAAATGCATGTCCTATGAATAGGTTAAATGATTACATGTCCTATATAGCCACAGCGTATTATTTTTGTGTATATCCTATAAGTAAACCCATCCTTTTGCCAAGGAAGAGTTAAAGATGTCTGCTCCTATAGAGCTAGGGTAAACCAGGCGATACACTGAAAAGAGTATATATTAAATGTAATCTTTAGTTGCCACTATAATATTAATTACCATATTGCTTCCTCCATTAAAGAGCACTAGAAGTACTATAACCACTACAGAACATTGTAGTGTTTATGGTGTACAGCAGTGGTTTTAAACCAGTCCTCCATGCATAGCTACAAGTCCAGGATTTAGGGATTACCCAGTTGTCTAAGGTATTTTTTGAACTAAAAAAAAAACAAAAACACCTTGACACAACTGGGTTATCCCTAAATCCTGGACCGGTAGGTGTACCTTGAGGACTGGTTTGGAAACCACTGGTGTACAGAGTCTGTGGGAGACATCCTTTCAGTTTGTGTCAAGCAAGTTGACAAAAACTGTCTTCTCCGCTGTTGCTTGATTGACGTGGCATTAGCCTGCTCTTTCTTGGAAAGGCGTGATAGGCTGAGGGCAGGTTTGATGGACTAATTCTGAATTTCATATGCTCATTGGCTGAGCCACACTAGACGGACTAGTTAGTGGCCCAGGGACATAACCTTGGGGCCCAGTGCTCAGATCTTCTTTGTAACACTACTGTGTGTGTGTGTGTGTGTGTATGTGTGTGTGTGTGTGTATATATATATATATATATATATATATATATATATATATATATTGGCTATAGTGCCATAGAGCACTCCTTAACACGTATAGTTTTATTCACTAAACAACAAATAATCTAAATTGAAATATTCAGACTTAAATGACCACACTGTGACTATAGCTGATCTTTTTTTCAGAATTTGTCCAAATTTAGGTTTCATTTCCAATTCACGGTATATGGAATAACTCCACTACCAGAACAAAGAAATACTAAATATATGTTGAGAACTCTGCTGTGTTTATTGTATAAATAATGTAGTGCTTATTTGGCTACAGTTTGTCTTGTATCACCGCTTTCTGCCAAGTCCAATATATTACTTCCTGGTGTTAGGACTTCATTCTGGAGATTCCCTGATTCCTTGTTGTTTCCAGGTTATACATGCTGATCTGTTACAGTGACTAAGTAGTGTTTTAAGTTTTTATATTGTGAGCATGAGTTATACTTCTGTTACAGTGTCTAGACCCTGAACCCTAGGCAGCCGGAGTCAGTGTACGTGAGGAATCACTTCTGTAAAATCCCATTCTTTTAATGTTCCTCTTAACTTGGACCAGATTGGTCCCTGATGTACTTTTATGTTCTGCTTTGTAACAGACTTCTATCAAGTATAATGTTTGGAAATAGCCTATGAGCAGAGCTTGGAATGAAGGTCATAATTAACATGCTCGCACTCAGTGGTCTGTGGGACGTTACCGGTGCTTTAAGTAGGGAGCTACTACATCCTTTATCTGACATTATGAAAGATGCACTCTGCTCTGCCAGATGAACAAAAAAACTAAACTAAAATAAAAATAATAGCAAGGTCTATAAATCTGTGTACTATGTGGGCTACATATAAAAATGCCTCTGTCTTAAAATGATTCACCCTGGGGCCAACTACATCACATACCAATTGTCTCCCAAGTATTTCATCTATAAATTAGACTCTCAAAGATTACATGTTTTTATTAATCTTTCAATGTTTAATTTGTAAAAATAAAAAAATCAATCTCTAATTTTGGCTATCCAAGGTTGCTTTCAGCATTAAGCTCCCATCTAGATGTCTTGGTATGTATATGGTTAATATTTTGTCCAGTGTCATAGTAATGCATGATATTTCATAGCTTTGCAGCTGCAGCCCTCTCTTGTTCCCATAGGGGAATTACCGTGCTCCAGAAATATTTAGAAAAATTGGTGTCTCTCACAGTTTAATACACAAATGTCAGCAAATACCTGGTTCTTTCAGCCGGCAAGCTTATTCTGGGTCCAGTCTTTGGGCCTCCTCTCGGCAAATCCATATAGCTGGACTGGATTTTTGAATGAGTTTTTATTTTTTTATTTTTTTTGTGCCTTTTTGAATATAATAAAAAAAAAATGACAAGTCCTTAAGCAATGGAGGAAAATGGAATGACTATGCCTGCACTACTGTTTTATTTATATTTATCTGTCTATACATTATGTGAGTTCATACTGAATTTAATTACACCTCAAAGAATATGTCCTCTCAGCAAAATGTTATTTGTTTTTGAGGCAAATTGCTCTTATTTATGGAGAACTGATTGCTATTAGCCTGCCATGTAATACTCTACAACACAAATTTGTATGTCTTTTTCCAAAAAAATATGTGAAAGAAAACTGTGATCATTTTGAATTATTTAAAATAATAAAATAAAATAAAACGATGTCTGTACTTCATAAAATGCATCTTTTTCAGTGCATATTCTGGCTTCTGATACATGGGGAAGCCATTTTAAAATCTTTGTTTAGAACCATTGCTCATCCAATCAAGAACCATGCAGTTAACAAAGTAGTACTCCTTCACAAATACACGTGTCACGCCCAAATGACGAACATCTCAAAATGCTCTCCTAGGTGATTTTAGAAGTTCAAACTGGGCAAAGTTACTTGGCTTTTCTGACCAAAGAGGATTTAAATAATGCCCTCACCGCATAGAAAATAAATACCATCAAGATTTGCACTGAAAAAAAAGATATATTTACTGACATACAAATGTACATAGATTTGAAATACAAAGTAAGGCATACAGGGACTATAATATATATAATCTTTAATTTTAAATAATAAGAATTATATTTTTGTTTTAAGGCAGTTTTTGATAATTACCCCAAATTTATTCAGTGCCAAAAATATTACCCTCACAATTTTGTTCCTTTGTTTGTTTTACAGGAAATACAACTGGAACATGCAAGGCAAGCATTTGTACAGCGCGACACCGATCACACTGGCACAATCAATGCAATGGATTTCAGAGATATCATGATCACTATCCGACCACACGTCTTAACCCCGTTTGTAGAGCAGTGTTTGGTAGCTGTAAGTTTTGTGGTTTTCTTTTGTATACCTACTTCTAACCGGTGTGGTACATTAGTGGGCGCAAAGTACCACGTGCTCTGCCGAAATTATAACAAAAGTTATTGATCCAGGTGCACACACAGACATCAATTTAAGGATTATCTTTGCTATTTATAATTTTGGTTATGTATCATGTCAAATGCCTCGTATCTTATAGATGTGCCATGCTCGCGGAGCAGGTTTCTAGCTTATAAATGCATTTCTAAATAAACACACAGTACGGCATTAAAGACACAGGAAGGTTCCCAATCCGCCATCACTGAATAACTAGAGACTTCAGGACAGACTGATTTTACATAAAATATAACTAATTGAATATTAATTCATAGTTAATGCACGTCTACATGACGTGTATTATTTTGCAGGATACAGCAATTGTGATCTGAATTGAATACAAAGCAGCAGCAGTGTGAAAAAAACAAACCCACAAAAAAAAAAACCTAAAAAAAAAATTAAAAACCCATGTGTTTCCTTTAAGAACATCCAAGCTTTAAACAAGCAAGTTAATTAGTAAAATTGGTTTGAGTGCGACTGTGTTTCATCAGTTTCCACCACCAGAGTAGTTTCAGATTTTACAAATATTCTTGAAATTATTTTCATTGTAATTCTTAATCATATAATTAAGTAACTTCAACAATTACGTTTCCTCTGACTGTGCAATTGCTATAATCATCCCTCTGCTAAAAGCTGGGACAAAGGAGAGAGCGCTTCAGCTTAACAGAGAGAAGTTAAACATATAGTTATGTAAAAGTGCTTTGCAAATCTGACACATTTGTCTGGTTTTTGCCTTTAATAGGGAGTGGAATGTTGACATAATTTATGTAATTTATTTTTAAATCAATATACATATTACTCTCCTTTTCAAATTTTTTTTTTTTTTTTTTTTTTTTATATGGCAAAATGCAATGGTGTACATAGTTATTGTAGTTCACTTTTTCTTAGTGGAATTGTTTATGAAAACATTTAAATACAGCCTACCATCTGTAATTTAGTAAATCCACTTTGCCCTACTAAATGATAACTGGCTCCCAACCTGAGTTGAGCTGATATTACACCTTTTGTTCATTTTGCATCTGATGTGTTTTAACTTTTCCCAGCATTAGTGACTTGCTATACTAGGAAGGATTTATGTAAAGGTGGCATGTTGGGGAATTATTTTGAAATCGCCTCTTCTTTCAAATTTTTTTTACAAAGTGTCTTTTTATTTATTTATTTTTATCCCCTTTTCTTTTCTTTTAAAAAATAAATGGTTTAATGAATGTTTGTAAGAAAAGAAAAATGAATCAAAACTACAGAAAAATTCAGGACTCGATTAGAAACCGAATCACTCAATGATGTAATCCTTGCACATAAGTACAGGGTGTAAGTGAAAGGTTAGGTCTGGTGGCTTATCCACATAATAATCTTTTATTGGTATTTACATCAAAATATGCAAATTACAATAAATACAGAAGCAAATATACATAAGTCAAACCATTAACACCTTTCTACGTACCAGCTCAAATACGGAAAAGTGTTCTTTTTTTAAATTTAATTTTGTATCTTCTTTATCAATACATATGACACCTCCCTAGAATTTGGGGTGGCTAATGACACCCAACTGGCACTAGCAAAGGTGGAATGAATTACACCTTCAGCAGCAGAGGGGTTAAACTCCATATGTACAGCATTTTAAAGTGAAATGCTGCACATACAGACTCCAGGCACCATGACCACTTCAAATCAAATTCAGCACCCTTCGCACTCCACCAACATCTAAGGATCCAGTGTTAAAATAAACCTCCTAGGTTTGAGATTACGGCATTATTTCTGGACCCAGAACGTAAAAGTATTGCTTAATTAACATTTTTTAATATATGTATGTATGTACGTATCTCCAATATTTTTTTAATGTATTTATGTATGTATCTCCAATATATGTACATATCTCACATTCCAAAGCTACTGAAAATATTATATTGCTTAGTAGCATGGTTAATTTCTCTGCACTATTTTATCTCTTGTTCCCTAGTAGATTTCTTAATCTCCACAAATGCATGGACACAAAACCTACAGGGTCCTGAAATGTTTCACTCATTACATTCCATAAGTATACATATAAAACATTTTTAAGGTTGTTACATTGAAATGTCGGCACTTTAATTGCGCTCTCGATGTGCTGGTGTAATCCTGCATGTGTGTTTGTTTAGGTAGCAGTGTTCCCTGGTTATGGTTAGCCTCAGATGCTCATGGGGAGAGAGACTTTTATGGAGTTTATTAGCAAGCCAAATTTATATTTTTCTTGACAGCTCACATTGTCGTCTTCATAAATTTCTTCGTAGCTGTACATTGTGTTGTTGTCTCTCTTTATTTTAAGTTATCATTGCTTAATTTGATCCTATAAAATATATATATATATATATATATATATATAATTTTTTTTTTTTTTTCTTTCGATTTAAATGTCTTTCCAAACTTTTATTTTAGGCTGCAGGAGGTACCATTTCTCATCAAGTCAGCTTTTCGTATTTCAATGGATTTAATTCCCTCCTTAACAATATGGAGCTGATTAGGAAGATATACAGTACCTTGGCTGGCAGTAGAAAAGATGTAGAAGTCACTAAAGGTAATGTAAAGGGTTTTCATTGTCTTTTCTGAAATGCTACATTAATGTGAAAAATCACATTTCCCCATAAAAGAAACCGTTTTTTTTTTTTTTTTTGTTTTTTTTTTTGTATCACATAAAATGAAATATTACGTCTTCTAAATGTCTCCATGCATTAATTTGTAATGTATACACAAAAGTATATACCTCTTTTTAATGCATTATCTGGATTACCAATGTTCGGTGTGGCAGCCATCTTACATCCGCTTGGGTTTGAAGCTCTGCTTCCTGCTAAACAGCATCTCGTGTATGTTCACAAATCCTGACTTCCTGCCCAAATACAAGACATCTCCGAAAACCACACTAGGTGCATTTCATATTCTGCTTTTAAGGTATAATATTTAAATATTAAAGGCTCTCTGTCATGAGTAACATAAAAGTTTTAATCTGCAGATACCTTCAACTGTGGTATTCAGATTGAAAGTGTATAGATTTGTAGATATGCAATATTCTCCCAACATTTAAATTCTAGGCTGGCTGTAGTAGTTGCCTCTCATGTCTGTGCCTCACCTAGAATCCTCTTTGATATGGAAATTTGTTTGCATTGAAGACAGATCAGAGAGGATACAGAGTGAGACCGTGGCTTGCATGCATCTCTTTGCTCTCTCGGCACTGTAACTGGATGTCTGCAAATCTACACAAGTGCTAAACTTTAGATTCAAAGGGTTTTGCCAAGCATTAAAATCACTACAGCCTGCTCTAGCGATTATGATGTTAAGAGTACCATGGCGACGTTCACCGGTAATTACCTGGGTGACGCGGTGAAGGGTGCCTGGTGACATGCATGGGACTTCTGCAGATGCCAATACTGTCTCCATTCATTGGCTGAGAGCATCACCAGACTGCTTTCAGTCAGTGAATGCAACTCTGTGCTTGGATATATGTACACAATTGACATTGGCCTGCCAAGAACTATTGTTTCAGGCTGGCTAATCATGCTACTGGAGGTGGAGTACAAAAGGGGTTAAATTCCTACCAATGGGGTTAAATTCCATAAGTGCAGCATTTCGTAGTGAAACATTGTAGATACAGACTTCAGGTACCATGACCACTTCAAATCACTGAAGAAGTCATGGTGCTTGTAATAGTAACCCTTTAGTAGGCGGAGATTTATCAAGCCAAAAACAGGTGCTATTCCATAGCAAAGTGCTAAATAATGTACAATCACAATGGAAACCAATAAAATGTCTCGGCATAGAACCTGTTTTGCCATGATAATATTCACTTTCTGTATATAAACTGTATATAATCTACAAATTAAACAAGACTCCCTGTTCACTCATTATCCATTTACTCCAGTTTAGTGTTCATCTCCTGTTTGAAGTACTTCTACTATGTTAGAAGTTCTGTTGTCAGGTCTGAGGTTAAAGAGGGGAAAAAAAAATAGAACTTGTGAATCCAAAGGCTTGGTGAAGAGCGAGTGTACGTATTGTGCTTGCGGGTCTCCTTACAAATTGGCAGCGTTAGCATGTCCTTCAAGGCCAGCTCAGAAATTGTTTACTTTTCTTGGCAATTCAGTACGTTGGTCTACAAGCTTGGAACATGATGTTATTGCTTCTTTCTTGACCTCATTTACGGTTTCCCCATTTTTTGGGGGCTTCGCATCAAAGAGTTGTTCGTGGAGGGAAGCACTCTCTTGTAACCACAGCCATATCATTGCCTCCTCCTGGAGCGTTCGCACCATGCTAAATAAGCTTTTAATAAGTGCTGACGCAAGCTCAATTGGGATATACGATTGGCAGAATCTTTAAACTAGGTTTTATGGAGACATAGTGCTGTAAAAGGCCTTTTCTTATATATGACACTGAAGTATCTCACTACATATCATATACTTGTATTTTCTTACCATTATTTTGAGTAACTTATCATTATGTGACCTTTATTTTCTTTCTACTATTTTAATGGTTAAAGCTTGCTGGTGTCTAGAGAATGGATAGTTTTTGTTGTTTTAGATTGAAATGGTATATCTTTGTGTATTTTTGTGGGTTTGTTTTCCCTCCTTACTACAAAAACCCTCCAAGTGAAATATATAAAATTTCCCCAATTTAAACGTAGATATTGTAGATTGTATTCTCTTGCACAGACCTATTTTGGTGAAATTAACCTCTTCGGGATGCTTGTTATTATAATCGACCAGTCAGTTGGGGTATTCAGGCTCCTAAAATATCACTGCAATTTATAACCGTAACCTTCTACAGTTAATAAAGAATTATGCAAATATTAACCTTACTGAGCATGTTATGATGAGCTTCAGATTTGAATTTTTTATTTTTTTTATTTTAAATTCTGCCTCAGGGGACTCTATGTTCACTCCACATATGAAGCACTGAACTGTCACATTTGTGACTGTGTACTTAAATGCTGATTTCACTCAAAAAGCAATGGAGTTTTCCTTTTGCTTCCATTAACTTCTCAAAGCTAATGGAAGTGGCAAGCACGTTGTGATAGCGCGGCCTGCCTTCCCTTCTTCTCAAGGAGTGTTAAAACTCAATGGAAAGCCGGGGATTGCAGGTGAACTTACAGTCTCATTGAGAAGCATCTCATTGGAGTATTCCCCGTCTGTGCTGGGAGAGAGTGAAGGGCTTGCACAGGTTGCAAACATGTTTTTAATTGGGGTACATCTACTAAATAGTGAATTGAAAAAAATAATATATCTTGTGTCTCTTTAACATACACACCCACACCTTTGAAGTTATGCTTGCCAGTTAATTTTCTGTTTCTGTTTTTCATTTTCAGAGGAGTTTGTGTTGGCTGCGCAGAGATTTGGTCAAGTTACACCCATGGAAGTTGACATACTGTTCCAATTAGCAGATTTATATGAGCCAAGGGGGTATGTAAACGGTTTTATTTAGATATATTTGTTTTTTATTTTGATTAGAAGTCATGGCCTTCCTTACTCCTCCTCCCAATGGAATGCGTGTGTTATATTTATTATTAAAATAATTGTCGTTTTGCATCTGCAGGCGAATGACTTTTGCGGATATTGAAAGAATTGCTCCCCTGGAAGAGGGAGCTTTGCCTTATAATTTGGCAGAGGCTCAAAGACAGGTATTGAAAATGTGTTATGTAGTGTTTGTGTACACATTGCAGTGCTGTGCAGTTGTAATGTAAAAATACTGCAGTTTATTTTTAAAATGCCCCCCCAAAAAATTTCTACTTCTCATTTTTTGCACCTGCAATATAAATCCTATAGTGACACTTTTTATTGAGAATGCTATTAATCTGTACAGTGTACTAGCAAATGTATAGATATTTTCAAGCAGAACAGTCATGTGAGATTTTTGTACAACTGGATTGCTAACAAAAAGTGAAAGGACCCCTTCAGCTTAATGAAGTGGTCTGGGTGCCAGGTCCATCTAGGGTTAACCCTGCCTGCTGTAAACATAGTTTCAGAGAAAGTTGGAGGAGAGTCCCCAGCGCCGAGGGAGCGCTGGAGAAAGGTGAGTGTTTAACCCCCTTCCTCCCCCTTCAGCCCACCCTCAGGGCAGTATAATGCCAGGAAAACAAGTTTGTTTTCCTGGCACTATAGGGGTCCTTTAAGTATTGGTTGAGAATTTATATTTTAAGGGAGATCTAAAGGCACCCAGACCACTTTTTTTTTTTTTTTTTTCTTAAACTCATTTTTTAATGTTTTATTGTTATAGGAGGACTAGCATCAGACCAAAGTTTAGATAAAATGAATAGCCATATATATCAAAAACTTCATGCTAAAAGAAACAATAAGTCAGTGTCATCATAATATTGATTTTTTTTTTTTTTTAAATGTATTTACTTGTGCTCCAATTAATTAATAAAAAAATTTCAAGTCGAGCATTTATAATTTTGTCTGTTATTTCTTTCCCACATTAGATGTGTTTTTTTTTTTTTTTTTAAACCAGATTTCTTTACAAATGCATTTGGTTTGAAATTCTATTTGTGAAATGAAAAAACACTGATGTTAGATTTAAATCTGCTGAGGTTCCAAAGGGTTCTAGTGCCTCCGTTTAAGCCTCTCCACTGTGGAACAAGACTGGATGAGCTGCACTTTTTTGGCCAGATGTCAATATTTCCAGAATAATTTATGTAAAAATCCTATATGTATATAGTTTTAATGCTCAGGGAAGGTTGCATTTGATAGCCGAAAGACTGTCACCAGTAGTTTTTCTTCTTTTTTTTTTTTGTATATTTCAGTTTCATTTCAATCTTATTTGTATTTTCATTGGCTGAACACATTATTTGCAGCAAATGGGTTGGCTGTCCCTCTGCTGTTATCATTTAACAGTTTCTCTAGAAAATTGCAGAACTTTTCATAGGAGTAAAGTCGCAATAGGCAGATTTTAGAACTTACGCATGCATACAGGTAAAGTGTCACTGTATGCCGTTCCAATATATTTCTAAACCTTTAAACAGTGGTATGTGGGTGTTCAGAGAGAAATCGTGAAGCCTGCAATGCCACGGTAAATGATGCACAAACCTAGTGTGGTTTTTGACTTTTAAGTGTGGGATAACTTTTGATCAGGTATCTGTACAGAAGGCTGCTGGCTCAAGGGAGGCAACGGAACACAGAAGCCATGGTGTTGCCAGGTGCGTCCAAAATCAGCACCATGCTTGGATGTTAAAATGTAGTGGTAGAACTGTGCTCTTTCTGTGCCGTTTAATAACTGCTCCTTTGCTTTGCACAGTTTTGGCATCTGGTGTTTTAATTGTGAAAACGTTTGTTTGGTTTTTGCCTGCTGGGGATCTTACACCGCATTCTACATTCTAGATTCCAAGTTAGTTCACATGTCAGGTGGTGTGTTGGTGTGTTGATCACATGCATGGTGCAGAATGGGATTCGATAAGCCCATTTATAAGGCTTATTTCACACCATTTAGCTGAGCCACACTCTGTGTATTTGATAAATCAGCATATCATGTTTCTTTTGAGCTTGTGGTAAACTATCAAGTAGATGGAATATTTTCCTCTTTTCTACCTGCTTTAGTTGCAAAATTGGCTAGGAATGTATTGGTGAAAGTACAAGTTTTTATTATGATTAAAGGTTTTATTGATCTGTACAGGGTTATTTAGGAAAGTGAGAATGCAATGTGAAATCAAATTGAATCTCAAATTTAAAGCAGTATTTCACTTTGCATACTTTGATAAGACCCCTGACAGTGCCAGTGGCTGGGTTGGGGCAGGCTAAGTTGAGTTTAACTTACCCTCGGGGTAATCACCATCCTCTTCTGCCAGGAATGGACGTCACTGCTGTACAGCATTGAGGTCTATGGATCCTGCGTGAGTGCAGGATCATCCATAGATTGATGGATCCAGTTCCCTGCAGCCATCACTGGTGACGGCTGGTACATTGACACTTCTTGACGGCGGTAACTCTGCATCAACAATTGTCAGGCGTAGGAAAAATACGGAGACAGAAAGTAGTGCATACTTTGTCTCCCTGTATCTTCTATAGAAAATAAACATTGATCCAGGCACTGAAGGATAAAAGCCAAATTAGCAACTTTATTTAGAACTGAACAGCAACGTTTCAACCCAGCAGGGTCTTTGTGCTGGGTCGAAACGTTGTTGATATTTTGGCTTTTATCCTTGAATGCTACTGAGCCCCCACTAGGAGCCTGGAGAGTGCGGTGTCCATTATCTTTTTACATTGATGCACCTCAGTATATCTTATGACATTGAATTTCAGTGAAATTCCAACACAGTCAGTATGAGTATTTCATAAAGATTGTATCTGTATCTTTATGAAATACTCATTTCATGAGGGCTGTAGGGAGGGGGTGACAGTGCCGCTTTAAGGCCAGAATAGCTGAACTTAAAGCATTGCTGACAGAATTTTTCCAGTTTGGCGATTTTAACTTTAAATGTGAAATTCACTTTGAATTCTCACTTTAGTGAATCATCCGGTAAAATGTCTCATCCCCTGATTGGTTAGAGTCCACACAAAATAATATTTTACCAACAGTGCCAAAGTTCATGTCTACTCCTTCATTAGAGATCCCATGCCATTCTGAACTTCTAACTTATATTTACCATAGCCAGTCCATGCTGGTGCTATGTCAAAGGTTCCTTTACACCAGCGGTGCCCCCAGGTGTTGTAGAATGCCTTTGGAATGACAAAGCATAATGGAAGCTGTAGTTTTAGAACATCTGGGAATCCTCCTTTTGGGCACCCCTGCTTTACAGACTTGGGTGAGTAGGCACAAACGCTGAATGTCATGTGGGCCCAATTGTGAGGGGAAAATGTAAAATTTAAAGGGATACTCTAAGCACCAAAATGACTTTACTTTACTGAAGCAGTCTTAGTGTGTGGGTCATGCCCTTGCAGTCTCACTGCTCAGTTCTCTGCCATTTAGGAGTTAAATCACTTTTTTTTTTGTTTATGCAGCCCTAGTCACACCTCCCCTGACTGTGACGCACACAAGCAACATAAAATAAATGGTTACGTTTTACAGTCGACACAGTGAGTTCAATTTACATAGTTTTATATCCTGCTCTGTTAATTGAACTTTAATCACAAAGGAGGCTGCTGCACGCTCTAACAGGCTTTAACTGTAGGAGATAATAAATTCTGAGTTAAACAGACTGTGTAGTAAAGGAAGTTTAAACATTAGGTTTCTCTTTACAGGAAATGTAAATCGTCTCCATAGACTATAGAGGTCACATGCAGGAGAGGTGTGGCTAGCGATGTGTAAAAACAATGATTTTAAACTAAATGGCAGAAAATTAAGCAGTTAGACTGCTGGGTCATGATCTACACACCAAAACTGCTTCATTAACCTAAAGTTGTTTTTGGTGCTTTCATTGTCCTTTTAAAATCCTCTATATTGAAGAATATGGCAAGTGAGTTACAAGTCAGAAATTGACTGTAGGATACATGCTGGTAAAATGTGACTGGAAGAATTACAAAAGGTAGCTTAGATAAGTGGAAGCAAATCATTACAAACATGTAAAATCGCTGAATGCATTTATTAAGTAATGTTTAGACCCACTTTTAAAGGTTGAAACGTAAACTTGGGTTGCTAGGGATATCTTATAGACAATGAGATATATAAAATGAAATTAAATCCATTATCTGCCAAAAGATGATAAAATTATTCTGGCCTTTTTCTTGGTCTTGTCCAGTAGTGCTGCTGCTTTTTGCTACGCTATTGGTATGTCTTAACCTGCTGACCACACGTCAAATTTAGACTTTTGAATTTTTGAAAAAAATTTTTGCCTGCATTTGTGTGTTTTAGATCTAAGAAATATAATTTGTAAAAAGGAAAAAAAAATGTATTTTAAAATAGTGATTAAGATAAATGCTGGTTAAATATATTTTAATAATGACTGATTTATTTGCCATCGATATGTTTGAAAAGACAGGAAGACCTCCTCTATTGCATGTTTGTGTTTGTGTTTGTTTTGTTTTTTGTTCAGTAAACCGTTTTAAATCAAATAGTGGAACAATCAAGCAATTTGTTTAATAAAAGTTTTTATTAAGGAAAAAGTGCATATCTATAACCTTACTTGAGGGAAGCTTTTCATATGTAATTTCCTTCAGATGAACCAGTGTATACATAAATGGTTTTCTACTGCACCGCATCAAGTTTCCCTTTCATTCAAACCTGTTTGGGTGTTTGTTTAACCGAAAATGAAAGTTTTTTTTTTTTTGTGTACTCTGCTAGTGGTTTGGTTTGTCTAGGCCACTGTTGTCCATCTGACTGCCTGTTAGCCTTTTCAAGCTTTTTAATATTACACCCAGCTGGCCTGAAAAAGAAGCAATATATTGTAATACATTTTTATAATCGCATCCAGTACCCCATCCCTGCCAGTGCTTGTAGATCATTATTGGCTGCCAATAGCGCTGTACTGTATTGTTAACTACATTCCCATGATGCTTTGAAATATTTTAAGTCATTTTGGGAGCTTACCCACGCACCAAACAAATGTACCCACCTACTCCTGTGATCTCTAAAGTCCCAAAATGCAATTTACACTTTGCTAAGTAGTGTTGTAATGTAGCCATCTTTAGTCATGCTCAGTATCATTGGAATGGTAGTTCACAAATATCTGAGGAAATATAGTGTTTTTAAGGATCGTTTGTCTTCCAAATTAATAGCTGGACAACACTGGTACTTGTAGCCTTTTGTTCATGTTTATATCTGTATATGGCAGATTGGTTAGAACATGCCTGCCTCCTTACCCCTCTAAGTTTCATTTTGCAGTTTTCACCAATCTGTTCGGGAAAGATTTCGCGTATGGCTGCTAAATACCGCTTGCTCGTAAAACTTTTGATAATTTGATGTTGTTTTTTTAAATATAGATTTATTTATTTTTATTTAATTTTTTTCCTCCCCTCTCTCTCCATGTCAAGCATCAAGGCTCAGGTGAAGTGTCTCGTACGGTTCTTATGCAAGTGGCTGAGTCGGCTTACAGATTTGCTCTTGGTTCAATCGCAGGAGGTTAGTCATGGTTGAATGTAACCATTTTATCTTCATTATCACTCACTCCACCCCTTTGGAGTTTAGATGCACAATGCTCTGCCTGTCTGTCCTAGCAAGAGTTTCTTTCCACGGGTCATTGACACTGCTGGTATTAAATGCATGATCCATTGTGTTTCGTGGCCTCGAGAGGGTTAGGGTTTGTACCAATAACTTGCTTAGCTCAAAACAAGTTTATAATGTTATTAAAGGGACAAAAACGTACTGATCTCTTTTAATCAAATTTTTGACAAGCCTTTAATGTAACCTCATTAAGTTTATGAAAAGTAACCAATGGAACGTGCAGTTAAGATGATTGTATTTGTGCACTTTTTTTTTAATAAAAAAAAAAAAAAATTTCTCCGTCTCCTCCCAAAAGCTGTTGGGGCTACTGCTGTCTATCCGATTGATTTGGTGAAAACACGGATGCAGAATCAGAGATCGACAGGATCGTTTGTAGGAGAACTGATGTACAAGAACAGTTTTGATTGTTTCAAGAAGGTCCTGCGATATGAAGGCTTCTTTGGACTTTACAGAGGTCAGTATAAGATGTATAGGATACATTGTGGAATACATTTGTAAAAGGACACCGCAGGCTGTTTACCCCTAATATATATAAAAAAAACAAACCTTTAAGTTCTTTCATTTGTGCTGCAAGTTGGGTTTGCAACATTTGCATTGACTTCTCATCACACCTGAAAGTGCTTGAAACATACCTGCCAATACGGGCTCTTCTCCATCTTTACGGCACAGCAAGTTTTATACACTATGTGTTCTTTTAGTCTGTCATATTGCCTCATTTGAGGTTTTTAAGTGAATGCCACAATGATGCCATAAAAGTATATGCTGCTGAAAGGAATGGATAGCCGAGGATAGTATGTAAGGCCGAGCTAATTTCTAGCAAAAATAAAATTGTGAAAGTAGGCAAGCTATTGATATTACATGTCTCTTGCAAGTTGCTAAAATGCCCCAACTCCCAAAATATGTCCAGAGGAAAAGAGGTAGCTGCCGGTCAACTTCCAGGAGTTCCTGGACGAATATAAATGAAGGCTCCCCCTGGCTAGTAGGGAACGAATGTTCTCCCTGTTCGGGAGTGTCTTTTTTCACCAAAAAGCGCTCTCCTGACTTATGTGGGAACGGAGCAGGCAACAGTATGATTTTCCCGGGGTTCGCAAGGCAAAGCATCCGAAATACACTTCTGGCACTCGACGACCAAATACCGCTGCCTGCGTTCGGGAGACAAAATGGCCGCCATTTACTAGAGCACATGTGTTTGGTTATACAAATGGCGGCCACTTCCTTTGAAGTTAACGAGCCAGGGGGGTGGTCAGTGTTTAGTCAAACGAAAATACAGAACCAAGGGGAAACGTATTGTGTTCGGGTAACTGGTAAAACAAACTAGGGAAGCTCTTCACTAAAGTTTAAGAGTGAGTCCACACCATAGTTTGTTACAATGGTTCCACAGTATGTCAGTGGGGATAAAGCACTGCCTACAATAGTAACTAACACATTACAGGATTTCAAAACAATTCCGAAAATCTGATATCTGCTTTCAAACATTTAATTGGTTTTCACTCCTCATATTGATACCTTGACTCATCGTCCCAACATTCATCACATTCTCTTTAAAGAATTACTATAGACACCTAGACCGCCTAACATCAAGAAAGTGGTCTGGTTTCAGTGGCCATGCAGTTTTAGTACTGCAATGTAAAACATTGCTGTTTAGCAGATAAGTTAATAGCAGATGGTATTTTATTGAAGGGTTGTTTTCCAGACAGCCGCTAGAGGCGCTTCAGTTCTGACAGTCAGACTTGGTTCTCGCATGTCACCTCCTCTGATGCGTCTCATAAAGAGCATTCAATTGGAGGCGCAGAGCACAGGTGTGAATGTGCTTATCATCCCCAATACTTCTTTATGAAAAGCATTAGATTGGAGAGAAAACGTTGCCATGCTTACTGACGAAGAAGGAAGCAGAACTGGATGCTGCAGTGGCGCATGTCTCTGCACTGGAAACAAGGTAAGTACAATATATTTATCTTCAACGTTTCCACAGAACAGGGTGTGGACAGAGGCCACTGTATAAACAGGGAAACTTTGGTCCTGATAAAAAAACAAATCATGCTTTCTGGACTATATGTTCCTTGAAATGTAACTTAATGCTAACATGCATCTTTCATAATCCCACCATCTTCTAACACTTAGATGTGGGCCAAAATACATTGTGGGAACCTAGTATACATCCCTCTTTAATCAACTGTCCTGGGTTGTATATTCCAACCTCAGGAGAGGACTTTTAGAGACTTTCTAAAGCAAATATTAGGGTTTAACATTTTCACCAGCTGCAGTTGGACCTAATTTCTTTTTGGTCACCAGAATAGCATCTAAGCCTGGGTAATGTGTCTAGGATTCCCAAGTATTTTATAGACTACATTACTTCAGGTCTGGAGAGTCAGGTGGGTTAATGGATGAAGCTATTAACGAAACTCCAGAACTAAGTGGAACATGAACACAAAATGTCAAGTGAACTCTTATTATTTAAAACGGATTCACTTTATATAGTTTCTGAAGTCCCTCGCCCCTTTCAATAATAGAAAACAGAAATTTGTGTAAAAATTGTTTAAATATAAAACACAAAATGAAAAAAATACTTATAAAAGAAAATTAATGAAAATTGAATTGAGATCTCGTAACCCAATAAATACAGGAAAGTACAGATTCAAACGTGTAAAAAGGAAATGACATGAAACAAAATGGTTTTATGTTATGTATTTAGCTGATTCATGTTCCCTAAACCTACACACACCCCCTAACGTCTCAAATTTTCTTAATCTGGACTCCTTGCCAAAGTGTCTGGATTATGAAAATCATGGGATTTCCTTTGCTAAATATTTCAGTTTCTTGTTTCCTGAGTGAAAATGAAAACAGCTCTGCGAAGTTTGCCAGTGTTCCTATAATCTCCCTGCCTCTTTTCATATTAGTTGTCATTACAGTGGCCAGTTTATAAGCTTTGCAACATTTCAGGAGAAGAGGGGAGGGAGTGAATTCACTATAAACCTTTTAACACCGCCGAATAATTTTAAAGTGCAGTTTGCACAGGCCTACATGAACATTTTGTTCGGACTGTAACGCATTGTAAAATATCCACAACGTTCTAAGCCAGCCCATCTTAAGCATTTTGAGTCCGCTTGTTTTATCAGCAAAAAGGTCAGCCATGTAAACATGCTGTGTGTGTGGCTCCCATTCCCAGCATTAAAGGGATTAACACCCCATGCACATTGAGCATTATAGAGAAGCACACACACACTGCTATTCCAGTCTAGGCAAAGCCCTGTGGAATTACTGCAGGACCAATACTTGCTCTCCTGTGTGGCTGGGGCATCCAGTAGTTGGATAACCTGGATGGCGAAGTTTGGTTTGTCTAAAGTCCTGCTATTACTTTGTATAACCTTAGCACATTTAGACTCAAAATGATCTGTATGAGAGATTATTGTATTTTGATCAGGAAAGGTGTGGGTTTTTTCCCCCATGTGGCAATGAAAATGAGAAATTTGTTCTAGCTTAGGACATTCGAATAACACATTTTGCATCGCTAGCGAGTATATGACCTGCCACTTAATACATTGGTATACCTTTGAATAAAACAAATGCTTAATTTGGGATTAAAAAGTAGGAATCAATATTTTCTCACTGACATTATTGAAGTAGGGAATAAATTGGTGGAATCTCGTAATGCCAACAATGGAGTCTACATTTGATGACGCCATTTTAAAGTTGCAGGCGGTGTGTAAAAAGCAGCATATCCGCCATAATTAGTGTTGTGATAGAACTCAGAACCCATTTAGCATGGGCAAAATAAACAGGCTTGCACAATTAAAGGATCACTATAGGGTCAGGAACACAAACATGTATTTCTGACCCTATAGTGTTAACACCACCATCTAGCCCCCCTGGGCCCCTCATGCCTCCATAAATATAGTAAAAATCTTACTGTATTCAAGCCTGAAGCTGTAAATCTGCATGCTGTTAGACTCAGAAAAACAAGCAGTCTGTTGACATGTGGTTGCCTGATCCAATCACAGTGCTTCCCCATAGGATTGGCGGAGACTGACAAAGAGGCAGATTAGGGGCAGAGCCAGCATGATTCAAACACAGCCCTGGCCAATCCGCATCTCCTAATAGAGATGAATTGAATCAGTGAAGTGCAGAGGGAGGAGACACAGTGCTGTCCTGTGCTCTGCTGACAGTAGAAGTGAGTGGATTGAGGAGTTTTATGCCTCAGTCAACTCGGAAGTCCCTCTGGTGGCATTCTGAGTGACTGCAACTGGAGGTGTTTCTAGCTTTCAATGTAAACACTGTATTTTCTCAGAAAATCAGGTATTTACATGAGAGAGGCTGCAGGGAGCTATAGTTCTCACCTGAACAACCTCATTAAGCTGAAGTTGTTCAGGTGACAATAGTGTCCATTTAAACAGTGCTACACGTATAGCTGCACCTTGTCAGACTGCATTTACATCTACTCACAGCAGCAGCGTGGAAGCTTTTGGTACCTTGTGTAGAAATGTAAAACGTTGGTCCAGGGTGTTTAAATGCAGGAAAATAAACATTACCTGAACAATTTCTGCATGTGCTGCACAAACACACCAGAGTCAATTTTGTTGGTAGACATATATGTATTTTTACTACCAGGCTTTTAGTGGTAGATCTATCCGGCACTGCCCACCACAATGAGAAGTACTTTATCCAGAATGTACAAAACATGTAACAATTCCACTTTAAAGAAGCTATGAACACTGCTGAGGTTTACAATACTCCCCCCATCCTTTATTCTTTCAGTGGGAAACACCACCTAAAACTCACGCTCAGTGGCTCAGAATCATAATAAGACTTTATTGACCCCCTGCTAGGAGTCGAATCTGTAGTTTAAATATAATCCAGAGATACCGCAGCTAGAACTTTAGCAGCTCAGTTATCTCATCAGCTATGTTAGCGATTTTGCTACTTGCATAATGGGTATTTAATAATCGCCAGTTGGATATCCCAGTTTTCATCTGTTACAGATGGAAGCCTTTGCACAAGATACAATGTGATGTTTTACAGTTTTCCGAAACATACAAGAGATCATAGATTTGGGTCCTCCTTTCAAGTGTACAGTCTAGGTAGACATATTAAAATATTTTTGTTTTGTGGGGATTAAAATGACAGGCAGCATATAAAATTTGTTCTACCTTGACGAAGGCAGAGAAAGACATTGCATGTCATTGAATCAGTCACATTCAGCCATGTGATGTAGCCTGCAGAAGGATTAAACAATAAGCATGGTGCCTGCTTTATTTCGATTAGTCAGTCATCCAGAATGTGGTTTTGGAGTCTGCTTAGTGTCTACGGAAAGGCAGGTTTAGATGCCTTTAACTCATTCTAATTGCTTAGTGTCATGGTGCAGGTGATGTCAGCCTCTGTATTTTGCCCTCTTAAAGAAAAATTCCTCCTGCCATGTATTAGGGTTTTTTTTTGTTGTTTTTTTTTTAATAAGTAAGATGCATGTATTTGGTTTAAAAATAAATAAATTTGAGGCCCCTTTGCTTGCATGATCCGCTTTTAGGAACAGATGAATATGTACCCCTTGTCTTGCAGCTTCTTTATGTATACTCACCCTTCAGCTCCACCTAACTTGGTGAAGTCCTGTCTATTATCACAAAAAGTGCACAGTCTCAAACATGTATATCTTCACCTTGTCTTTATGCTTATTGTGAATATTTCTTTAATTCTTTATTTTGGTATAAATCAGATTTTTCTAAAATTGGTGCCATGTTTATAATGCCCATATTTGGTAAATTGTGGCCAAAAGAACAGGAGAGTTGTGGGAAAACAAATAAGAATATAATGTTTTGATGTGGACAACCTACAACTGATTAAGACCTGGGTACAGGTCGAAACGTTGTGATGTCCCTTAAACCTGCCTAACTTATCATAGTGAGTGCCTGAGCTTTTTTTTTTTTTCTTCGGAACCTACAACTGGACATGAAACACATAAACCCTTAGGTAGGCAAACCTGTGATCACAGAAATCAAACCCTTGGTGATCCATTATATGTATTACACATATACAATAAATATGTGCTTTACAATTATATTGCGGGATGCACCAGTTGTCTGAATATGTTGGAAACACACATCCATATTGGTTTCACTGATTGAAGAACTCACTTCACATTAATCTCAGAGATATTATTCTAAAAGACAGGGTTATAAACTAAATTCTGAATTGTTGGGAATTCAAACTGAATTTAAAATTTTAGTTCAATGTAGCCAAATGTATTTGAATGGGTGGGGGCGGAGGAAGACTAAAGAAATCTTCCATTTGGCTATGTTTACAGTTTGTCTATTTTTACCTTGAATTTGAAGTTGACTTTGAATTAAATTAGCTAGTTTGGTGTGTTCCAATGCTTTTAGGGTTGTTGTTGTTGTTTTTTTTTATTTTTATTTTTACTTAAAGGACCACTCTATGCACCCAGACCACTTCAGCTTAATGAAGTGGTCTGGTGCCAGGTCCAGCTAGGGTTAACCCATTTTGTTATAAACATAGCAGTTTCAGAGAAACTGCTATGTTTATGAATGGGTTAAGCCTTCCCCCAAAGCCTCTAGCGGCTGTCTCATTGACAGCCGCTAGAGGCGCTTGCGTGCTTCTCACTGTGAAAATCACCGTGAGAGCACGCAAGCATCCATAGGAAAGCATTGATAATGCTTTCCTATGAGACTGGCTGAATGCGCGCGCAGCTCTTGGCGCACGTGCTCATTCAGCCGACGGGGCGGAGAGGAGGAGGAGAGCTCCCCGCCCAGCGCTGGAAAAAAGTAAGTTTTTACCCCTTTCCCCCTTCCAGAGCCGGGCAGGAGGGGGACCCTGAGGGTGGGGGCACCCTCAGGGCACTATAGTGCCAGGAAAAAGAGTGTGTTTTCCTGGCACTATAGTGGTCCTTTAAGTGTGAATTGCCAGGAATTCAGAGACACACGCTATTTTAAAAACAAATCCAAAAATTATATACATTTAATTAAATGAAGATACAATATAAGCTGGTTTGTGCAGGTCCCTCAACACCTTCTGTTCTTGCGCGTCACTTGTCTTGTTGCAAATACTTGTCTGTTTGTCCACTTATTGTACAGCGCTGCCGAATTCGCCGGCACATTAAACAATATCCGCTCCAGATTATTATTTATAAAGTAGGATTCCTGTGTGACTGTTAGTAACTACCACTATTTTGCAGGGCAAGTGTGACAGAGCAGAATATGTACACTTCTAGATGCATGAATCGCAGTTCCCTCGTTTCTTTCCATTGCCGTTAAAGGAACACTGTATAAAATGTCGGGTTTTTTTTTTTAGGTCTGTTACCTCAGTTGCTTGGAGTAGCTCCGGAAAAAGCTATTAAATTAACTGTAAGTATATTTTTACTTTACTAAACAAGCATGTTTTCTGACGAATATTGAGTAATGACACATGAAGGATCAAAATCTATTCTGTCTTCACTGTGAGAATTATTATTTTTTAATTATATGGTTATTACTTCATGCAGTTGTAGTGCTTTATAAAACTACTTTTGTTAAGAAGGTTGGAGGTCTGAGACTCTTTTCCAAAGCAATAGATGTAATGTTATAAAAAGGCTTATTTTGAGCCTTTTCTCGTTTCTTTTGGCTCAATGTCTTACTCCATCCAGGAGTTGTGATTGTCTCACATTTCTAAAAGGTTTTTTTTGGTTAGTTCTAATAAGGGCAGGAACACTTCCTGTTATCTTTAACATCTTCCTGTAAATCCCTTTAAAAGAAAATTACCAACAGGTTAATATTTTCAGCAAAGCAAACTGTAGCAGTTCTATATACTACTTGAACATCTGAGGTTTTCCGCTATGGAGGCTGCCATTTCAGAATTGTCTTTTAATATTTGTTATTGATAACAAGGTCTAGGTTCTAGCTTCCCATTGATCAGTCAAGTAGAAAATCTCCTTTGAACTCTGACATGAACAACTAAGAGCAAAGGAGACTGTGTTATATAATCATAAAGTTAATAATATTTTAATTTAAGCAATTTAATCACCTGAAATGTTTACTACAATCGTGTGTGTGGTGTGTGTGTGCGCATGCATACATATAGATGTATGTATGTGTATATTTGTTTATACACTGTTGATCATAGAAAACATTTTAGGTTATTAATGTGTTGGGAGAAATGGAATGTTCGCAAACTAAAGGTTAGATGGAAATTCTAGCTGTACAGCAGGGGTAAATTAGCACTTATATAGCCATAGTAATTGCAGTGTGTGACCCAATCATCATAAAAACCAACAATATACTCCTGGCAATTGCTTCACTTTCAGATCTTTAAATCTAATCCACATTGTAGTAGAGACACTTTGCTTTAGTCTAGATCTTAGTGGAGTTAAATATTGACCTTTCTAAAATTATTAAAAGCTTAGACTGCAACTGATCTGCGTGGTGCAAACATTGATTATTCTTTAACAAATTGCCAACTTTGGATGACTGCACTGTATTTCATTTTCTTCCTAAAACAATAGTTGCACGTCAGATCCTGTAAAAAAAATAATAAATAAAGCAAAATGGTATATTTAACACATTTTATCTCTGTTTCTTAGGTGAATGATTTTGTAAGAGATAAATTTAGAACTAAAGATGGTAGTGTTCCATTACTGGCTGAAATCATGGCAGGTGGCTGTGTAAGTAATTTCAATCTATATAACATGTAACCTTGTAATACAACTTCTAGTTTGTGCATTCTATTATATTCTATTGTGCATTGAAAATCCCTTGTAATAATTAGATATTCCATATCAAATAAAATAAGTGCCCAATGGCCCAAGAACATATAGTTCATAGGCAGAGGCAGAGACAGAGAGGAATGGCCAGATTGATTAAAGGTTGAGATTCTTAATGAAAAAAAACGTAATCCCAAAGTCTGTGTTACAGCACTGGATCACTCTGCCCCCTGTCCTTCCTCTATCTAAATTCTAAATTCCAGTGGGCAGGGGCACCACTGAGCATCATCTTACCACTCTAAGCCACTTTGGTCAGATGTTGCTTTTGGTATTGTGTAAAGAAATCCGTTCTCTCCGTTTCCTTTACACTTTATATATGCTGTAAGATTAAAAGCATAACTAGAAATAAAATCTATAGATTTAAAGAAGTTTGGCTTGCATATAGCATCATAGTTAAACAAGTACAAATTCAATGATTGGGACTCTTATCCAACGCTATGCCTAATTGTCACATATGATACATAGGGTATATCTGCCAAATCATCTCTTTAAAACACTTTTTCAAACCTTTTAAAGATGAGTACTTCTAAGAGTTTTGCACAACCCAAAGCTATTCTAACTTTATCTCTGAATTCTGTTAGATTCCCCGCATCCCTCCTCTCCAACAACACTGTTTCAAAAGACACCAAGATCTAGAATCTATGTTCTTTCTGCATTCAACGTGATGTTAGAGAATATCTCGGAGACTGGATTAGTGATTATTTATTATTTAAGAGTATGATTTATGAAGGTTGTGGAATAATCTTTGATGTTTTCTACCATCCATGAATAATATGTTTCCTTTTATGCAATCAAATGCACCACTGGCTTGCTTATGTGTTTTTTATGTACCAGTAATTATTTTATTTATTTTTTTAAACAAATTCATTCTCCAGTAGGGCTAGCTTCCATATTTCCATTGTAATCCCAAAAATATAAAAAGATTGTGTACTGAAAGCTGATAGTGTGATGCTGAAACTACAAACTCCATTACTCATAAAATATACCTGCAGAGGTCAGACAACCTCTTGTTGAAAGATCAGTGCACTCTATACTGAAAGAAAGAATCTATTAAGTGTTTTTTTTTTTTTTTTTTCTCTGATCAGTCATGTTTAACCCACTGACCACCCATTTCCTGGTTTCTGCTTTTGTGCAGGGGTTGAAATCTTGTTCATGTTTCATTAAGTGAAAGTAAAGCCTTTTTTTATTTGAGGCTCTCTTTAAAAGTAGCAGGCAGAGCTGCCCACCATTGTCATGCGCGATTGAGAAATTTGGACAATCTGTAATTCTAAGGAGATGTCATGTGCAGATTTGGCTGCTGTCTGCCTTCTTTGTTTGATCACTGACCTCTCGCTGAATTCCAGGTAGTGTCCCTTGTTCTGTAACCCTGTGAGAATTCCTGGAAGAAGAAGATGCAGGGGAAAAAACAGGCTTTCATTACTGTGCCTATTTATTTGGGGACATTAAAGCAAAAATGTAATAAAGGCTTTGTGTTTTCACATAAGGCACCTTGATTGTCCCTCCTTTCAGACTTTCCACAAAGACCTACTTGTAATAGCATATTTTGTTCCCAAACAAGCAGAGGGTTAATATTTTATAATAGTCTTCCTTTTTTTTTTTTTTTTTTGGATCGCAAATTTTATTTAAAACAGACCTTTTAATGCATATAAAAAGTTATAAAAAGAAAACAGATTCACAAATCTAGTTGTGAAAGATTGCCATAAGTTGAAAGAACCTGAAGACTTAGTGGTATTCCATTAAATTAATAGTTGGTTCTTACAGAACTTATTCCAGCATCAGATATACCAGATATTTTGCATAAACAGAACTGGTATCGCCAATGGTGGTGGCAGCACATTCCCCTTCTACCACCTTTTTATTGGAGAAGCAATTGGGTCAGACCCGTTCTTCAAAGGATATGATGACCATTTTTTTTTAATAAGATGTGTGATAACTGCAAGTTTAGCGTCTAGCATCTTCATAGCACTAAATGTACAGAAAAGCATCCATCATAGGTCTGGCACAGTGGCAGTAAATCTAATTAAATGTACAGGGCATACCAGAGTGGACACATTTTATCCATTCGTGTGTATATATATATACACACACACACGTAGAAAAACATTTAGATTGTAAACGTGTTTGAGCAGGATCTCCATCCCTCTTGTTTCTGCAAGTCAAATTTACCTTGTTGAATTTACTTGTATGCCTCATCCATCCATGGCACAAGACTGCAGAATATACTGGCACTTTGCAAGTAATAATTCAGAATTTCGTCTCAACAAACAACTATGGCTGACAAGTTAAAATAAGGTAAACCAGCCTATCCCTGAGCTGATAAAATTGCCAATGCATATTTAGATTAGCATATAGTCTTACCTGGAGAATGCGTTCTCACTAGTGTGCACGCTAGAAGTTGTTGGAAGGATCATAAAGTGTCACTTGGAGGCAGGGTGACATGTTTGTAGTGCTCTTTGTATAACAATAAAGATGACAAAACTACAAAGACAAAAAAAATATTAAAGCCACTTTTCATTAATGCGTTTCCTAGCACTTTAGCTAGCATAATTTTTGTGCATTCTCCCTAGCATGAAACCGTAAGATTGATCACAATTGATGCTCTTTAAATTCTTCTTTTAGGATTTGAAGTGGAGCAGAATATACATAGCAGCATATAGGGAAAATGTATTTGACAACATGATTTGCAATGGTGTGTGTGTGTAAAAGCAGTAAAGGCTTTGTTGCAGTAATCGATGAGCAATGAATGCATGAAAAAGAGCTCTGTTGCATCTAAGTCATTTGATTTTGTTTTTTTATTTTATTTTTGTTTTTTAAGATGAAAGTAGCAAGTTTTGTATATGGACTATATTGACTGAGTGAGAGAACTTTATCAAAGATTATGCTGTCACTACACTTATGGGGAGGGCTGATGGTCAATGGCCGTATTGGTTGCCAATTTTGGTTGACTTCTGAGAGCAGAAACTGTGAAGAACAGGCTGAAAGAGAGACTTAAAAAATTAAATTTATATAGCTAGTTAAAAGAGAGAGGAAGCAAAAAGATAGGATAGGGCAGTGATGGTGAACCTTTTTGAGCCTGAGTGCCCAAACCGCAATATATGCCAACTTTTTTTTCCTCAATGTGCCAACACGGCAATTAAACCTGAATACTGAGGTTTAAGTTTAGAAAAAACAACTCGTACAGTTGTCCGAACTAATTAACAACTTTTGTTTTAAAAGAAGAACACAACAGAGAGTTCAATGATACAAATTTTAAATAATGATATAAATAGATAAAATTAAGCTTATATTTATTATCTCCAACAAATGCAATACATACACACAGACTGCTGAACACATTCACACACAGACTGCTAAATACATACACACACAGACTGCTAAATACATACACACACAGACTGCTGAATACACACACAGACTGCTGAATACACACACAGACTGCTGAATACACACACAGACTGCTGAATACACACACAGACTGCTGAATACACACACAGACTGAATACAGACTGCTGAATACACACACAGACTGCTGAATACACACACAGACTGCTGAATACACACACAGACTGCTGAATACACACACAGACTGCTGAATACACACACAGACTGCTGAATACACACACAGACTGCTGAATACACACACAGACTGCTGAATACACACACAGACTGCTGAATACTGAATGACTGCTACACACACAGACTGCTACACACACAGACTGCTGAATACACACACAGACTGCTGAATACACACAGACTGCTGAGACTGCTGAATACACACACACAGACTGCTGAATACACACACAGACTGCTGAATACACACAGACTGCTGAATACACACACAGACTGCTGAATACACACAGACTGCTGAATACACACACAGACTGCTGAATACACACACAGACTGCTGAATACACACACAGACTGCTGAATACACACACAGACTGCTGAATACACACACAGACTGCTGAATACACACACAGACTGCTGAATACACACACAGACTGCTGAATACACACACAGACTGCTGAATACACACACAGACTGCTGAATACACACACACAGAATACACACACACACTGCTGAATACACACACACACTGCTGAATACACACACACACTGCTGAATACACACACACACTGCTGAATACACACACACACTGCTGAATACACACACACACTGCTGAATACACACACAGTCCGCTGAATACACACACACACATACTGCATTGAGGGGTGCAGTGTATGTGTTTATGTGTAAGGGTGTGGGGTGCTGTGTGTGGGGGTAGGGGTGCTGTGGGGATAGGGGTAGGGGTAAAAAAAAAAAAAAAGATATATTAATTCTGTATCCTCCCCCCTCCCTTCCTCTTACCTTTGGTGAAGGAGGGAGGACACAGCCATCCCCGGTGGTGGTAAGTATGTTTCTGGCAGCTAGGAAGCAGCTCTCCCGCGCGATGCTGTGTGGAGCGTTGCCATGGTAACGCACGGCAACGCTCCACACAGCATCGCGCGGGAGGACAGGAGAGCTGCTTCCTAGAGCCCTCCCCCTGTCCTCCCAACACGGAAGCAGAGTAGGCGCCTGCCGTTTTGGGCAGGCAGGTGCCTACTCTGCAGACAGCCAGCGGCCCCCTCTTCTGGCGACCTATGGCCGCGTGCCAACAGAGAGGGCTCGGCGTGCCACGGTTCGCCATCACTGGGATAGGGGTTAGGAAGACTATTTGGGTCAAGAGCACAGCTTCAGAATTTGACTGGAGAAGATACTTCAAGAGGTTTAAATGAACACTATATAGTGTTTTAAAGGACCACTATAGTGCCCTGAGGGTGCCCCCACCCTCAGGGTCCCCCTCCCGCCCGGCTCTGGAAGGGGGAAAGGGGTTAAAACTTACATTTTTTCAGCGCTGGGCTGAGAGTTCTCCTCCTTCTCTCCTCCTTCTCTCCTCCTCCGTTCCGCCCCGTCGGCTGAATGCGCACGCGCGGCAAGAGCTGCTCGCGCGCGCATTCAGCCGGTCTCATAGGAAAGCATTTACAATGCTTTCCTATGGACGCTGGCGTGCTCTCACTGTGAAAATCACAGTGAGAAGCACGCAAGTGCCTCTAGTGGCTGTCAATGGCTGTCTCTGAAACTGCTATGTTTATAAAAAAATGGGTTAACCCTAGAAGGACCTGGCACCCAGACCACTTCATTAAGCCGAAGTGGTCTGGGTGCCTAGAGTGGTTCTTTAAAAACAAATCTTTCTTATTGGGATTTAAAATATTCCGGATGTCTTTATGCAAAGCGTGGGGACATCCAGCGTTGTTTCACAGAGTTAAACTCCATGAGAATGCAGAAAGCGCTTCTAGTGGGTACACAGATTAAAAACTTATTTCCCCCCCCATAAATTTCATTGATAGACCCAGTCATATAAGCAGCTTCACATTCCTTTCACTCAAGCATCTCTGGCATTGACGCCTATGTCCCTGGAGATTTTCCTTGTTTGATAATTACCGGGAGTAAGCACGCATGACTAATTTTGTGCACTTTTCTATTGTTCAGCTTTCTGTTTTGTAAATTCGATTCCTCTTTTAAAAATGTAGATCCATCAGCTTTATGACCTTAGTTCAGCATACTGCACTTTTTTCCCTCCCTCCCTTTTATCTCTCTCTCCTTCCCTCTGTCTCTGACCTTCCATTGCATTAAATGACAACAGAAAATGTGTCAGGTCTTTGTCGAAAATAAAGAAGAGGGGGGAAAAAATGAGCTGCATTAGTAGGTCATCCTTGAGAAGGGAGATCAGAGGTTTGAACTGAGGGGAGAGAGATATAATCATTAGGATCTAAATTATATTTCATTTTATAGACGTGTAACTTAGAAGGCCACCACTTTGCTTTTGAATTATTGAGAAAAAAAAAGCTATATTTTTGTTTTTTTACATTACAATACAGTAGAATAATTTTCATTATTTTTGCAGCTGGCCATAAATGGTTGGTTTTTAAAGTGGATCTGTCATGTTCCACAATTCGTGTAGACAGCAAGGTCTTCTTCAGGTAGGGCATACCATTTAATCCATTCATAGTAGGTTATCTGCCAGTCTCCCTGACATAGATATTAGACTGTTTAATGTACATTTCCATTCTGTTGGACTCTGAGGGCTACATGCACTTCTATCTGCTTCTACTACGATGAGCAAAGAATCACAATCCTTTCTATAAGGATTGTTTAAAGGAACAATGTCTTAAAAAATGTATATATCTATAAATGTAATCTCTTATAATCTTTGTTTTACTATATCATCTCAAAATATCACCAACATAAAATGCTGCAGGCAGAACGAATACATAATTTTCCTAGTATACAGTGGCTGTACCCATGGGATGTTCTTAATAATGCAGAAAATATGGCTACTATTATTGGAAGATTGTATAATGGAAGGATCAGACAAAGAATTGGCTCATCTGCTCAAGAACATCAGGCTGGCAAATACATTTTTGTTGGATATATCTGAGGAAGTAATAAAGATGTCTGCTCGTAATATGGAATTGCCATCAGTAGCCAGAAGGGCTTAATGGCTCAGATCTTGGGTGGCACATACAGCATCTGAATCCGCCTTGTGCAAATTCTCTTTGAAAGAAGTAAGCTGTTTGGTACTACTTTAGAAGAACTCATATAACAAATGTCTGAAACCAAGAAGGTTTTTTATTAGGACAGGACCTATAACTGAAATAGAAAAGTCCAATCTCTAAATCAAAGATCCTTTCAATATAATGACCAATCTCTCAACTTTCCTGGACAGAACAGAGGGCTGTGAGGTTCAGTGACAAGAAGAGCAACATACAAAATGAGAGAACTTTTTTTGACACCAGAAAAGTGTGAGGAAGAGTGCAATTGTTCAGTCATGCATGGTAGCATACAGCACAATATCCATGGGTAAGCACAATGAGACTGATACAGATCAACCTTTCGGGGGAAAATCCACTCCAAGGTTCTTTTGTTCTTCCTACCCATCTCGGTTAATAACAGATGCTTTAAAAAGAGTTCTCAAGAAGGTTCCAATGGTGTACTCGATACTTGGTTCCAAAAACAAGATCCTGTGCTGGATCCGAAAAGGGGGAAGATATGAATACAGTATCAAAGATTTCGATTGGAGACCATTTTTTCTGTAACCCACATGTTACAAAAAAGGGGACTATATGGTGACTCTTGATTTAAAAGATGCCTATCTACATTTGCTAATGGTGGTAGGTTCAAGGAGGTATTTCAAATTTGCAATCAAGTCAAGGAGGAAGATTTTACATTTCTAATTAAAGGCCCTTCTTTTCCGCCTGGTTACAGCGCCATGAAGCCTCTCAATGGGAAATCTTGAGGATCTGGTCAGGAAAAGAAGACGTGAGATACATAATAGAGCCTGTCAACCAAGGTTTTGAACTAAGTGGTGGAGAGACTCAAAGATCCTGTCCCTAGGCTTTGCCTTCTGGAAAAGGGTGTAGCTCATGATCACAACAGATGCCTCACAGTTTGGCTGGGGCTCACATCTGAAAACAGATCTGTGGCAAGGCATTTGGTCCACAAAGGGGCAGGTCAGTCCTCCAATAAGAGAGAGAAAAGTTGTCCTAAATATGCTTTCAGTATTCAAGTCATGGATTACGCGAAGACAGTCAGGATACAGTTAAACAACATCACAACGGTTACATAACAAGACAAGTAGGAACAAAAGTTTAATTCTCCTTATCTTCTATGTTCACAGACCATGGCCTGGAAAGATCATGATCCGATCAGATCATGGCAGAAGGAAAATTGTTCACACAATAACTGCAATGCATATCAGGAATATGGATATCACCATAGCTGACAATTTGAGCAGAGCTCAGTGGACACAATCAGAATGGTCCTGACATCCCATGGTATTAGCTTTACTGGTAAGAAGATTGCCATACGTTTTTGGACAATCTCTGGGTAAGATGGAACCTCAAGATGGTTTGTGTTTCATCTCCTTGCTCAAATATCTTTTTTTATTTTTGCAGATATTGGCCAAACCACAGTTGGTTTTTGGAATTGAAACAGATGACTCTGGCATCCTCGGATCAACTTCTAGAAAACGAAAAACTTCCGAAAGACATTCTGATGTTCAGATTGACTGCTTGGCTACTGCAAGGCTAATACTTAATGACCAAGGAGTACAGGAACACATGATGGATTTACTCCTTAATTCCGCTAGGAGATCTACGTCCAAGATTTATCTGAGAATATGGGAAAATAAAATTCTCATCTGGTGTAGGGATCATGACTGCCAGTATATCACTCCTTCTATTCAAGCCATTCTCCATTTCCTGCAAGACGGCTTCTCCACTGGCTTAGTGTTTTGACACTGAAAGTTAAAGTTTCGAAATAATTTTATTTCGTAACTACTCGAGTCATTTTCACAACTTGGGACTTATAATTACTGCTCAAAGCTCTCTGTGAATCTCCCTTTGAACATTTGGAAGTGGTTATATATTAGCTGTTGTCTTTTAAGACTGCCTTTCTAGTGGTGATTACATCTGTCAGGAGGGTAGGAGAGATTCAAGCACTTTATTCTTCTGAAAAATTTGCCATCTTTTATCAATACAAAATGGTTCTTCATCCTAAACCATAATTTCTTCCTAAAGTTCCACTAAAGGCCAATATTAACCAGTCTGTCAGCCTTCCTTTATTTTGCCAGTCTCCTTCGTACCCTAAAGAAGAGAAATTGCACCTTGTAGACATCAAAAGAGCTCTAGAAATTTTCCTTCAATGTTAATCTACCTTCAGGTCTTCTGATCACCTATTTGTGAATGTTCACGGAACATATCAAGGCAAGCCTACTATTGCCAGATGGTTGACTGATACAATTAAGTTGGCATTTAAGATCAGTGGCCTTATGTTAACTCTTCCAGTGAAAGTGTACTTCACTAGAGCTATGGCCACATCATGAGTGGAAAAGGCTGCAGCATCTCAGAAAGATTTTTGCAAAGCATCAACTTGGTCCTCATTTAATACCGTTATAGGATAGACCTATTTTAATCCTCAGAAGCTGCTTCGAGCTGTTGTCTTGTGTTCACCCACCCTTTTTCAGGATCTTGCTATATCCCATGGGTACGGTCACTATATAATAGGAAAACATAAATGTTACTTACCATTAATTATTTTTTCCTTATTATAGTGGCAGTACATATTCCCTCCATGTTTTTTTTTTCGTTTTTTGTTTTTTTAATTGAAGTGATATTTTTTGCCCCTGTCTATTTTCATGTTATGGCTGAGGTTGCTCTATAGGTAGTGGCATTTTATGGTATGAGTGGAAGGGGTTAACTGTTTTGCATTTATTACAGGGATACTTGTCCAGCATAAGGAAGTACATCACATGGGTACTACCATGACTGTTGCAAAATAGTTATTTGACCCAATACTGACAATCCAACTGAAGGTGTATACAGATGGCTGCCAAAAATGAGAGTGGAAAACATCAGAAAGCGACTTTTAATAACAAAATTCACAATACATTAAACTACACATTAAAATAATAATGGAATGGTATATTCTAACATAAAGATTATATTAAGATGTTTAAAAATGTTGATGACAGTGTTCCTTTAACCCCTTAAGGACCAAACTTCTGGAATAAAAGGGAATCATGACATGTCACACATGTCATGTGTCCTTAAGGGGTTAAATCAGACACCAAATTGGCTATTGCAGTGTATATTTGAGATTAAATTAGCTAAGTGTTTAAAAAATTTGATATTTGCTTATTCTTAAATTCACTTTCACCTTTGCATGAGTGGTGAATAATCCTTTCTTTTCTTAAGGGGTTGCTGTAAAAAGATCCAAAAGGCCATATTTTCCCCCAGAATTTCACTTCTAGAGTGCACAATAAGGAGAAATCGCCATAGAAACTAGTAGAATGTACCTCTGCATTTGGAACTTTCCTTGGTTAAATATGCTTCAAATTATGAAACTTGTGTTTGTGTGTCTCTAAGATGTTCAGTTTTACTGACGCAAAATAGAAGTTTAGTTCTAAGGTCTGAGTAAAAGTGCAGGAGAGCACAGCAGCTTCCATTTCACATAACCATTAAGCATTTTAGAACTGTTCTCCAGATTGATGTTGACGCATAATTATTCTTTACACTTTAGCCTCTCTTTTACCATGAAAGGCTCTCTTCTTAAAGGACTGACTTCACTACAATTATATTACATGCAGTATGTATAAAGAATGCTTTTACTAAATAGTGTATTGTGATTTAAATTTAAGAGCTGGGAAAAATTCACCAGCCATTTTTCAGTGCCGTCGTTTTAAAATCTGTATATTCTAGTTCACTACATTTTATAGTTTAGTGAATAAACCACTTGCTAATGGTTTGTACTGGTTTTTGGCTTATTCGTCTGGATATTTAACAAATGTGTAGAATTGAATTGTGTAGTCATTTGTATTCACAGTGACTGTTTATCGAAGGACACATTTTACATTACAATAAATAAAATGTTCCCTGTTACAGTATATTAGTAAGTAGGGTGTAACGGAGCTCCCTGTACCCCGACTCGGTACCTCCATCTATCACTGCTTCCTAGTACTTGCGAGTACCATAATCACTGCACTGGAACACCATAATCACCTTAGACTCAACGAACTGCCGCAGCTTGATTGGTGTCTCGCCGTCCTCCACCCACCCTGGACCCAAGACCAGGATCCAGCTTCCAGTGGGTAGACCTCTCCTAGTCCAGAGATCGTAGCAGGAACAGGGGACAATCCGTAGCACTCTTGCCCTCAGTCGCTGTGGCTTGACTGGGGTCCTGGAACCGCCACCTCCTTTCTGGAGCCGAATGGGGAATTAGCTCTGACATCCCCAGGCACTGGACGACACTGTCCTGGGAGCTCTGGAACCGAATGGGGAATTAGCTCTAGTCCTAACAAGGACTTTCCCTGTTGAATCTCCTGCAAGCTGCAACAGCAGACACAGGAGAAAATCTTCTTTCCCTCCAATAACAGGACAACACACCGTTTTGGAGTGTAAGCTGGAATAGAATTTTAATGGAGGCACACTGGCCTTTTATGCAAGTTTCCCAACAAGGGTGACACCCAGGTGGATTGTTGGTCACAGAGACACAAAGTGCATAAACCAATAAAAACAGAGTCATACAGTGAGACACTCCCAAACACAAACAATAGAATCCCTCCTCTGTGCTTGGGAGATAATTGAATCAGGAACTGTACTAATCTAACCCAATTATCTCCAAGCACAGAAAAAACATACCATTTTATGAAACCCCAAAAAGTACCTTAAAAACACACAAAACCCCATAAATCCATAAACAACATATCCAAAAATCACCCAGATCGGTTCAGGAATTTCCTGGAAGTCATAATTTTGACCGACCGCAAGCATGTCCCCATGTCCAAAGCGGTTCCAAGGAAATCCGTGCTAAGTCGGTCAAGTTCAGTAGTCTTTTACAGGTTTCCCTGCAGGGCCCATAGTCTGTGGGCAGGAGGCTGGCAAGCAGGCTCTTCCAGGAGCTTGTGATAAACTCACTTGGAGAGGGAAGTTTGTCACACAGGGATAGACAGATTATCAGTTCAGCCGATTTATTAAAGCCGATATTTGGAATATTTCCGATAATCAGTACAGGTCTTGTAATTTAACAATATTAGCGATAGCTTGCTCACCTCTCCCAGTCACTACACACAGACTTCTGCATTCGGAAACTACAGCTGCCAGCCAGTTATTAATGTTGTTCTCATTTATATAGCTTCAATATATTCTGCAGCGCTTTACAGTTATAAAGTAATTTACATATATTATAACTGTAAAGATACATACCCTTGCATTATTCCACTAACCTTGTGCCCCTGGCTCCCCAGGTGAGCAACACAGCAGTTACACATTCTCAGATCCTTGGATGATGCATGTTTCTGACTTTTCTCTATTTAACCCCTTAAGGACACATGACGGAAATATTCCACCATGATTCCCCTTTATTTCTGAAGTTGTGTCGTTAAGGGGTCAATATAATCTTGGCCTAGATCAGTGATATTCAACCTAAACTTGTTGGGATGTCTGGTTTTTGTAATGCCTGGACACATCAATAAATGTTTCAATTTGATTTGAAGTCCTCTCGTCCTTTCCATCAGTCACACAAACTGTGCGGAGGCATAGAAACATGTAGTTTGCTGGAACTGATATGTAATAAAGGAACGATTTAGGTCTGTGGGCCCACTTTGATCACATGGGAATTTACTTACCTTTTCTCCCACACTACGCCGGCTCTGCTTCCATGGCCTAGAGCCCTAGATTATCAATCTTAATGTTCCCAGACAATCCAATGCTTTTCCATGTACGACAAAGCACCACTTTGCACCAATCAATTCATTGAACATTTAACGTCTTCATGCAGAGCGTGAAGACACTGAATGTAGCTGCATTACTGGACTAGGAAACTCCTCTAGTGGCCGTCTGCGTTACGGTCACTAAGGGTGTTACTCCATGCTCAGCATGCAAGGACAGGCTATAGACACCAGAACCACTGCATAAAGCTGTAGTGGTTTAAAGGGGAACCTGTTACTACCCAGTAGTATTTGCAAATTAAAATGTATCCTGCCTCCATCTTGGCTCTATCAATCGTTTTAAGCTTTCTCTCTTCCACCTGGCATTCAATTCAAAAAAATCATGCAGAGAAGACAAAAATAAATTATTTTTATATTTTTTCTTCCTCATCTGCGTTATGTGCCCTGCGACTAGACTGAACTAGATGGTGATGTCATTTGCGAAATCTTTATTGTAAGTGAAAATGAAGCATCACACAAAAAAAAGATTAACACAAGTTATAGGTGTTTTTTACACCACAGGCTAATGCTGTTTATTTTGACAAAATGAATGACGGTAAACCTTAAAATACATCTGCATTGTCCCTTCCTCCTGGCACTACTCATAGATAAATAAAAAGTGTGGGTTTTTTTTTTTTCCCTTTCTTTCTATGAAAGATTCCCTTTAATTGCTGCTGACCTGAGTGGGCATCACAGCTGAATGTGCCTGTGTAATATAAAGTGTAGATAATTACCATAGAAAGATTCACAACGTGTACTGGAGATAGGATTTCTTTCTGTCTTTTATATATCCTATTATTGGTTGGTAGCCATACAAAAGCAAACAAAATGAGTCTGCCCACATATTGTGATGAAGGAATGAAATATTAATCTCCCACAGATTTCACCGTGCTCCTCCTGTCATTATTCCTGAACCACACACAAAGTAGGCCGACCTGCATTATGCAAAGAAAAACCGGTGTTGATTTTATAACCAAGTATATTTTAAAGTGACACTGTAGGCACCTTAGCAACTTCATCTTATTGAAGTCGTTATAGGGCCTGTAGTCCTGCCCGCCCTGTCCTACCCCCAAAACATTAGAAGACTCGGAAGCGCAGTTTCAAGCCACGCCACACCTCCAAGTCCTCTGGGTATGCAAGCTGGGAATCTTACATGCCTATTCTCATGCTCGAACATACCATGACGTTGCGGTGCCATCACGGTCGGCCATAGATAATCATTGTATTTAATGATTCTCTATGGAGGAATTGTAGATGCGCCAATGTTCCCCAAAGCTTCTCTATGAGGAGCGTTTAATTGGACCGTCATCGTGGAGGCACTCCTTTCAAAATGACGCATCCCAAGAAGGAGGTCGCAGCAGCCACTGGAGAAAAGGTGAGTAATTTTGTTTGTTGTGTTTTTTGTTTTTGTTTTAGTACCGATGGTGGGGAGGGAAACTATAAGTGGCACCAGGAATGTAGCAATAGGAATACAGATATGTATTCGTAAAGCTACAGTGTCCCTTTTAACATGCAGACTGTGTTCTTGCATCTCCTCACCCAGTAGTGCGTTCGTGGTTCACAGAAGTTCTCAGAGAAGAATGGGGTGAGAAAATATATTTCTTTTGTATTTGGGCAGTAGAGTGTCTCCTTTAAAATGCCTTATTGTACACGATTAAGGCCATTGGGCCGAAACGTTATATTTTGTTGTGTTCACTGCTTAAATAAATTGGTCTTAGAACCTGTGGATTTTGTTTTATATTCTACCTATTAAGAGGTTACAAACCTCTACTACGCAGTTATGGGAGGTTCATTGGTGCCACAATATGAAGTAACATCTGTCTTATTGATCTGTTACAGAATAATTGGATTTTATATTTTGACCACTAGTTGTGGATGTCTGGTTTCCTCCAAACTTGTTCAATTCTCCCCCTGTCCCCCAACACATCCTCCCCCCTCCCCTCTATACACACACTCAATATTCAGGGGAACCCAAGGCTTGTTCTCCTGAAAGAACCTTTTATGAGGCATCCACTTAAATTTCTGTGGTAACGGCACAAAACTGGTTACATACAACAGATACAAGCTAGACACACATACAGACACACACACTGTTCCAACACATCTGACAGGTTTGTAACATAATTGCTTTTCTTGTGTCAATCAAGTGAGTTTGTTTTTATGCCGCTTGGCTGAACTTCTAAGCACTTGTACCATACGTTACGAAGATAAAACATTGCATAGTTTTTCGACATGGCAATACTGGTCAAAACTTGTGAAATTCTTTAATCTGGCTAATCTGTTAGTAACAGTTAAAACATTGTGCATATGAAGCGTTTCACCACTACCCCCATATCCTGTCTGATTTTCTCTTTATTTCCACCCCAACCCTTTTTTCTTTCCCTATCACCCTTTTTCCCCCCTTTCAAGGACTGAGACTTTAGAGATTTTAAATTTTTTTGGTTCCCTGATCATCATATTAGAATTAGAACTGTTAACATATGTCTGTCTTTGTTTTAAATTTTTATTTGTATGGAAAGTGTTTTCAAAGGTAAAGTATAGCTTGTTAGTACAGCAATAGAAATATCATCATGGGGGTTAGTTAACTGAATCGAGAACTGTGAGACTTGAAAATGGGAGTCAAAAATTCTCAGGCCAGATTTTTGTATTTTATTTATTTTTTGTGTTTTTTACTTTTTTTAATGTGTTTTTATTCATTTTAATTTTTTCTATACTTTCAACTGTGAAGTGTGCCAAATAGTAAAACAACTATTCATGTCAAAGGTTGGTTTGAAGAGGAGTTAGAGATTATATCTAACCTGTAGCTAGCTCATAAAAAATGTACCCAAAGTTCTTTGTACTGTTTGTTTGTTTGTTTGTTTTTTGTGAACAGGTAGATGCAGAGTGGTTTTTTTTTGTTGTTGTTTTTTCTTCAAATTTGTAAGTAATGTTCTTTTACTGTGGTCATTCCTGGCAATGGCATTCTGGGTACTTGTAATACTGCCGATTAGAATTCTCATGTCCTATTGTCTGACTGAGCATCCTGTGATTTGTAATCCTTAGCAGCAGTAGTGTCACATTCTGGTCCCTAGATGTAAAATTATGTGCAATTAAAGGTTTATTTAGCCATTGACTCTTACTGTTGTACATGTAGCAAGATATAGTAGTTGACATTGTTGTGTCATTTACCACTTAAGCAAATTGTACTTGAAGTGTTCTTCTGATGATTTGCTAATTATAATTAAAATGTGACACAAGGGAATTCCCCTGACAATGAGCAGTCTCCTGGCGGCCAGTAATGCCTTTAATTAAAACTGCTTTCTGTGTGCAAGACTTCCTCAACCCCAGAGCAAATAAAATGTGTTCACTAAAGAAAGCAAGGGCACTGGTAGGGGAAAAACAAACTTTAGGCCAAAGTTATGGAATAGGACAAATTCTCCAATCCTGCTATTTTTCCTATATGGCATATTCTACTGCATGATGCCTAGATATTATTTTTTTATGAACTTTCTTTTCTCCAAATTAAGTGAATTAAAAACCTAATTGCAAAATCAAATGGATTTATTAATACAAACATCCATCTATTATTATTATTATTAGTAGTAGTAGTAGTAGTAGTAGTATAAAAAAAAAAAAAAGTTTGAAACATTTAGGCCTAAGTAGCAGATTTAGAAAATATCCAATATATCAATAGTCACTTCTTCTTATTATTTCATCCTGAATTTTGCAGTTCTGCCCTTAGAGAAGACAGGTTTTTCAACATCCTTACATTGTAACAAATAATCTGGAATTAAGAATCGCTATCAAAATATACACCAATCCTATGCACGTTCATTATAATAATTAAATCTGCTTGTTTGTTTATTTAGTCATAGGTGAACACTTTTGATTCCTGTAAGAATGGTAATAATTTCGGTTCAGTGACTTATTATAAGTGAGTCAAAATGTTAGTGCACTTTTTTTTTTCCTCTCCTTTCCTCTTAATTATTGCCTCCTTTAGAAATTTGGTAAATGCTATTGTTCACAGAGGAGACATTTTGTCTAATTTGGACTTTAAATACTTATCGCCTGCACTATTAGACTGTATTGTATTACAGGATGTATTTGCCATAATCTCCCTAATGTTCAGTCTTGTCCCTTAAATATTGGGTTTATAAAATACTGTGAAGTATAAAAATGGGATGTTTTGCTGGTGGCAAAAAGTAAGGTCTAACAAAATATCAGAAAGTGTAATGCATTTTCTTTTTACAACATGCACCCAATTTATTTATTTATATATATATATATATATATATATATATATATATATATATATATATATATATACGCTTAAATCACTGTAATCAAATGTAGTAAAATGGGATACAAATATTTGAGCATTTTCTGTTCTTTGTCGCTTTTTTCCAGTTCTACTTGAAAAGACTTGCTTATGTTAAAGTTTTAAAAAATGTTTGGTGCAGTAAGCAAAACACACTTTTTAAAGCAAAGCTTTTTAAAGCAAATATATATTTACGTTTGAGGCAAGTACTCTGTCGTGTATCAGTAATTTTAATGGATTGAAGGAAAAATTCATTTTAAATTGTAGAAAAGAATGTGTATTGGACCCAGGTGACTTTTTTCTTTTTTTTTAAATTACGATACCAGTAAAGTGTATCTAAAATCTAACTTTCAGTGACTAAATAAGTCATCACCCAGCATATTTATGTGTGCATATTGCCGCCCATTTGTCAGTAACAAAGTGCTTATATGCAATCTCTTTTCATCCGTTCCAGGCTGGAGGTTCTCAGGTGATATTCACTAACCCTCTGGAGATCGTGAAGATTCGCTTGCAGGTGGCGGGAGAGATCACCACTGGCCCTCGCGTTAGTGCCCTGACTGTACTGAGAGATCTAGGCTTTTTTGGCCTTTATAAGGTATTGTTTTTCGTATTAAAAATCCTGCCCAGGATGTAGATTGTTTATTTAGTTGTTACTGGCATTTATAAAGCGCCAACATATTCCACAGTGCTGTACAATTAGGGGAGAACATACAATATACACAGACAAATACAAAAGGTAGAAAGGACCCTGCTGAGCTCTAGCCATTGAAGCTCTTTTATACAAGATACCCCATGAGCTTACAATCTAAATGGTATAATAGGGATTTGGGACAAGAGGTAACAGGGGTAATTTGGAAGTGATGGCTAAAAGAAGTTCACAGAGAGTTGCAGCTATTGGTAAACTATAAAGCGAACAAGGAGGTGATTAAATGAGACTCTCAAACAGCTGAAGGAGCATGCTATATATTTAGGAGGACATATGAAAAGAGTGCTTTGAAAGAGTATTATATGCTGTAGATGCAGACACGAAGTTGAATTTGCCGCTGGAACGGTAAACAATGTTTGCCGACTCACACCAGCATACACAGACTGTGTACAGCTGGTCCGGCTGGAGACATTTCTGAAATTGTTTTGCTGTTAAGTAAATGCTAAATTGCTATAGGTTTTACTTTGTTTTTGCAAAGTAATAAAAATTGCTTTATATTAACCTGGACAAACACAAAGATAAAGCACCGCGCTTACAGCAGCAGTAGCTTAGTATCCAACAGCTTAAAATAGAAAGTAAAAACAAAGAGAACGTTACCTGCGCTCTGGCCTAAATCCCCATGTACATTTAAACAAAATGGAGGCTCTTTAGTTTTATGCCAGTGGCCATTTGAATATATAAGCTCACCTGCCACGTCAAGGCAAGCCTCAATAGGTGAGTTCCTACACTAGCCATTAGATATGCTGATATCAGCCAAGAGTCTCCAGAAAGACAGGAAGGGGTATTTTATAAACCCTTTCACATTTAACCCTTTGTAGGGCTTCTACACATACAATAAACTTTGCAGGTATCAGACAAAGTATAAACATCTCCAATGAGACATGAAGAGATGTTTTATAAACCCCTACATACTTAACCCTGAATAGGGCTATTACACATACAATAAACTTTGCAGGTATCAGACAAAGTATAAACATCTCCAATGAGACATGAAGAGGTGTTTTATAAACCCCTACATACTTAACCCTGAATAGGGCTATTACACATACAAATCACCTTGCTGGTATCAGCTAAAAGGCAAATTTCTCTGATGATAAAGGGTTTAATTTCCCCCAAAATTACAGCATTTTAACACACATTTTACATTTTAATAATGCCTTATATGCATAAAATCATATAGGAAAAAATAGTAAAGACAATGTACAGTAAATGAAAATATAACTTCACTTTACCTGTAATGAGCATTGATGGCGTAAGTGAAAAGGAGAAGATATTGAATGGGGATAAGTAACTGTTCTTCTGGCATTTAAAGTGTGTCTAATTGAACATGTTTGTAGCATGATTTGTTCGGATACTGAGGATCATTCGCATACCAAGACATTTTTTTTTTTTTTTTTAATAAAAAATTTTTTGACTTGCAAATATTTCGATAAAGGGACTGTTTGAGTTCTAAGGTTCCACTGTAACTTCTATTGTACACTGCATTTGAGCTGCAACTTTTACATCTAGAGCTCTTTTATGAACATACTTTTTTTTAGATCTAGTTATTTTCCTAAATGTTTTATTTTTTTTTTTTTTATATTCTTTATTTTTGTTCACATCGCATATGCACAAAGTTTAGATTGCATTACAGCGCCATAAGCAGTGGAAACAGTTTAAGCAGGTTGTAGGGTATAATAGCAACCATTAGTGCGTAGCCACTTAGCATCGGGTTGACATATGCGACATGGGTTTTTTTTTTTTTTGTGATGTAACAATTTTTAACTGTCAACTTGAAAATATAGATAAAATAGAGAATAAGAGGAAAATATACATTGCATCCTCTGCTTCCAGGGCGCTATGTGTTGTTAGGTTGTATCGTGAGGAATTGTGTTGTGCTATGTGTGCGCCATGCGCTTAAACAGATGCAGGTGCCAACGTGGCATTGAGGCATTGATAGGGGTAAAAATGGGGGGGGAGGGAGTACTTTTGGTGGTACTACGGCTTAGCAAGGTTGCCTACGGAGCCAGAGAAATAATAACAGATCTTAGTAACATATAAAACTTCAGGAGTAAGAAATTATATAACTGTCAATTATGACATGCAGGAAACAAATAGTTCAGTCGGTGTCAAGCTGGGGGGTCCGCCGACCCCGCCAGTGCATATCGCGGGACAAATGGAGGGATGTCTTCTACTGCCCGTGTTCTTCTGTCCCGTGATAGGGCTTCTGCTGAAATTCCCAGTGCTTGGAGGAAGGCAGGTGCATCTTGGAGTTGCGAGAGTGGGAACTTCTTGCCATTTTTCTCTGCCACTAGGTGGTGTGGGCCCCATCTGTACGGGATGTCAGCCTCCCTCAGCAGCTTTGTAGCGGAGCGGAGTGACTGCCTCCATTGCATGGTTGCTCTTGAGAGGTCCTTGTAGAAGGACAGCTGCGAGCCTTCAAAAGCCAGTGAGGGAGATACTCTTGTGGTTCCCAGGACTGCGGACTTGTCAGAGTCCCTCTGAAATTGCAGCAGCACGTCCCTGGGTGCCTCTGGGGGTGCCTTGGCTGCCTTGGGCAATCGATGGCATCTGTCAATTACAGCTTGCTTGGCTTGCTTAGGTGTTAGCAGTGTGGCTAGCAATCGCCTTATGTAGTGAGGCAGTTCATCTGGTGAGGTGGATTCAGGTATGCCTCGTATCCTTATATTGCGGGCTTTAGCCCTGTCTTCCAGACCTGCCAGTCGCTGGCTCATTTCGCCACATTTCTTTTGTAGGGTATGGAGCGTAGCCTCTGTGGCTGATTGTGCCAGATGTGTACCTCCTAGTTCTCCTTCCACTGCCTGGACACGGCCTGTCAGCTTAACGACATCCTCTCTTACCACTGCTATGTCAGCTTGAAACATGGCCTTGAGGTCCTGCAATAAGGCTTTAATATCTGCCTTGGTTGAAGGGGCAGCGTCCCCAAGTCCCACATACCGGGATTGTGTGTTCATCGTGGCTGGTATCATGGCAGAGAAATCCTCCTCTGGTGTGTTCTCAGCTTCCGACGAAGCCGTGGAGTAGGCCGCGGTCGGCGCCATCTTGGGCTGCACGGGGTACTGCGACTGTTTGAATAAATTGCCTATATCTCGGCAGCCGATTCCAGGATCCGCTCGCTGCTTTTTGGAGCGGCGCCCCATGTTCCCAGGACCTAGTGAAGCTCGTTTTGGGCTTTGTGTGTGCCCAGTGGGTAGGTACATTCGCCGTTTAATCAGCCGGTGGCTCGGAGCTTGCAGAGGATGCGACCGTCTCGCTTGGGCGCTGGCTCCGCCCCTGGATGAACATACTTTTAACATGTAATTGACTTACTCTTCATCCCTTGGAGAGACCAATTGGACTGTGGGGTTGTTAGGAGAAATATAACAAACCTGTTACATTTGCATAGATAATGCTTATTCCTTATATGGCATATGACTCATCATAGGGAATTAAAGTCCAGTGTGAGGTTGAAGTTAGAAGCTACAAGGGGCCTTCAAACAGTTCTTATTGCTCCCGCTATGGTGAGATATAAATCTGGGTTGATATTTTCAAAGTGTTATAGTATAAATTATGTGCTGCATTGCTGAGCTCAAGATCTTCGTTTAACATGTTGGTATATTAGGGCACCCAAGACTATAAATTGCAGACCCTGTAAATAGGGTAAGGGTACATATGTAGGAAGAAAACTAGAATATAATGCAGCTGCACAACAATGATCCTTAAACATATGTTTCTTTATTTTAGTCACATAAAAAATTAATATAATTAAAAAAAGAATTATTGACCAAAACAGCCATATGTATACTGTATGTCATGCTAAAGAGATTGTATATTTTTTTGATGTGTCTAAAATAATGAAACATATTCTTACGGATTATTAGTGTGCAGCTGTAGTATTATACATTTTCGTGCACTAGTTTTACATGCGCATATGGTGAAAAAAAACGCACTAATAGTAAGCGGATAAAGTAAAATTGTGTACAATTGTGCCCCACGTTATACACACAAAATGCAGCACTGCTTATTTACAGTTTAAACACTTGCAAAGGCTTTATATTTATAACCGGTCTGACCAGTCCCTAAATCATAAGATTCCGAAGTACAGTATGGCCCTCTTGTGTTTCAAAGCTGGCATTTTTATCTCCAAGGATTGGAGTTTATAAAAGTTCATAAATCAGTATCGACCTTTTTATTATGAAACTTGATAAACAAGGTAACCTTGATCTGCAAAAAATATTTTTGCATAGTGTCTATGTAATTTCTCCCTCTGGCTGTCAAACACCCAGGCCATAATTTCTATAGCATTGAATCAGTACTAATGATCTCAGCTAATCCAATGTCCTAAAAAGTAAGTATTGGGAAGCATGTGTGAGCAAAATCTCCTCAATACATCTATATGTGTAGCATTCTGCATCTCCATGAACCGTAAGAAGATGTTGAACGTTGTTGCAATCTTTGTAGGGCCTCAACCAGGAAGTCCCTCTGGTGGCTGGTTGAGTGACAGCCACTAGAGATGGACTTAAAAAAAACACTGACTTTTCTCAGAAAAAGACAGGCTCTTTGCCCCAGAAAACACATTTAGCTCTAGTGGTTTTGCTGCCTGTAGTGACCCTTTAAAAATGCATTAAAATATTTCAATAAAGCCACACTGAGAAATGATTGGAGATCTGTCTTCAGTGCTAGTCTGTGAAAAGCTTCTGACTGGACAACACACATCACTAACAAGTAAATACTGGGCAAAAGAGAGGGTAGATCTTTATTAACTGTGAAGGCTCGTTCTACAGCAAATGGTAAGATTTTAGGAAATACTTGTAGAAAGATTAGATTTTTCTTTTTTTTTGTTAGGTGATTAATTGTATGCATTAAAAAAAATCACTTAAAGATACACTATAAGCACTAAAGCAACTTTAGCTTAATGAAGTAGTTCTGGTGTATAGATTACCTTTGCAGTCTCTTTGCTCCGTTCTCTGCCATTTAGGAGTTAATTAACTTTGTTTATGCTGTCGTAGCCACACTTCCCCTGGGCTGACACTCACACTTCCTTCCACCACATATCATCCTGAAAAAGAGACTAAAATTATCAGGTTCCCAAATTGCACGGTCTCTTTAATTAAAACTCTCCCCCTCTATTAGTAGCCTACTGGAGCCTACAGGAGCATCATGTGTGTGATTATAGTTCAATTAACAGAGCAATAAATACAAACTTCTAAAGTAAACACACTGTCCTGTAAGAGCTAAATTGAAAATTAACTTTTTTTTTTTTGGCTGCATGAGTCACAGCCAGGGGAGGTGTTGCTAGGGATGAATGGACAGAAACAAAGATGGATTTAACTCCTAAATGGCTGAGAATTGAAAAGTGAGACTGCAAGTTAATGATCTATTTACAAAACTAAAGTTGTTTTGGTGCTTAAGGTATTCCATTAATGGCCCTATAGTTGTACATCTTAAGGCATTTCTGTTTCCACAGTATAATTTGAGTATTTCATAAAGTTTACAATCATTATGAAATATTCGTATTGACAAAATTTGCACGTCTATGCGGAACATTTAGCGCCTCCATGCAGAGCGTGGAGACACAGAACATAGGTGCTACACGCTGTGCATCACAGGACTAGGAAGCACCTCTTGTGGCCGTCTGCGTGACTGCCACTATAGGTGTTTGTAGGCATTAATGTAAACACTGTCTTGTTGTTTACATCGAAAAGCCTGCAGGGACAGGCTATAGACCCCAAAACCACTAAGCTGTAGTGGTTTTTGTGACTACTTTCCCTTTAAGAATTGTATTTTTGTTGTTAAAGCTTTGTTAGTTTAAAAAAAAAAAAAACGACTCCTAACTTTTTTAGCTGGCTACTAGACTCAAAGCAAATTTATTAAGCTCTGGAATACTTCGTTATATTAAAGGAAAACATTTTATAGTGAGATGTTGTTTTGCCTTTTCTTTTATTCTAGTAAAGAAAATGTCAATGGACACTGCTGACGTTTAAACCTAATTTCTCATGATGCTCGGGCAGAGTACTGTCAAAGGTTAGCCATCACTGCGATAGGTAAACCACCTGGTGACCGCAGTTTGATGATCAACGACAATCAAGGGCACTAAGCGTGAAATGATACCCTGTGAATTGTCCTGCTTTACTCGTGTCAAAATTGAAAGTTTGCCATTAGTGATATTATTTCCGTACTGTCCTTGCTGTCTGCGGTACTACCTGACCTGCTGTTGAGAACATTGCTCTTAAGAGCTTGTCTTCTAATATTTGTTCTCTTTTTCTAGTAAAGAGCCATTCACTTGGTACTATAGTTATTATTAAATTGAGAACTGTATCAGAGGTACTAACTTTATTCTGGATATAGTTGGAAGATTTGGAAGAAAAGCATGCGCTATACTTTGTTTTATATATTATGCTATTTAACCCATTGAGTGTGAGCCCATGTAATGGTCGCTTTTTGATACTTTCTGGGGTAGATGGGTTTTCTTAGGGCATTGTCTGGAGCCAAGCTTTGAATAGTTGTTGGAGAATTGTCCTAACTCACTTTGTCACTAGTTAGTAGGTTTAGTCATTGATTTAGTGTTTTTTTTTTTATTGTAAAGTGCATAATGAAATCAGTTACTCAGCAGACTGAGGTAATAAACTGACATTTCCCTACACAGAGGCATAGTGAGTCAACGGGAATCATTATCATTATAAGCAACCTTCGAGAGACCCACGATGACATACATAGCTATTGGTTAAGTGCAAGAGTGTATGACTGTATCTGATAAGATCCTGTAGCATAGTTAACCGATCCAAGATACCTAAACCTACATATATCCAGATGACAGCATGATGGCATATCCGTAAATAGGTGGAATATCCGCTTCATTCACCAAAAACATATGTGGAACCGCCAGCATACTGAAAAAAATAGTTCTAGATAGTATATCAAAATAAAATAACTCTGTGAAAGGTGATGCATGCTTGAGTCTTGTAACAAACATTTACAAGGAATAAGCAAGCAGCGGTAAGTAGGCTATGGGCACAAGATCATGTATGAGTGTGGCAGTGTAAGGCCGGGTCGAGTGCTACCAATAACTAGGACAACAATGAGCAGAACTTGCTAGATTTCCTGGCGTCTAATATGTCTGGAGTTGTGGTGCTTCAACCTCACAGATCTTCGAGCCTACAATACCCTTATAAGAGTAAAGTCCCTGTATCCATGGATCTCCCCGCTAAGTGGGTAGGACTGTAGGCCCATAGGAGCTGTGACTTCTGGAAATCCCCCCTGGGTATGTGGACCTTGGGTTGGAGATATTTCTGTATGGACGGAAGAAGCAGCGATGGTCTTAGCAATAATGTGGAACCGAGATGTTGAGGGAATGGTAGGGCCGGATGACATGCACAGCATGGCGGCTAAATTTGGGATTTAGTGCAATCACTGCTGTTCTGGGTTGGGGATCAATCTCATGCTTGCTTGTAGTGGGTTTCTGCAAAGAGTATGCTATTTTGCACCAAAAGTTCACAGGTATTACATCCAACTTGGTGTCCAGTTGGCCATCCTTGTTGGCAGTAATATTCACAGGGTGTTCGCTTGGTTGTGAAAGCTGTGGTGCAGCGGTCATTGTAGGCGAGTCATGTGGTAAAGGGGCGAGTATTTCCAGCGTGAACCGGGATTTCCACCTCCAGCCCAAAGGGGGAATAACAGGGCTACAGTTGTACCTCTGCTGAGAGCATGCCCCATATCGGGAAATCGGCCACCTCCCACAAGCAGTAGGCTGCATTATAAACTAGGCCTTATGGCCAGGAATTGAGAACGTCCGGTGCTGATATGTGAGTTTGGTATCACCTGTGTTCTTCTATCGATCGAGCAGCTTTAGATGCAGGTTGCAACAGCCCAATTTATGTGTGTATAAGCCAGAGGTGGTAAAAAGCACTTCTGGCCATATTAGCTGTCAGGCCCCACCCTCCCCTTATTAATAGTTTTGTACTTCATACAAGAAAAAAAATAACAGTTTGACTAGCTGCGATATCAGAAAAGTGTATTGATGGCAGGTCTACTTTAAATGTACATTTAAACTTTTTGTGATGAAACCAGAAAAGTTTGATACATTTTATAATTTATTCATTAAGATTTAGAAAATGTGACAGAGGAGGGCATTATAGGGAGCTTATGGATCTATAGTGCCAGGAAAACAACTTTGTGTCATGAAATCTCCATATGCAGTATGGCCTTTATCAGAATGATGAATAACATTTAATTGGTTAAAGGGATACTATAGGCACGAAAACCACTTTGAGTTAATGAAGCAGAGATCATATCCCTGCTGTCTCACTGCTCAATTCTCTGCCATTTTCGAGTTAAGTCACTTTGGTTTTGCTTATGCAGCCCTAGTCACACAGCCCATGACTGTGACTTATGCAGCCTCGAAGGAAAGAATGGTTTAATTTTCAGTCTAAAGTGTTTGCTTTAGAAGTTAAGAATCTCCTGCTCTGTAAATTGAACTTTAGTGACACACGGGATGCTCCTGCATGCTCTAGCACGCTATTAACAGAAATAAAACATACTAAACTAAAATTGCTTCATTAAGCTACAGTTGTATTGGTCCCTATAGTATCCCTTTAAGAAGCTGTAAATAATACCTCCTCTCCAGTGATGACTGGACATAATACCCACCCTGTTCCCTTCTCTTAACTGGTGTCCATGTTGGAAACACCTCTAACTTAGAGCAACCCTCCCTAGCTTTCATTGTGAGCATGTCCGTGTCATAATGGAGCAAAATCTGTCACTCCATTCCTAGATTTCTGCAGAATGCACAAGGCTTGCTCTCCAGAGGAATAATCACAGCAACTACAGAGCATATTCTATAGTTGCTTTGGTGTAGATAAAGTTCTCCTATTATAATTTTTTTCCCTTGCCTTCAGCTAGTGTTCCATGCTGAAAAAAAAAAAAAGTTTTAGGGCCTTATAGTCATATGACTTTCTTATAAAATCTTTGTAAGTGAAACATGTAGGTGAAACATTTTATGCAAACTTGTATGTACCTATAGTCCTTCAATTCTTCAGGTGTCTCTCTGAAAATAATGTCCCTTATTAATAGCCTGAAATAAATCAGTGTAGCCAGTTCAGGGCCTGGAAGTGCTAATTGCACATCGCAAATATTGATTTTTAGTAAACTGAATTACAATATTCAGACTGTAACTACAGCTATATGAAGATTTTTTTTATTTTTTTATTTATTTATAAAAAAAAATTCAAATTAGCTAATTTTGTCAGACTTTTTAAATTTGGTTGCAATTCACTACCAACTGTCTTGTAAAATTAATCAAATTTAAAAAGCAACCAAAAACCCCCCTGGAATTTGGGGAAAATTATCCTATTAAGGGTATTTCGAACCTTTCCTGATTGGGAAATCTTTAATTAATCTCTTGAGTTTATGATGTGCATGATATAGGACTCTTCCCTTCACTAACCATCCAGTTTATTGGCTGCTGAACGGCATCTCATCCCACCCTTAAATATATTTGTGGGGAAAAAAAAAAGTTCCCTAGTTTTTTGCTGTATGTGATTGATAAGTATGTCGTTAGTTACTGCTGCTGTGCATACAGCCCACAGGTAGGAACAGGTTAATAAGGTCAGGTAGCAGGGGAGGGAATATGGACTCAAATTAACGGATCAAGAAGTGACTTGCTACCTTTTGTTTACAGCCATAGGATCCAAATAACAATCACAAATGCCAAAAAAATTCTAAACATGTTAGCTAGGAAAAAAAATAAATAAGTGAGGGTTTGGGAGCACGTACAGGTGCCAGAAGCATTAAATAACCGTACCAGACAAGGTGCACCTCTGTCTTCTGTAGTTTAAGGTCTCTCCCCCCCGTCTGGCATTTTTCCCCTTACACAAGACAATGTGTATTCACTGCAGGAGACGAGGTTAAGCCTACGTCTCCCAGACCTGCTGGCTCCTTGTGCCCAACCCGACACAGAGGTGCCTTTGTGAGCATAATTACTCTCCTCTTGTTGTAGAAATGGTTGTTTAGAACCTTCCTTGCAGGTTGGGCTGGAATTAGCAAGCATTAGCATGCTAAAGAAAATGCTGTATCCTTGTGGACATGCTGGCCCCATGTTCCACGACAAGTGGAGATTCTTTGCATAAATGATATGGTAGAGAAATCTCAGATTTTCACCTTTCAGGTATCTCTTGTGTTTCCCACCATCTCCAGAACAGCAGGAGTTAATCTGTGTACAATAACGAGCCTATTAAACTCCCACAATTGTAAATGATTGCTTTTTGTTCTCAAATTAACAAGCAACAATTCAAGAACTATGTCCAAATAGTTATTATTCTGGTTTTGTATTTGTTTTTATTTGTTGTTGTCGTCGTCGTCGTCGTCGTTATTCTCTTGTTGTTTTTTTATTTTCTCATTTTCAGTATTAACATATTAACCAAAAGTAGTAGTTGCTTTTAAAATATAATCATTTGTTTGTATTTCTTCTTTTTTTGTTTTTCAGTAAATGTTGATAAATATAAATGCATTTCTGTTTTGCGTATCTAAACGTGGCTGAAATTAATTTGTGTGTATGTGTGTTTTATATACGCCGCCCTGTAAAAGTTAATCAGAATACAGTAAATGTCACAGCAATGGATGTTGGCGAATTCATCGGATCATGCTAAAATACTGAAAGATTGTCGAGTGCTGAGTTGAGTGTGCTGTCCCTGGGGTAGATTTCGTATGAAACTGTCCCCTGCCAGGAGTTCACTTAACATCAGCTGTCAGATCTCTCTCTTCCCCACCCAAGCAATCTTCCAGGGATGATCCTAAAAAAAATGAAAGGGAAAAGATTATAAGCCTTTTTGACTTTCGGCAAGCTGTCCACATTAGAAAGGTGTGAGCGTTAAAAATAAATGCTTCCTATGCTGCTTAAGATACCGCAGCCAATCTCCTTAAGCCCTTCTAATGGTCCTGGGCATGTTGCGGACAATTAACTTGAAGATAAATGAGTACTGCTCTTTAACATGCTTCCTCTGAATCTAACCAGGACGATGAGGGAAATCTTAGACGGCTGCCTTACTGAACACCAGCCAAAGCATAATGACTCCAAAACTGATCCCTGTACATGTCATTTTACTCTGTTCTACTCACAGCAATAATATCACCCAGTGCTCTGTAAGCTTAAGTTCTGGACTATAGATTCTAGTTTACAGGCCCACTGCTAGTAAAGCTTTTACTGTAATGTCTATAGGTAGTAATGCTACACCCCCCCGACCCCCCCCCCCAAAAATAGCAAAAAATAAAGAAGTATAAATAATATATATATATTTATTGTCACCACATTAATGAGACTTAAACACAGGCAGATTTTGCCCTTCCAAATGACTTGCCTTGGTACCCTCTCGTTAGGATTGCATAGTATTGCTTTAACATTTTGGGCTGGGTTCACTTGTCCTGTTCTATTCCAGTGGTTACCTTGGAAATGTTTACTATCTAAGTGAAGCTGTTCGTCTTAAAGGGGGACTGTGCCTTTTCTGGAATTACAGTATCGAATAAAACATTGTGAATCACCTATAACTCGTACTAAAAATTTTTTCATGATAAGCTCCATTTTCTTTTAAATAGATTCAGCAAATTATATCATAACACCATTCAGACAAAGCCAAGCAAAGGCAAACATTGCAAATGAGGAGGAGAATCAGGAACGTTCTCTCCTACTGTCGGTGTGCTTTCTATGACTGCCAGGTGTAAAGGACAGAGATTATAACCATGATCAACAGGGAGCTATGATGGAGGCACCTAGATACAGGAGGAAAAATGTGGATTAGTACATTTAGTACGCTTTAATTTTCACACCTCCCAAATACAATTTTGATAAATATAGAATTAGTAAATAATGAAAATTCTGGGAAGTGACAGTTTACCTTTAAAATGGTTTGTTGTGATTTCTCTATGTATCTATGTTGGGATTAAATTTACACATTTGTATCTTAAAGTGACCCTATAATTTAAAAAAACTAACACATATTGTTAATAAGGTACAGATAGCTAACCAATCTGCAATTATTTTAAAATTAATGGGATTTTTTTGTTTGTTTTTTTATGTGGCAAGCATACGCATCTGTACCCCCACCATTAATGGTTATAGTTAAGAATGGCCATAATGGCAATTTAAATATATTTGTAAATACCCAAGCTGAATAATTTTGGGCCTGGTTATTTGTTTCTTATATATGGGGGACCCAGTGGGTACGATTTACCCTGCAATAAGAGTAAGAAAAAGACACTGCTGGACAAATTAGTAAAATAATTCTCAATAACTGTTACTTTTATATATATATATATATATATATATATATATATATATATATATATATATATATATATATATATATATATATATATATATATATATACAAACATATTTTGTTTTAATTCACTGGATGATGAGAGGTCTAATTGTTCCTGTCCATACTGACCGTATCCTCACCATCTGCCTATGGGTGGTAATAGTAGTGAAGGAGGTAGTGCTTGTGGTAGGTTTTGACAGCATAGCTGAATGAAACACAGCACCAGAGGACCTGCCATAGTACCTTCTTGTTCTGCTTCTTCCCTCAGCACCGTACTTTACCCTCAACCGTTCGCCTTGTGGCTTCTGAAGATGCGGGTAGATCTGCATCATTGGCAGTGGAAGTTGTTGCAACACTAGCCTGTACACTAGCACTTGGTTGATTACAGCTTTCGAAAATGTTAATGGGTGTGTTAGTAGAGATGGTAACAATGACAGTGGTTGACCTCCCTGTCCCAATGGTAGCAGGTGCAGCTGAAGTTAGAACGGTCTCTGTTGGACGAGGTATTTCAAAAGCAGTTAGAGATGGACTTTGAAAAGGTGGAGAAGGCGGTGTAACACTTGAACTAGCTGTGGTAGAAGGTGCCACTGCGCCAGGAAGCGTCAGCAGAAGTTTTTGAGGAACTGGTGGCCTTTTTTGTAGGCCTAACTGACACTGTTGCTACAACTTCAGATTATTTTGCTATTGTAGATTTTAAATCCCCAATTGTAGCAGAAAAGGGTCTGAGAAAAACCAGTTGCCCACTGGGTGGTGAATGGGACATAAGGCACTCAAATTCTAAAGTGTTACATTTTGGCATCAGATTAAAGTGGGGGAACTATAATAAATTAGATGAGTGAATACAGTATTCCTTTAATGCGCTTACATACATTATAATCGCACTCCAAGCAGTATCTGGTACCTTGCTCCCACGCAAGTTTCCACATTTTTCATCTTTTTTATAATGTCACTTTACACATGTATGTTCCATAGTTATTCATATATCCCCATTTTTTCTGCCTATTATTTCCCCATGTGCCCATGTCCCCATATATTCAGTTAGGTAAGTATTATTCAATGCCAAGTGAGACACTGGATGCCATGTGCCAGAGATGATTGTGCTGTGATTTTTAGGCATTGCCCTACTACAATGTGTATTTATGTTGAGTTTTCTCATTACTCCAGTGAAGGTTTTTCTGATTTAGTGAATGACACCTCTTTTTTTTTTTTTAATTGTTCTTTATTCATATGTTAAATACAGGGTGCAAAGGCGTGCTTTCTCCGCGACATCCCATTTTCGGCTATATACTTCCCCTGTTATGCTCATTTGAAGAGTTCTTTTGCAAACGAAGATGGCAGAGTCAGTCCTGGGTATCTCCTCTTGGCTGGTGCTATAGCTGGTAAGTAATTAGACAGTAATATATAAATGATATGTTTTTATGTTTGTGAAAAATATTCCTGGGCTGATGTGTTACTTTGTTATACTTGAACTAAAGGTCTATAGAATCTTCCATTTCTGAATGAATGTTTTTCGTTGATGTGTCTTTATTTCCTGCAGAAACCAACATATTTTAGAAATAAAAAAATATTTATTGATTTTTGTTTTTCCCACAAAGATTTTTATTTTGCGTGGAACACTGCATTTTATGATTTGGTTGTTATTATTAGAATTATTATTATCTGGTTTCTTGTGTGCTGAACTGTGGTCACTTTATAATAATAACTCTCCATATGTGAATACACGCAGTCCTTGGACCATACAGTGCTTTATATAAGCGTATTGCAACTGAAAACTAGTTGGGAAAATAATTATTTTACTGCAAAAAGCATATTGTAATTTTAATGTGTAACACATTGCTCGTATGTCCTCTTGTTCTTCTTATTAGAACGAGGTTTGATGTTCTTAGGGTGCTTTAATTGCACCTCTGCTGCTTTCATTATTCTTTCTCTTATTTTAGACATTAATTGCTATAATTGGGTTCATATTAGGACAAACTGGGCTCCTGGGGCTCATAGCACTATATACATGGAAATGTATACATAAAGAGAATAACAGTTTGTTACCACACATAAAATGTTAAACTCTCTGCCTCCAATATACTTACATGATGTAGTGTAACAGAAGGACAGTCTTGCCATAAAGTGATTTTAAAAAAAATGTAATTATTGTTCTATGGCAAGCAAGTTATAACACTAAACTAACAGTTATTCAGTAAAGTAAGAATTACAAGTGAATTACAAAGAGAATTTTACATTTAAGGTCAAAATAGCCGAACTGGATAAATGTTCTAAGTTCAGCTACTCTGGCCTTAAATTTTAAATTCACTCTGAATTCTCACTTTAGCAAATATCCCTGTAAGTATATACATTTCTATCAACTGTAGCTAGTGGTTTCATATTGTTTTGTGTTTTACAGTTTTATTTCTTTTGGATGTTTTTTATTTTTAATTTTTTATTTTTTAAAATTTAATATAATACACTGAATGGGTATTGCACTTTTTTTGTTGTTGTTACAATTTTTATTGTAGTATCATAGGATTACGTATATGCTAGTATAAATGAGCTGGCAGTAATGCTTAATTTACTTAGAAAATCAGTGGCTTAGTGTGTATATTTTTAAATATAACCATAACCCCTAAAGGCTTGGTCAAATTCTGGGTGGGTTTGGGGTTTACTCCTGTACGAGAAGCAAAATGGGAAGGGTTAGACCTAGACCTAGTTAATGTCAATTTGGACATAAATAGTAATATAAATGAAAAAAGCATTTTAACCAAAGAGTAAAAACAAACTGTGTGTAATCAAGCGGCTTTAAATAAGCCGTAGAGTCCTCCAAACCTCGGTAATTGTTGTAGGTGGTGGCTGCAAAGAAGTAGGCTGTTTTCCTGCACGGTAGAATAGCTGGAGATTCTCCACATTCCAGCGCATCTTGCTAAGACTGCAGCCACTCAGTGAAGAGGCCGTAGTGGGCCATGAAAATCCCAAAGCTGCGAAAAGGTATTTGCCCCCGAGATATGAGACCTGGAGTTATTTGCCGCCATGCCGCTCTGTCCCAAATGGTAGACAATGTTATCTCTCAATGATTTGGTAATGGGTCTAAGCGTTTGCCTCCAGGCAATAGTAGATCATGAGAAGTCCCCATAAAAGGAAAGGACACATCCCTAGATGCATGTGTTGGAGAGGCCTGCAGCATTGATTGCCTCTGCACGAAACCTCACCAATAAATCTGGAGGAACATCCCCTGGTGCTTTTTTGGGAACCTGGCCACTCAAAACTAGATTTCCACGTCCAAGGCCTTGGCTTTCAGGGGGTCCGTCCAAAGCCTCCTAAGTAAATAATGCATTTCCCTTTGGGGGACAGTTTCTGGTTGACCTCTTATTTGAATATTCCGGGACTGGTTTTGGTCTTCCATATGAGCCAGTTTTGTCTCCTAAAGGTGTTGCCGCTGTTGTAATTGAGCTACTGCAGTAGCCATTTCTTGATGTCTGCTACTAAAGTCGCCCATATCCTCTTAGGTCATAGTAACCCCCTCTTTGTTGATCACACCTCCCCCACGCACATAAGTCTTTTTCCTTGTTGTGGCTAAAGTCTCCCTGAGCCCAATCCTCCTTGACTGGAGGAGTAGGGATGCCAGATAGGACAGACTACGTTTAATACCGGGGCAGCGTGGAGGGGGGCATGCTGGGAGTGGAGTTGCACCTCTGGCCAAGAATGGATCAATATCTGTATGTGCAGCTTTTCAAGGTGACATGTTTTTAGAAAATATTTGAAATATATTTTTCTCATTTTAAATTTTTACATTTTGTGACCCACTGGAAAGCACTATTTGTTTAATCACTTTTTTCAGATATTCATATATCGTCTGTAGAAATTACGGGATGTCCCTCATTCAACTGATCCCTTATATGTTTTTTTTGGTGGCCTCTTATCCTTTGGTGACATTCTGTGTAACCCAGAACAGGTAGAGACAGCTCAGGCTATGCTGGTGTGCCCAGTGAATGAGAGAATTCCTCTGCAAGCATTGTAAGATATTACACACTCCTACTCTGTAATTCCCACAGGGAACAGAGAAAATTGCTGCTTACCCATGTGCAAAGCAGTCTGTAACTGCAACCCATTCACTTGAAAATAAATGAATGCAACCCCATTTGCCGTTAAATGGAAGCTGTTGGCATAGGATAGTGACTGTGCAATGACTACCAGGGAGCCAAGGTGGGTGCATGGAGTTCCAGGAGATCGAAGTAGAACGTTTTACTTTTAAAACATATTTTTGAGCCCTCACTACACACTTATACTATGTTGCACTTCTTTGTGAAAATAAATAATTATTACTTATGATATAGGCTAATAGAAATCTGTACAGCTCCATGCTTCCTGCGGTGTCCTCCGGTTGTCTTATTTCCAGTTGGAAGTGAGAAACATGGAGATAGAACTGTGTTGAATGGGTTTTTAGACTCAGGGGGTTTTGTTTTGTTTTTTTTAATTTTTGCAAATGGTGTCCCCTAACTATTCAAAGAAAAACATTTACTGATGAATTTCCTATGCATGGTTCCATGTTTATGGCATGGAGAGTCCCTTTAAAGATGAAATTGGAATTTTAATGCTATGTTAATTTATCGTTTATATTTAATGTGTGTAGTGAGGGCTCAGAAATATGTTTTTAAAGTAGAAATCCTCATTGCTATACTTGGCACCCCATACAAAAACCTTGGTTCCCTGGCAGTCATTGTTATAAGCTGTTCCATTTGCACTTGTCAGTCAGCTTAGAGAGAGGGGGGGGGGAAATAGGAAACAGAGGGAGATTTATCAAGGTAGCCTAAACTACTCAAAGTGTAGCAATCACCATGGAAACCATTGGAACACCATACAATTGGTCATTCCAGCCCTTTAACCCCTTAAGGACACATGACATGTGTGACATGTCATGATTCCATTTTATTCCAGAAGTTTGGTCCTTAAGGGGTTAACATTTGCAGCAACCAAGTTTAATTCTGTAATTTAACGTCCATAAATGTGTTGAACAAAGCCATTAAATGCAGCTTATAGGAAAGCATTGATTTCAGTGCTTTTGTAGGAAGGATAAGAGGATCATTGGATTGGACGATCGCCTAGGAAATGATGTCACCGGAGGTCCAGTAAGACCAAGAGTCTCTGCGTTGGAAGAAAGGTAAGTTAAACTTTTTTTAAATACATTTTTATTGCTCACCTTGGAGGTGGGAATACTAAAATTAATTAGGGACTAGGACGCTACAGGGTTAGGAATACAGGTTTGTGACTTTTATATTTTGCAGCATTATTTCCGGTTTCGTGTGGTCAAAGCTAATTCTAGAGAGTTGGTGTGAGCAGGGGATGCAAACCAGAAACAGAATAAATACAACATTGCTTTATTTTTTAAGTTGCAATATTAAATTATATAGAGACTCCTTTTGTCCAAATGAAATGTTATCAAGAAACTAATGGGTGGCTATCAAATTCCTGCATGTTTTGATTTGATATTATTGGGACAAATCAAAATATGCTTTTGACATTGCATGCTTCTCTTAGCATGATTGTGAGTACAGCTAAACTGCAGAGCTCAGGATAGGGGCTTTATCATAACACAAATCTTAACCGACTTTCAGCAGCGTGAAGTTGAATGTAATCACAACCCAGCCCTATTTGGGGCTTTAATTCATCACTCCTCATGATTCTTTTGATTCTATAAGATCATGTTTTTGTTTTTTTTTCGTTTCGTTTTTCTTGTTTCTGAAACAGTGGCTTCAGAACAGGATCTTGCCCACACTTCTTTTACTGATACAATTCAAGATAACTGTCCCCTTCCTCCAAGCAGTTTCTGACTCATCCACTTCCCATTTCTGTCAAATTCCTGACTCCATTAAATAAATGGTTTCAGAATTTTCTGAGATCTGCATGTTTATAAAAACTAGGGCCGTCTTAGTGCCATAAACACTACTTGGCTAGAGTGCTGGTTGGCTGGGGGCACCATTCCCTGGTTCGCCCATAGTTGGACAGAATTAGTAGCCAGAGGTTTTTTTTTACTACGGTTTGAAAAAGACTATTGTGAGTTGAAATGGATCATTTCGCTTACGATTAAGTCTACATTGGAGGTTACCTGTGTGCCCAGATCCTTCTCTCCCTTATGTTGCAAACTGTTTTGAAATGGTTTGACAGAGTTTCCCCACAGCCCAGCCCCTCACTGTTCCTATCGCTAATGTTGAAGGTACATTTCTGCATTACGAAGATCTGTACCCGACAAACTTAAGATTGCTAATGTAAAGCGGGCATTCTGCAGTAACAATGTGCCGAGAAATGAGATTGTAGTTATGGTTACAGTTCTCCTTTTATCACCATGTAAAGCAAGTGTATATAGTTTTAATAATTCACAAACTTGGCAAGGTGTATGGAAACACTAGTGTAACTTGCGCAGTAGGGGTCGCTTGTGCTGAATGATGATGTGTCCCATGTAGTTGCTATGGCAGTGAAATGGAACATGCAACTAGAGTCACTAGAGGCCCTATTATCTGTCACCTGATGTGGAAACCCCACAGAATTTTGCACTTGCGCGAGGCACTTGCTGCGCATGTGCATCACATGCTGCTCCTCTATGAGGAACATTGGATTGAACCATCACTGGAGGACGCAGTGATGGGGGAGGTTAGCACAAGGGAGCCTAATTATATTTTTATTTGAAGTAAATCTTAATTAAAGGGACACCATAAGCACTGGAGGAAGGGGGGGGGGGCACTATAGTGTTAGAAATACATATTTGTATTCCTAATACTATAGAATCCCTTTAAGAATTTTTTTTTTTTTTCTTTTTGCTGGAGGGTGACTTTTTAGAACATTTCTATTCCTAACGCTGTAGAGTTCCTTTAACAGCTACTTTTTACTGACAAACATGGAAACAAGCCCTCTGATGATATGTTATAGTTCTTATAGTGACTTTAATCTTTAGTCTTGTACCTGTAAGTCTCCTTCAGACCAGTAATTTATCTAATAACTACACAAGAGACGTCACATTAACTTACTACTAAGAAAGAGGGTCATCTTTAGAAAAGTTACATTTTTGTTTTATGTGTGTTTTGTTATTTTATTTTTTCTAAAGCATTTTATCAGCCTACATTTCTGTAGGAAATGCAAGTTTTAATGTATTTTTCATTATTTAGCATTTTACCTTTTTTCTTGAATTGTTATTAACTATGTTGAAGAATTAAACAATATGAACTTAGATGTCTCTAAGCAGAGGCATTATTATATATTTTTATTTTGTATTGGTTTTTGTTTTTAAAGAAACTTTAACTTGATGCACTTCCAAAATGCATTTGATCTCAACTTTATCTGCAGGCATTCAAGATACTTTTTTTTTTTCCCCCTCTCTGCTGTTATTTAATCAGATACGAATGACTTTTTTAGACTTGTCTGTTTCCAACCTGTTTTATTGGAACAAAACAAGCCTTTAACATGGAAGCCTGTGTGCAGACTTGAAATGTAAGCATACATTTACAAGCCAAATGATTTCAGAGATTCAGTAGTTTTCTTTCAAGCCACTGATGTGATTGGAGACTGAGATAACGCTCTTTTGAAGTTTAGTCACAGAGGCTGCTTTTATGGATTCAGTTCTGTTGAGTCTACACATCTACATTGCTGCAAATCTACATTTGGGTGCACGATCACTGAACACATCTATAGATATGAAACAATACATTCAAATTTGGGAAAAAGGAACTTTTCCCATTTCCCTTCTACTGTAATGCAATATGTCCCTTCAATGTCAACCTACTTGACATAAGATTGTCATCTGCACTTCAAGGCTTTCAAAAACCTAGTTTTGTAAAAAGTGCCATTAAGGACAACCTGCTTATACCCAGACTAGAGAGGCTGAAATATGAAACTATAAAACACAGAAATCTCTGTAACAAAGATCGGTATAATAGGCACACTTTGAACGCATGGATTAACCTTTTAATACATTATGATCCATCATCCTTTTAGCCCCCAAAAATAGAAAGCCGTAATTAACCTTTTTTTTGGTTTACCAACGTATTCTTCAATTTTAATATTACATCTGTGATCCATTCTTCAGCTGTTCTGTAATATGTAATAGAAGTTTATCCTCATTCCAGAGTAACCAATTTATAGCGATCAGTAACCTGGGTCAGATCAATTAGGTCTCTTTATCAACCATTGAGTAACCACTGAAATGGCATCCCCACTTGGAGAAACACTGTTTTAAAAGAATTAGAACATTGAAGTGTCTCTAGAATATATTTAAATGTAATATGTTGCCGAAGAATATATATATTTATTCATAAAATATTTTACCAGGAAAGATACATTGAGATTTCTCTCCTTTTCAAGTATGTCCTGGGTCCACAAATCATTGCATTGTTACATTAGGGTACAATAAAATACAAAAACAATATTAATACACCGTAAATACAAAATTTAACATAGAACAGGTAAGAAATATATAATCAACCATGACAGGTGCATTCTGTTTTGAGGTATGTAGAGGGGGATCTCTTAAAGGACTTCTGGAGACTATAATATTCTGACATTTATGCCACCATAGATCCGTGACATTCTCTGCACTAGTGAACTTGTCTGTGCTTGGAGGAATTTCCCCAAACATAGACCTGCTCTCTTGCGCATACTCGCTAGCGCATCCTCACTTATCAACCAATTTGTTTTACGGTCGGGTTGTAAGAGCAGAGCCCGGTTGGTAAGTGAGGACAAGTCTGTATTCTATTTGGACCTGTGCCTCTTGCAGAAGGAATGGATGGAACAGAATGGTGCAAGGTCACTTTGCAACAGTTCTTTGAATGATCCTTATACTTAGCCTGTATCTTAGCCTTCAAATCATGAAAAATGTTGACGAGCAGATCTAGGGTTATGTGTCACACCATATAGAAGTAGAAAGATGAGAAGGGAAACTTACTCCTATATCTGAGAAAAAGATTTAAAATCACCTGTAACAGGGGTTGAACCCCTCACACACAAATTTTATTTCTTAAAATTTACATTAAAGATTAAACAAATATCATCCAGTCCAGAAGAGTTCAGTATTGAGGTCTATGAAGGATCCCGCAAGACTGGTGGATCCTCCATAGAAAGAGTAAATTTTCCTGCAGCCGGCTAAGTGAAATGACATGGCTTGAAGGTGGTAGCGCTGTTCAGTGTCAAGCAGTGTCAGGCTTAGGAAACATACTGAGACGAAGTAGTTCATACTCTGTCTCAGTATATCTTTTTTGACTGGGTTGGAATTTCAGTAAAAATATTTCCTTTTTGTGAAATACTCAATTGGCAAATGGCGCTGACAATGCCACTTTAATGCTGACTGCCCGATGCACAGGACAGAGCTTATGACAGACTTAAGATATAGGCACCAAGCTACAGGATAAAATGTGGATTTCTGTATTTAATCTTATTTTTCATATATTTTACACGTATATCTACTTTCAGTTTAATTTGAAAGTCGTTTGATATTCTGAGGTATTCCCATACGCTGGAGGATGATATGCTTGAAAGTCAAAGTGTGATCTAGTAGCTTTACTGTCCTTGCCAAATGCTTTCTATTGGAAAATTTGAAATACATTTTCAGTTCTTCTCCCTTACAATTATTATTATTATTACCATTTTTATTCAGCTTCTTCCTTCTAATTCTCAGCAAGCTACATCAGTGTAGCAAATGCTTAGATTTTATTGCATTGCATAATGTGATTTATAATGGGAGGTGCACTCCAGCCTGTGCTATGTATTGCTAACGCTATAGTGCCCTGTTGGCCGTTAAGGTCCCCCGACCTGTAGGGAGGGGAAAAAAAGGTATTTTACTTAATTTTCTCCCTCGAAGTGCCTGTCCTGGCCGAAGAAGTTCTTTGGCTGAGATCGAGATAGAACATAGCAATGTTTTCAATTGCAGGGTTTAAATGTGGTGGGGGAGGCATGGCACCTAGGCCACTTTATTGAGATGAAGTGGTCTGGGTGCCTATAGCAGGGCTTAACAAATTTGTTTGGAATCTAGGAGCCAGTCCTTTTCAACAAGAAAAATGCAATTCTTAAAGGGACACTATAGTCGCCAGAACCACTACAGCTTGATGTAGTTGTTCAGGTGTCTATAGCTGGCCCTGCAGCCTTTTTTAGCAAAATAGCAGTGTTTACATTGCTGCTTAGTAGCCTCTCTAATGACTGTCACTCAGACGGCCACTAGAGAGTCCTGGGTAACTGCTGCACAGTGTGCAGCACCCACGTTCAGCGTCTCCAAGCTCTGCATGGAGGTGCTGAATGTTCCTCATAGATATTCATTAATTCAATGAGGAGATGTGGATTGGCACATTTGCTGCTCATGCACAAAATCCTCCCAGTGCCTTCCTAAGGGAAAGCATTGGCTTAGCTGAGATCATAAAGATTGCTAATCTCATCCATGGAGGTGGGACCAGTCGCGACAAAACTGGAACGGCGTGGAAAAAAGGTGAGTAAAACACTTTCCTCATGCGATCAGAGGGGGCAGGTACCTAAAAGCCCAAAAACACTCTGACAGGCTCACGCTCACTCTGACGACAGGCTTGCACGCACACACACTCACTTTGACAGGCTCATGCTGACAGGCTTGCACACACACACACACATACACACTCTCTCACTCTGGCAGGCGTGAACACACACTCATGCTGACAGGCTTGCACGCACACACTCACTCACTCTGAAAACAGGCTCGCACACACACACTGACAGGCACACACATACACACGCATATATACACTCCCTCTGACCGGCTCACACACACTAATTCACTCTGACAGGCTTACATACACACACACTCACTCTGACAGGCTTACACACACTCACGTTTGTTTTAATTGAAACCCACTCAGCCTCCCTACCTTTGGGAGAGCTGAGTGGGTCTTTACCTGGGGTCCTGTGGGGCTCCTCTGTCTTCCTGCGTGCGAGGGAACAATAATCTTACTGACGCTCTGTAGTAATGCCGGGGCCGGAATGATGTCATATTCCGGCTTCCGACATCATTAAATAGCGCGAGGGAGCAGAGAGGAGTTACAAGAAGAGTACTACTCCCTCGCGCACAGCCTACAGTGCTCCCGCGGGTGGCCATTTCCCCTCCATCCTGCCTCGGTGCGACCAGCCGCCTGCTTGCGTTCCAGGGCAGGCTGATCCAATATTCCCCTGCGGCGGCAGGCCACCTTCAAAGCTCCCTAACTAAAGAACTGTCAAATCTCAGTCACCAGGGCGAAATTTTTAGTCGCCGCGGCGACTTGTCGAGCCCTGGCCTATGGTGTCCCTTTAAGCTGTGATGGTTCTGTTTCTTAATGTCCCTTTAAATCATAAAATGCGCTTTCTACACATGCTCTTATTTTATAGTTTAGGTATTCTACGCTAGCAGTAATAATGCTTTTACTGACCTCAAGCAGACACAAGGTATTCGCCATAGTAGTACATCTTTTTATTTACTAAAGCAGTGAATTCTTGGTAATTGAAGACTTTGAAACATTTTAGGCTAAAATTGGAATATTTTCCTACTTTCTTATCATATTCTAAATTTACAATTTGAGTTCAGTATTAAGCGTATAAGCCCTCTGACGTTTTGACTCTTTTTAAGAGCTAATCCACCCAGAAATATAGAAGAGACCTTTTTTTGTTCCTTTATTTTAACACTATTGGCATGGCAGGAACACTAAAATCTAGTTGTTTATTCTAATCAGTGGTTAATGCTCGAAGACGTGCTTGTCTACTCTTGTAAGTTTATTTTGGGTTGTAGTTAGATATTTTTCATAAAACTTGACAGGATAATTTTGTGGACATAATATTTTGAAGTGGACCTTATTTGAAACCACATTTTACAAACACACTATTTTTTATTTCGCAGTGGGATATTACATGCGTGCTGTATCACTGTATAGTTATTTTCCCTAGTCGTCTTTGAGATGAATTGACTACAAGAAGCCAGGCCATTCTGGTTTGGCCAATTGCTCATGAACTTAATAAACTGCAACAAAAAAGGAGGGGGGAAATTGAATATTTTTGTTGTAGGCAGTTGGGTTTGGATCAAATACAGGGTAAAAAAAGACATTTGTCTAAAACCATTATAGTTTAGTTGCAAATATATTTACCCGCAGCCGTTCAGCTGTTGTGGAAATTGAACTCTTGTCATGATTTGCCATTTTTTCCGAAACTGTAGTAACAAAGCTGCAGCCATGTCGAAGCCAGCCTGATGAAGTGCCAAAAGTTGTTTCCATGTCTAGTGACAATTCGGTGCTTGGTACCTCTGTTCTACTGTAACTAGACAGTAAATTCTAATATAAGATGTATCATTTTTTTTGTTGCCATTTAATCTACTTATTTCAGCTATTTACAGTTGGAGAAATTTAGGAATTTACAAAGAGGTTTTCTCTTTTAATTATCATAATTGTCAGTGTTAAAGTCCTCTATCTAGAATATGTATTATTTTCCCCTTATAAATGCACTAGATATAGGTGATGCTTTTTGATAGTGGTGGTTGGGGCGAATCTTCAGGTACCTGTTTTCTTGGCAGCAAGGAGCCTGGATAATTGGTGTTTGATTGTTAATGATGAACATTTCAAAAGAGGCACAACTTCCAGCATGACTCAGACTGTGGGTGTAAGGCAGCTGTGGCGGGAACTGTGTTTGTGGTAGGCAGCCGTGGCGGGAACTGTGTTTGTGGTAGGCAGCCGTGGCAGGAACTGTGTTTGTGGAAGGCAGCCGTGGCAGGAACTGTGTTTGTGGAAGGCAGCCGTGTCAGGAACTGTGTTTGTGGAAGGCAGCCGTGGCGGAGACTGTGTTTGTGGAAGGCAGCCATGGCGGGGACTAAAAGAACGTTCATATTTGCAAATGCTGCTTTTAAAGTGTATCTGTCGTGATATTTAGAGCTATATATTTAAAAGATACCACAACAAAAATCTATACATTATTCTAGCAAACCTGTCGTGGCAGGCTCACATGAAATATTTTTATTCACTCTATTGCTTTTGGTCTAAATATTTTCATTTGTTTGTATGCTCAATTTATATAGTTTTTCCAGCATTCTACATTTTACAACTGTCTCGTTGCCAATTCTTCTCCATTCTTACATTCTGGTTACTGTACACGCATTATCCCTAACCTGCAGCTCTAACCTACAAGCTAGTGTGTGTGTGTGTGTGTGTGTGTGTATATGTATATATATATATATATATATATATATATATATATATATATATATATATATATATATATATATATATATATTCATATATTCCTGCAAAACTGTGGCAGTGCAGAGTCTGCCTCCCTCCTACAATTTTTCCCCTTACAACGCTGAGTTAAACATGTCCACCAGGTTTACATTCCCTAGCCCAGAATGTAAGGCTGCTGATTGGCAGAGGTACTATAGAGTATTGGCACAGCTCAAGTCTGAGAATGTGATGTGTTGGGATTTGTGTAAAAGAAAACCATTAAAAATTAGTTTTATTTTTCAGTATTCAAATGTTAATTAAAAGTTATATTTTAAATTGTAAACATAGAAACATAGAAACATAGAATGTGACGGCAGATAAGAACCATTCGGCCCATCTAGTCTGCCCAATTAAACATAGTGTATGATATATTGTATTTAAAAAGAATAGTTAGGTTCCAACCTAGAATGTCCCTTTAAATTCCTACCCAGCTTACATATTGATAAATGTGGAATAAGAAGAAAAACTGCCCTGCACTCCTGCGTCTGTGTTGTATTTATAATGCCATAGAGTGAGTTTATCTTCCATTTTTCTCTATAAAGTTAATCTCGCCCGACACCATAAAATGCCTTGAGTCTACACCCTTTTATTATTATTATGTGTAACAATTTCAAACATCCACACTTTGGGATACAGAAAACTCACAGCACGTGCAAAATTAGATCCAATACTTTAAAGGATAAAAAAAAAGCAACAGAATTCAGAATCACTTGGAATGTGTTTTTTTTTTTTTTTTGTCTTTGTTTTTTTGTGTGTTTTTTCAAAACCAGTTTGCAAAATGTAGGGACTAAGTAGATCATTTGAAGGGCATGGACAATTTATGAAGTTTCTTGTACAAATGTTTTATTTCCTTATAACTGAGTGTCCACTGCATTGTACTTAATTATAGAAAAATGATGCACAGATTGATTTAGGAATAGATTGATTTTCGTTTTTACAGTTAAATGGTGTGTGTTTGTGTAAATTTGCAGACAATCACACATGCGTTACTTCCTACTAATAGAGGGAACGAGGGGAAACTAGAACTTGTTTTGCCATTGTAAGCTGGAACGTTTGCTCGGTTTCTCTGAGAATGTTGAAAGCTGCAGAGCGAATGCATTGGTAGAGATGAAAGCTTTCCTGAAACCTTAGCTCTGTTTGCTTTGCTGATTTTGCACAGCCCTTCTTCTTTACATGGACGCTGGATTTCAGAGGGTTATTTGAGGTGGTGGCAGCCGATTCTGCCTGCGCGCGACTGTGGGTAAGTGGTGGCGGCAGTGGTAGCGAGGTCGAATAGTATGCTTTTCAGCTCCTTGTGTGTTCTTTGCCAGGAGCCACAAAGAGGCGTGAAAAAGCAGAAGCAGAGTATCTTTCACCTCCAAAAATCTGAATTTAATCATCAGGCATGTTTGCGATTTTCAAAGCACAATGTGGTCTCCATCCTTCCATCCCACATTTAAAGTAGCTACTACTGGAAAAGGCGTTCACACTTATCAAGTTCTACACTTGTGCTCTTCTGATCTGTTTTTTTTCCCCATCGTATAATCGATTTTGCTTATTTTTATATAGTAATACAGTGCAAGTTCACTAATTTCAGTCATTAATTTTAGTTTTGTACTTTTTTTTTGTTTTGTTTTTCTTGTCTGCCATGTAGAACATTTACTAGTGGCAGTGTTGCATTTATGTCCTGATCGCAGTGCAGGCGGTCAGCTGTAGTGGTTGATACCCCTTATAATGTTGCAGTAAACTTGTTTATAGAAGCGGATGTGAAATACCATAGCACATAGTCATATATTTGGAGGTTTGGGATGAAAGTGGAATGGATGATGGCACATGTTTCACCATGAGATAATTTCCTGTGTGGAGCTGCTCATATTTTATAGACCTCTGAATCCTTCAAAATATATATATATTTTTTTTTCCCCGATTACATGTTTAGTTGCCATATATCTGTATATTAAACAACGTATTATATATATATATATATATATATTTATTTATTTTTTTTGTGTTCATTAAAATAGACGGACAGGCATCATGTGTAATGTATTATAATATAAGTGCAAAAACCGTATAACACAAAGTGGCGCGCTGTTCAGTATGGAATTTTTTTACCCTCTTACAAAATACAGTACAAATGAGAGGTCAAAGCAGCAACACATAAAAGATAAGAACAGTGAGAACAATATATGGCAGATGGTAATGATCCCAAATCTAAAAAGTATTTGGGTATTCGATACTCACATGGAATATAGCCAAAAAAGGTCAATGTGCAGTTGTCTTTCCAGGTAGTACCTAACCTTTCTTCTGTCCGGACACTTCACACTCCGAGAGAACACAGGAATACCATTATATTGCAGTATGTCTAACAGATGTGATGCTTGATGTAAATAGAAATGGAAGCTCACCTTGTTTAAAGCCTTACGGGTCCATGGCTCTAAGGTCACGCACTTTGTGTCACTATCTAGAGTGCCACCACTCTCACTTTTTTTTTTTTTATATTTTTTTTTATCAAAGATCCTTTTTATAATAAAGTGCTGGCAATAGCGCTAAAATATTAAATTTATTGTAACACAAAAAACATATAAAAACAATAAAAGTGCAATATATAAAATGTCCAGCTTATGAAAACCTCCAAAACGTGTTTCGTGATAACTGCTTCTTCAGTCATTATGTGTAATGTAGTCTGCAGCAACTCTTGTGACCATCTATAATTGCTGCTTTTGCCTCATGGGAAATATAATCAGACCGAGCTGGAGAGCCAAAGCTTGGCGATCGTTGGTCTAGTCCTTGAAGCCATGCCCTATATACATTGCATCCTTTTTTCCCTTGTCTCCTAATGGGTTTCCTTAACCCTGACCTTGAAGGGGTTGTAATGATATTCATAACTTAATTCATCTAGAGATATTTTCACAAATTTGAATATAAGATACGGTTAGTTTCATAAAGATATCTGATACATGTGCCTAAAGGTTGCCGTTGAATTTCCCAGAAAATCAGTTGCAAGTACAGTGTGTAATTTCACTTGAGAGTTCACAGTTTTTACTTGGTGATTTTTAAATTATCAATGGGATTTGTTACATGGAAGCTTATGGCATTACAGATGTAAAATTGGATATAAATGTTCAGCTGTGATACTGCAGTGTAATTTTTGTAAAAAATAAATAAATAATAATCTCCTCTTACAAAATATTGTGCTGTATTCTATTAACCCTCCTTAAGCATTGTAGGTCCCAAGATACCACATGCTTTCTTTAATCGTTAAAAGTCTGTGCTTAAGTATAAAAATTATTGTATATCGGTGGTTTTAGTTCTATATGTTTGCCAATATATTTAAAGGGACACTCCAATCATCAGAACAAGCTCCTCTCACTGTGTAGGTTGTGATACAAGGTGATTAGTCTGCTTTTCCTTTTCACAGTTGCTTCTAAATCCAGCAATTTGGCAGGCATTTTGGCTGTGCCAATGTTTGCCATTTTATCCCGATGTCAGAAGAGGAGGATATAATTAATTTATGGTGTGTGCATGCTGTTTAACTGTTTGAGAGGCTCTGTGCTGTAGCCCAGCTGTGGCATGGCTACTATATACTTATTCCACAGTTTTTATCACAAACACTGGTGGAGGCTGAACTTAAACCTCTGCTGCAAACAGCTTTATGAAATAAGATCACACCATTTAAACCAGGAGTAGGCAACCTTCTGCACTGCAGATGTTGTGGACTTAATCTCCCCTGATGCTTTGCTATCATTATAGCTGTAAGCATTATGGGAGATGTAGTCCACAACAGCTGGAGTGCCCAAGGTGTAACCTACCCCTGATTTAGACCAACATGTAACATGCAGAGCCTCTTTAAGATCTCGATGGGAGCTCAGTTTATTCCACGTGACTATTTGTATCTTTCTTTAAGAATATGCTAAGCTATTGGAGGTAACCTTACTATATACACTGGCGAAATCATAAAACCAAAACCTCCAACAGTACTGTGCTTCTACACTTCACGCCACGTTCTCTCGATTGAAGAACCATATGGAATTTCTAAGCATCATAGTTTATATGAATGTGTATATATGTTTATACAGCAGTAGTTTTAACCTCTGGGTTCTGGACCCTAAGCTATTTTCTAGGCTACTTTCAACGGGTCTCGTTTTGTTGAAACAGTTGCTTTATAGTCATTAACTGCAAAAAAAATAAAAAATAAAAATTGTTTGAAATAGACAAACAATGTGTGCACATAAAGTGTACATTTTCAGATTTTCAAAGAATATTAGGGCCAAACCATGTTACATCAACAATTATTCTCAAAGTACCCCAATGTTAGGCACCCCTCCTCTAATTTTAGAAAGGAGATACAGTGTGACCAAGTCACAGGGTTTATTACTTGACATATGTAAGCTTTAATAGACGCTATAGGCATCAAAATCACTTTAGCTGAATGGAGCAGTTTGGGTGCATAGATTATGCCCCTGCAGTCTCACTGCTCAATTCTCTGCCATTTAAGAGTTAAATTGCCTTAACGCTTTTAAGGAAGTTTAAACATTAGATCTCATTTACAGGAAGTGTTTGGGAAGACTGTAAAAGTCACATGAAGGGAGGTGTGATAAAGTGATTTAACTGCTATAGTGTCCCCTAAAGTAGCCTTTAGAGCTGCAAAGTGAAGGCTGTGTGCTTTTACAGTTCTGATGTTTATATTTACACGTATGCAGTTTGCATGTTTGTGCTCTGATTCTTGTTTAATATCTTGTACCTTAGGTATGCCAGCTGCTTCTCTGGTGACACCCGCTGATGTCATCAAAACTAGACTGCAGGTAGCGGCTCGAGCTGGCCAGACAACTTATTCGGGTGTTATTGATTGCTTTAGAAAAATATTACAAGAGGAAGGACACCGAGCTCTCTGGAAAGGAGCTGGAGGTAACTATTTATTAAATTATTGAATTTTATTTTTCATTTTCTGTCTCTGTTGTAGAAGAAGGAAAAATAACTAATATTGTTTCGTTTTTTTCTCCCCGCAAAGCTCGTGTGTTCAGATCGTCTCCGCAGTTTGGTGTGACACTTTTAACTTACGAGTTGCTACAGAGATGGTTTTATGTTGACTTTGGTGGAGTGTAAGTATTATTTTAACTTCTTGTTTGTTTTTTTTCTAGTAGGCCTTAAGAAGAGGAAGCTTTTGTGATTACTTGTAAAATTTTCTGTAACCAGGGAGACCACGGACTTTGCTTAGATCCAGAGATCACATTTCACAAAGTTACTGCTATAATAAAAAATATTTTTTAAATTCAGCTCTAATCTCTCTAATAGCTCTAAGAAAGTGTGTTTAACATTAAAGCGGGTAATAAACAAGTACTGTCAAGTCGAGTTGTTGCCAAAATATTGGACAGGCCTACTTACCCAGATTAAAAATACTGTCATTTGTACAGATTTAGACACAACAGAAATTAGTCCCTTTTTAGATATAGTCCATTTTATATTGCCGTGCTTATTATACCTATACTTCAGTCATTTGTGGACATTAGAGACATTTTATTAAATATTCCATTATGTTTGCTTGCCCAACATTTTAGTTTTTTTTTTTTATTTATGTATTTACTTAAATTTTTTCAATTTTGTCTTCACCATACATCCAGTTGCTTGTTGGTAGGTGTCTTATTGTATAGGTTCTAGCCTGTCTTAAGAAATAGGCATCTCTAAGAGGAGAGTGAGATCCTTCCCCCACAGACATAGGTTCATTTTTCAGAGTAGATTGCCATCCTTTCCAGCTTACTGAATTTATTTTTTTAATTTATTAATGAAACTACTGGCAGAGTTGTACAGTAGCCACATACTTGTGCTACTCTTGAGCTATGAGAAAGGTTTACTTATCATTTAGGTATATCTGTATTGTTTATCTATTCAATTCCTCTTTGAAAAGGGAAATGTTGTAACTAGGGTAAGGTGGACCAGGTTATGTAATATGGTAAAAAAAAGATAAACAACAAGGTTTTATTAGAACACTGAGAAATAACAGCTCAAATAGACTGCTGTTCGGGAAGGCCCCAGTCATGTCTCATACAGATTTTAGGGACAACAAGCTTGCTGACATTTTGGATCTGAACTGCCCTTGTGTGTTGGATTAATACGATATTTCACTTATGAAATGCATCTGTATATATTTAAAGTACATGGTACCTTTAAAAAAATATACATAATGGTGCCCATAGAGATTTTCTGTGGTTCAATTGTTTGTAACTCAATTGGTGCATTGCATGTTTTGAGATTTCAGTGAGAAAACTCTTGACCATGTAACAGTTGTGCAATTGTATTGTTTTCTTACACAATGTGATTATTTGTATTACATATTGTGAGGTGCTCTTTAAAATAGTTCTACTTGTTTGGTCACAAAAATCTGTTGAATGATTAGGATATGCTGTAGTAATATTTCATTATTATAGTGTTTTTTATTATGGTTTGCATACACTCTTATAACTCAGTACTGCAAAAAATGTATTACAGGAAACCCTCTGGCTCAGAACCTGTTCCAAAGTCTCGAATCAGTCTACCTGCTCCAAATCCTGATCATGTTGGTGGATATAAACTAGCAGTTGCCACGTTTGCTGGAATTGAAAGTAAATTTGGACTCTACCTTCCACGATTTCAACCATCGCCAGCTACCTCAAAACTTACGGTTTCCGCTAAGGCTTGAGAAGACCTCAACCACCCATTGAAAGACCATCTAGACGCATCATGATATGTTACAATATTTTCAGGCTTATACCTTTCTCTAGCCTTTTAATTTTTATCCAATGATCTGTACCATGAGCGATTTTAGGGCTTCAATATTTTATATGTGTAATTATGTTTAGTTTGTGCTTCCTAATTATTCATAGCTCTGCATTGGCTCTGGACCCTTGAATGTATTAATTCATGTTCTAATCATGTTCAATAATCCAAAAATGTCAATATAAATAGGTCAAATGCCTTTCTCGTTAAAGGTAGTTTTCTTTCAAGTCAGAAAAATAAAAGCAATGTATCCAAAATCTAGTCCCTTCAACAGGCTGTTAGTTAACTGTGTACGTCTGCCCAAGAGGACCTGAGATATTACTTTCCAAGTGAGAAACCAGGAATGACCACCTCTATTTTTTCACTAAAAACTTATCTGGTTGCTCAAACTGGTATGGCATTTAGACACCTTGAGGTTATTTGAGATTGCAAAGTGAATATAGCCAAACTAAAATTAAAGCTGACTTTGAGATATGTTCCAGTTTTGCTATTGTGGTTTAAAAAGTACAATTCACAATGGATTCTCCACAGTCTACACTTGTAAATAACACTGGTTTGCATCTTAGGAGGTGCAAAACAGGCAGACTTAGAACCTTAGTGTAACGTATACATTTGGTTATAGAGAGTGTTCACCCAGTTCTTTTCCACAGCAGGACTAAACTCTTGAAATCTTTGGAGTTAGAACTCAGTCAAAAGCAACTTGACCCTAACTACCTAAATATGTTGCTAAGAACCTAGCGTTTTACAGATTGGCATTCTCTTGCATTTAAACATCTACAGAACACCACTCCCATCAAGGACTTGATAGGAATCATTCTTGGGAGTTGGCACGACAGAGGCCACCGTCCCATTATTATTTATGATTATTTGTCAGTAGTTTGAGGTGTGTGCTTTTTATATCAAAGATGTTACCAAAATGTCAAAAGGATAATATATATTATTGTTCCTTAAAACACAGTCTTGTGTTACTAATCAGAATGTATGTTAACACTGATTTGTGTGCACTCTCTGGGTGGGATAAAATCAAAGGTTCTGCAAAAACCAAACCTCTTAAAGGGACACTTGTCACTTTAACCATATTAGCTCATTGAATTGGTTATTGCCTGGAATCATCTGGCATTGTCCTTTCATTCAGTGATAAACTATATTTGGTCAGTTTAACCCTAAATAAGGATACCTGGTAACCCACTTATTGAGGTGTGTCTAAGGAAGAGATTATATTACAAAGCACTTCCTTGTTGTTCATATAATAGCTGTGATAGGCTAAGAGCAACCAGCTGACACACTCTCACCCAAGCACAGCTGCCCAGGCTATTACTTACTCATTAGCCAAAGCAGCACAGAGGAGTAAGCTGCTGAAGACTATTAAAAAAACAAAACAAAAAAAGCACACCTCTACAATGCTGAATGAAAGGCTGGCACCAGGGGACTCCAGACACCAGTTTAGTTAGAATTCAGTAATGCAGATACAGAGTCCCTTTAAGTTAAATAACAAAAGCAACCATGTTTTATAAACTTACGCACAATGACTTTATGTGAACTATATCTTGTATATTTTATGTCCAAAATGTTTTTGTTAACAAAGACACTGAATCGCCACAGTCTATTGGCGGAATGTTTGTAATCCCATTGTTTCCTGTAAGTTCTGTGTGTAGTGACGGCTAGACTCCACTGCATGCTGAGAACCACATTTTAATCTATACGTTGTACAGGAAAGTGTTTAACAAATGTGTAGATTAGAAGATAGGCTTGCCTGAAGCTTGTTTAGGCATCCAGCCACCTCTAAATCCACGATGGGGCATCCCACAATGCCTAGTACACGGCTGTGTGCGAAGCATAGTGTAACGTCACTTTTCGGATTACCGGAGATAATGGTTGATGCCATCTTTTCATTGATCATTGAACTTGTTAATTGATGCATTTGCTAGCATTTCTGTGACAATGTATTGAAACTTTATTTTAATCTATAAAATGACACTGTGTGTACAGCTAACGAATGCTCAGGGAATATCAGCATCCATTTTATGAGCACAGTTGTTTGCATAGTATTATTTTGTATTGCCAGATCTCATGACTCGCAGTGAGCTACTATGTTTTAATAGCAAAAGGAGATAATTGATGTACTATGAAATCTGTTCAAACCTTTCAATTGCTGCTTAAATGAATAAATAGGAATCCACATACTGTATGTATAGCTGCCTTACCTAGTGTTTGTCATTTAACTGATTTGTTTCCAGAATACATCTAGTTCTCTTCTCACATTAAGCCTTTAAGTACGCTGTACGGATGTCAAGCAATGTCAAGAAGAAGACTGTTTGGGTTGTTTTTTTGTTTTTGTTTTTTCTTCTTCAGGAAAAAAAAAAACTAAACAACAAACTGTGCTCTTTAAACTTGTCAAAAGTGGTGATTAAGTATTTTTTTTCTTTAATTCTTGTTAGTGCAATACAGTCTACTTGGAGACTTTGTGATGTGGGTCTAATAAATAGAATTTTGAATTTAGGACAATACTAATGTTTACTGGTTTTATTTAAGTGAGCATTCTTTTATGTATAGGCGTACATATTCTATGTAGATACCCTCCCTCCTCTACTGCCATACTTCAAAAGGACCATGGCACAAACACAACTTTAATGCATTTTGATAGATTTTTTGATTTTGATATGCTGCCTTTTTTGCATGCTCAAAACATTTTTTACTACAAAATTTTCTTAAAATGTTTTGCATAATGCTGCACTTTAAGCTTGTGTTCTTGGCCATGCCCCCTCATAACAGACTTCCTTATGAAAGATATGCACATAGTCTCGGCCCCACCAGCCCTGAGAGAGCGGCTTTTAATTCAGATAGCTAGAGCGGGGTTAGAAGAGGAGAGTTTGCAAAGGCAGCAGGCAAAAGATCTGCAGGATTTGCAAGCTGTTTTTAGATACAAGTCCAATAAAAAAAATTGTATAATTAAATGCATGCATGTTTTTATTTGGGACATATCTACTAAACAGTGACTTTGTTATCAGGGCAGTGGAGTGTCCCTTTAAATGCATTAAAGTTGAATTGGTGCCCAGAGTGCCCAATTATGGATTGGTATCACAATTAGGTCTAGTCTTCTTTCTCTCCAGTAAAGCTGTAGGTGTTTGGACACATGGCATGAGTGTAGTATATTCATTGGTCTCGTACTAGAGTCTACAAATCCTTTTGACTTTAACAGTTACCTGTTGGGCATGCATGCATTAGATAAGTGGATTAACCACCCTTACACACCTCCATTCTAGGTTGCAGTGTTTACCCTGTTTGTTAAAGCTAGTATTTAGATATTTTGAATAAAGCACCATAAATGGAATTGAATTTGCATACATCTCTCTAACTCTTCAATACATTTTTTCCATATATTTACATTTAAAAAAAAAAAAAATGAAACTCTATTTAAATTCTATAAAAGTCTTGTGTAATGAAATAAGGTGTAGTACTTTGGGGACCATTTTAAATACTAATGGCCTTTATTTTTTTTTCACCTTGCCTTAAAATATTGCATACTTTCCATATGAAATAAAGTAGAAAATGTTAAATGTTAATAAGGCGTGAAAACCGTAAAATCCATATTTCTTTTCTTTATTTGCTAAGAACAACAAAAAAATGGCTTCAGAACTGCTAGTCCACGAGACATTAATCTTGAATGATTAGTCACATATAAAATCATTGAATGATTAGTCACATATAAAATCATTTTTGGCTGCATTAAAGCTTAGCTTTGTAACAAGCTCAGGATATTCCTCTGCTGAAATCCTTGAATGCAATGTTTGAACTATGCATAAAGGCAATATATATTACCCTAAGAAGGAAACTTCATATCTGTAAGGTATTTTTTATAATGTTTTATGGGTCTCCTTGGTGTAATTCTTGGAGAGCAGTCTATTTTTAAATGATTTAATGTAACTTGACTTGTAGCCATCTGTGCCCAAATTTCTTTTTCATAGAATCTTGCTCCAATACTGCATTGTAATATTAAAATTCCTTTTACGTGGTTCTATGTACATCTTACACAATAAGACTGTTTAAAGGCTTCCCTTCTATTTTTCCATCCGATCACATATAAGGTAACATTGGTTTATGTTCATTTTTGACAACAGTTTGAATCATTCCAAGTAAAGATGTTCCACTATGTAGCACCCCCAATATATTTGGGTCTGTGATGAACAAAACGCTAAAGGTTGGCACTACGGATCCTGCAGACTATATTTCTCATGAGGTTCAGTCGGCCAAAAAGCTGGCCGAGCTTCACAGGAAATCCGATCCACATGCACGAGTCCTGCCGAGTGAAATGATCACCGATGCTGCTATAGATCATTCACTCACAATGTTGGTAACCATGTGAAACACCACATCTAAAGACACTGGCTTAGTCCAATTTATAGAAAGAAACCACATCTGCACGTAATCATATCTTCCTTCTTCTGGATATAGTAAGACTTTGCCAAATATATTTTATTTGTTCCTTTAGTGTTTTAAACACTGTGCTGGGCCACTGAGCTCATGAAAATGACTGGTATATGCACAATTTAGATACTTCCTGATAAGATGGTAGCACATTTTGTGTGACGTGATAAAGTTGATAACCATTTAGATGTACATTCTAACCCTACATGAAACCCTAATTCCACAATTTTTATTTTATTTTTTTGTGGTAAATTTCTGTTTATTAGCAATGTATTTCACATACATTAAAAAATATCATTGAAAACAAGCTGGTACACTCAGGTACCATAGACTTTAAATGGATACACAGGTCGAGATATGCAGATCTGTAGGTCCGAACAGACACGCAGGTCTGAAGTAGAGCATCTTCTAGCCATTTCAATTAAACGGAGTGTGATGTCATCTTGAAATCAAACCTCATACACCAATTAGAGCCAAATTGTATTATTGCAAAAAGGTTCTTGAAAATTCGAAGTGGGGGAAACATTTTTTCAGAGCGTGATAATATATCACATGGTCAAAAAGAATAAGAAAAATAAGAGAGGAAAGAGCCAGTCCTTGAACGTACAAGCCGCTCCTCCGACCCTGGGCCACTACAGACCCACGGATGGACGAGTGAAGGAAGGAGGTAGGAGAGGGGAAAACAAAGTGTGGAGATCTAAACCTTATAAGACAAGGTGAAAGAATAAAAAGGGTGTTCGGCGTAGGGTGACTGTATCAAGTTGGAACACATGCAACTGATTCCAAGGTTCAAGGCTGAAGATCAGTGTATTTTTTTTTTTGAAGGTGTGTGTTTTGTTTTTTTTCTCATCTGCTTCCCCTTTTTGGCTTTCCATAAGTTCCCCAAGTTATTGTAAGAGGGTCTGGAAATTGTCTGTTGACAAGATCGACTGAGTCCAGATGATCGTATATGTCTGGGATTTACCTTCGGTGTGCAGAGTTCTTCTCACACTGCACAGAATTCTCTGGAACAAGTTAGTGGAGGAGGTATCTCTTGCCTTCCAAATAGAGGTACCAGGCTCCTAGCCACATTGAGTATCCTGAAAGGGATTTTTTTTTTTTTTTTTTATTATATTATAAACAGAGTGGAGTTTAGTGTAGTGTAGGATGAGTGATGCTGGTTTCAGAGTAGAGTATGTCATCAGTACATATATGTATGATCTTGGATAGCAGACCGGTAAGGTCAGATTAGAGGCCAATCCCACCAGATATTAAGGGATGAGCCTACCACATGTTTGCCTCTCCAGCACCTGTCACCTATGGAGGAATCAAGAGCATGTAGTAGCTGGTGAGTCTTGTACCAGAAGGTCAGTAATTTACAGGCCATTTTTTTTTGTGACATGTTGGAAACTGAGCACTGAAGTGTTAAATTGCAAATTTTCAACCGTTCTTTAGGTACAAATGTTTCACATAGGGCCTCTTCCCATTTCCCATGAAGCTTGGAGTTGGTGACCTATTCATTGTAGGAGGAGCACTGAAGTGTTAAATTGCAAATTTTCAACCGTTCTTTAGGTGCAAATGTTTCACATAGGGCCTCTTCCCATTTCCCATGAAGCTTGGAGTTGGTGACCTATTCATAGTAGGAGGAGCGTGCTATATAGGATCAAGAGTCCTCTTTAGATCGATTCATAATTTACACAAATCTTTTCAAACTTTGTGAGATATCTCAGAACTAAATCTTTTTGGTGGATGCAAATTCAGTATCGAAAGCAATGCATGACGTTTGCTGGGTTAGTAATCTGCAGAGTCTCTCAGGGTCGGACTGTCCCCCCATCCATCATATGTCTAAGATGGAAGAGTATATCACCCGGTTGCCTACAAACTCTGAGAAAATTCCAGCTAGTCAACCACATCATACAGCGGCGAGGGAAAGGTGGCAAGGCCAAGCTTAGGTGCCATACATGTGTCGTAGCATTGCAGAGCCACAAGTCAAGTGATCTGTAGTAGGTCCAGCCACAGGAGAATGCTCACTGGTCTACCAACCAATTCTATCCTAATTGTTTTCCATAGCTTGGAGGCCCCCTGTTTGGACCATTCCACGATTTTGTAGGATATGGGAAGCCTGAAAATATTGTTTCAAATCTGTTAAGGCCAGACCTCCCCCATTTTTCAGCAGCATGAGTGTTTCATGTCTTATCCGGATTCTAAATTTACTCCATATGAACCTCCAAGTCAGAGAATAAATAAAAGTGAAAAATGCCTCAGGTATAGCTATGGGCAATGTCTGGAACAGATAGAGAACTCGAGGTACGAGATTCATCTTCATAACCCCCACCATGCCAAGAGAGTCATAGCCTAGACCAGGATTCCAGGTTCTTGCACACTGTTGTCAATACTGGATGGAAGTACGCTTGATAGAGGCATGTGAGATCTCTAGTGACCCAAACCCCTAGTTACCTCAGGGAGGACTTCTTCCATTGGAAGGAGAACCTCTAATCTCCTCTGACCATGACCTTGCAATGGAGATATTCAGTATTCTTTACTTTTTGTAATTTATTTTGATGTTTGGCAATGAGCCATACGTTGGAAATTCCATCATGATGGGCAGTAGGGATAACTGGATTTGTCACAAAAAACAGCAGGCCGTCCATGTATGTCACAACAAAGTGCGAGGTCTGCCTTACCTGCAGCCCTTGGATAGCATGGTTGTGCCTGATCAGGAAGGACAAGCCCAAAGAGCAGGGTAATATTACAATTTTCTCCTAAACCTGACTAAGGATATTTAGTCCAGCTAATTAAATTCAATCAAAAGCATATAAGAGAACTCCTCATTAAAATAGCAACCCCCCAAATGGTTTTAATAATTAACAACCTCTTTAAAGAGAATGGTAGCATAATCTATTGATGGTATTTTATGTTTTCAGGAAACAAAAATGTTTTTTAAAGGGCTCCTCCAAGCACCATGACAACATCCACGATCTGAAGTGGTCATAGTGACTGGAGTGAAATGCTGCAAATACCGAGTTTTACCCATTTGTTGCCAGAGGTGTCCACCTCTAGCAGTGTCATGGGGCATCATCAATGAGTTATGTGCAATGAGGGTCAGATTTGCAGAAACAAGGGACGGTAAGTGGGAAAAGTGCAGTTGAACAGTGCAGGCTAGCCACTCAAATTAGGGGATAACTCCCAAATCCCGAAATCACAAGATCCAAAAATAGTATAGTTACAAACATATACCAGTGAGGGAGCCACTTTCGCAAATATAATTACCATTCAGATCGCTGAATTTGGCATGTAATAGGAACATAAGAGAAAATATACATGGTGAAGTATTTAATGACAAAAGTGATGCACTTTTTACCGTTGACGCACTTTGTTCCGTAATATTTTCAAGTTCTAAATGGAAAAGTGTCTCGCGGCGCACATTATCAATAAAGTGCACGCGTGTACAGTGGGAACGTGATGACGTTCGTTGTCATTTTTTCCCTTGTTCTGCGCATTCACGTTTTAATGAAACCCGCGCAATCCACTATTTAAACTGTCGAGATGGAGGAATATACACAGCTCTTGATAGTCGCCAGCCGAAACGTGTCGAGCAGAGAGAAGCTTGGTGTATCCCCTAGGATTAAAGCCAATACGTGTCAGACCTACAGGACAATATTCAGCTTCTTTCACATTCGTTTGAATGACTGGTGAATAGAGTGAGTGACTGACATCCTGAGGTACCAAGGCTGATAGCTGTATGGGGACTTAGCCCTTTGTTGGCTGATAAACTCTTTAGCACAATTAGATATATTTCACGTTGTGCCACTTATTTTGTAAGTATATCTATTGTTTTTATTTACTTTTTCCTTTTGTCATTAAATATGTATATTTTCTCTTATGTTTCTATTACATGCCAAATTCAACGATCTGAATTGTAATTACATTTGCACATTTGTGAAAGTGGCGCCCTCACTGGTATATGTTTGCAACTATACTATTTTTGGATCAGGTTTGCAGAAGCTGGATGTCTACAGAGTAGACCCAATGAAGAGCAAGTCCAGGTAAGAGGGCAAACTGCTGTAAAATGAGTGGACTGTAGTGGTTATGAGTTAGGTAGGACTTTAAGTTTGTTTTGTATGTTCTGTTCGTCCATTTGGAGCTAAAACATATATGCAATCTGGGTGGCTACCCAAATACCCCTTAAAGACCCACAATATAATCCCACAATTAGAGGAGCCTATATCATTAATGCATATTGCAGATGTACAACCACTATAATGTTTCACTAAAACGTGACATACAAAATGTAACGGATCGCCTGGCACCCCGACTGGGTACCTCCGTTGAAGGATGCTCCTATCGCTTCCTGAGGACTCCAAGCACTCTGGCAGACACCACAATCACTGAACCGGAGAAACAAATAAATTCTCCCGAGCATATGAATGCTGTAGACAGTTGAATAGGAACCATACGAATAGGTTTACTCTCCTAGCAGTCAAACTGGAACAGCATACAATAAATCCTTCCTCCAATAATGAGACGACACTTCACTTTGAGGGTTAAAACAGGAACTGACTGTACTGGCACATGCAGCCTCTTTTATTCCCAATCCACAAATTTAGTACTGCCCACAGGGTTTTACAGAACAACCAATCAATCTGTACAATACACACAGACACTCCCACACAAAATCCTCCCCTCTGCCTGTAATACAATTACCTTACACAATGGGTAATCTAATTATCACAGACAGAGAAATACAGTTTCATAAAACACATCACAGGGACCCCAAAACATGCAGTAATCCCATAAAGTCCCAAGTATATCCTTGGAACCGGGGGATCTGGGTGAACCACATATCCAAAATTCACCCAGATCCGTTCAGTACTTTGGAAGATACAGTTTAATACAGATTCTGCAGAACATATACAGGCTAAATGAAAGACAATCACTGTATAATGTGTCCCCTGCAGTATAGTCCAAAACCACTGCACGATGTCTCTGTGCACCAAATACTGGCGAGATGGCACCGTGTTGAAAAGTCCAAACAGTGTCTGTGAGTTAAAATGGCCGCCATCCATTGTTCTCACCATGTGCCTCTGATACAGGAAATGGTGGCCACCCAGTAACTCCACAGTATGTCCCCAGATAGTTCTTAAAGGGGCCAGCAGCAGCACAACCCTTATGCCCAAATCATGTCTTTAAAGGGCAATACATCCCAGGGGCCATAGTCACATGGCAGGAGGCCGGCAATCAGTCTTCTCCAATGCACAGTGGTGAGGCTGGTTCCGCCACATTTCTCCCCTTTCCCAAAAAGACTAATAAGGTATCTGACCTCCTTTCGGTCAGTGCCTTGGTTAGTCCAGCAACCCACCCAAAAAACAAAGTCAGTAGTGCAGCCCACACACAATGAACAGTTACTGTACCTGGGGTAGTGGGTAGCTTGTCCATGTCCAGGGGCTCCACCACAGGTCTGGGGAGTACTAGCCTTCCGGATCGGTGGGTTGCTGCGTGGGTACTCTGCCCTGGTGCCAGCGCTACCACGGGAGTAGCCTGGTTGGGGCTCAGCTGAGGAGAAGGGTTAGTAGGCTCCTCCCTCTGGACCTGGTGTTGCTGCTGGAGGGGAAGACAGGCTGTCTCCCCTTTGGATAAACAGCCCTGCTGCAGGGGGACAGGACCGACCGTCCCTACCCCCTGTGGTTTGGGCACAGAGACCACGGTCCCATCTGCACCGTTGTGGGGCTTACTGTCTCCCCTTGGTGGGCTAGGCTGCTGCTGGGGAGAGGGGGTAACAAGCTCCTCTCCCATACACTCTCTCTGCTGTTGGAGAGGGAGACCGATTGTCTCCCCTTTCAATATATTGTCCCGCTGCTGGGAAGCGAGACCAACTGTCTCTGCTCCCTGCAGGACACACTGCCGCTGGGGAGGAAGGACGGCACCTTCGGCTCCCTGTGACTCACTGGACTGCTGGGGAGAGGGACCAACTGTCTCCTCTCCTAAGGACACACTCTGCCGCTGGGGAGGAAGGACAATACCTTCGGCTCCCTGGAACTCACACTGCCGCTGGGGAGGAAGGACAGCACCTTCAGCTCCCTGGAACTTACACTGCCGCTGGGGAGGAAGGACGACACCTTCGGCTCCCTGGGACTCACACTGCCGCTGGGGAGGAAGGACAGCACCTTCAGCTCCCTGTGATACATACTGCCGCTGGAGATCTGGGCCGACCGCCCAGCATCCCTGTAGGGCCGGTAGAGAGACCGCCGTCCCATCTCCACCTGCCATCTGTGGGTCTTCCCAGGACCAGTCTGTGAGGTCCCTCAACATTTGCGAGTAAGGACCACCTGCTTCCGCACCTGGCAACTCCGGCTGCTGCTGGGGATCTGGGCCGGCTGCCCAGCATCCCGGTGGGCCCGGTGGAGAGACCTCGGTCCCATCTCCCCCTGCCTGTTGTGGTTCCTCACAGGACCAGTCTATGAGGACCCCTACTTCGGGTTCCTGCGGCCGCCTCAGTGGGAGACGGCTAGCCTCCTCGGATGCAGCCTCTACTCGGCTGCTGTAACACTCCTTCCGCTGAGCATACTCTCTCTCTTTCGCCAGTCGGAATTCTCGGGCCAGCCTTGTGTTTTGCTCGGCCGTGACCTGGTTCCAGATCACCTGGCGTACCTCCATGGGTAAATCATCTCCATACTGGGCCACTCGCTGCCTCACCTCGGCCATCCAATCATCGCCAGAGCCTTCCATACTTGTCTGCTCCAAGTCGCTAGATACCTCTGCTCCCAGGGGCGCTGCATGTGTGCTAGCGTTACCCTCAATTTGTAACTCCACGAACGGTGTCTCTGAGCTGCTTTACCTCGCACTAGGACGCCATCCCACCGCTTGCCACCAATGTAACGGATCGCCTGGCACCCCGACTGGGTACCTCTGTTGAAGGATGCTCCTAGCGCTTCCTGAGGACTCCAAGCACTCTGGCAGACACCACAATCACTGAACCGGAGAAACAAATTAATTCTCCCGAGCATATGAATGCTGTAGACAGTTGAATAGGAACCATACGAATAGGTTTACTCTCCTAGCAGTCAAACTGGAACAACATACAATAAATCCTTCCCCCAATAATGAGACGACACTTCACTTTGAGGGTTAAAACAGGAACTGACTGTACTGGCTAATGCAGCCTCTTTTATTCCCAATCCACAAATTTAGTACTGCCCACAGGGTTTTACAGAACAACCAATCAATTTGTACAATACCCACAGACACTCCCACACAAAATCCTCCCCTCTGCCTGTAATACAATTACCTTACACAATGGGTAATCTAATTATCACAGACAGAGAAATACAGTTTCATAAAACACATCACAGGGACCCCAAAACATGCAATAATCCCATAAAGTCCCAAGTATATCCTTGGAACCGGGGGATCTGGGTGAACCACATATCCGAAATTCACCCAGATCCGTTCAGTACTTTGGAAGATACAGTTTAATGCAGATTCTGCATATACAGGCTAAATGAAAGACAATCACTGTATAATGTGTCCCCTGCTGTATAGTCCAAAACCACTGCACGATGTCTCTGTGCACCAAATACTGGCGAGATGGCACCGTGTTGAAAAGTCCAAACAGTGTCTGTGAGTTAAAATGGCCGCCATCCATTGTTCTCACCATGTGCTTCATCCATTGTTCTCACCATGTGCCTCTGATACAGGAAATGGTGGCCACCCAGGAACTCCACAGTATGTCCCCAGATGGTTCTTAAAGGGGCCAGCAGCAGCACAACCCTTATGCCCAAATCATGTCTTTAAAGGGAAATACATCCCATAGTCACATGGCAGGAGGCCGGCAATCAGTCTTCTCCAATGCCCAGTGGCGAGGCTGGTTCTGCCACACAAAAAAATTAAGTTTAGCCATGTAGCTTGAATATTTTGCCAGTGCATTGCTTGATTTGCACTTACTAGAACATTTCAATTATACATCTATTTGTAGACAGAGAAGACAAGTAGATCGATTTATTTTTTATTTTTTTTATTTGTGAATGAGAGTATTTTTAATGAGATTGGCATGGCATCATAAACACAAAAATCTGCCCGCCCAAAGCAACATTAAAAAAAGAGAGACACAGACTTTGATATATAAGACAGTGCTGTATATGTTTAAAGTTGTTCAGGTGACACTATAGTCACCTGAACAACTTTATCTTAATGAAGCAGTTTTGGTGTATAGAACATGCCCCTGCAGTCTCACTGCTCAATCCTCTGCCATTTAGGAGGTAAATCCCTTTGTTTATGAACCCTAGTCACACCTCCCTGCATGTGACTTGCACAGCCTTCCATAAACACTTCCTGTAAAGAGAGCCCTATTTAGGTTTTCTTTATTGCAAGTTCTGTTTAATTAAGATTTTCTTATCCCCTGCTATGTTAATAGCTTGCTAGACCCTGCAAGAGCCTCCTGTAAGTGATTAAAGTTCAATTTAGAGATTGAGATACAATTATTTAAGGTAAATTACATCTGATTGAAAGTGAAACCAGTTTTTTCTTCATCCAGGCTCTGTCAATCATAGCCAGGGGAGGTGTGGCTAGGGCTGCATAAACAGAAACAAAGTGATTGAACTCCTAAATGACAGTGAATTGAGCAGTGAAATTGCAGGGGAATGATCTATACACTAAAACTGCTTTATTTAGCTAAAGTAATTTAGACTATAGTGTTCCAAATAAGCCATCATAGAAATGTATTTTGTCTTTCTGCTAAATTGAAAATGTGAATTCCTTCTTTACTCCTGCTCTTCGAGCAAGTCTTACACTGGCAATCAGGGCACACAGGCTGACCTGAGTACACGTGGTTCATCCACAAATTTTTGGATTGTTGGGACCAGTATATGTCCCCCATTTAATCATTCTTTTCTGACATCAGTCTTATCCAAAGAAAATGTAATCAAGGATGGTAAGATCAACTACCCTATTTTTGTACTTCTATTTTTTTTTTTTATTATATATTCTTTTGACCATAACAAATACATAGAATATTATTACATTTTCTATATATTAAATATAACTAAATAAGATTTTGATATTGGTTAATGTGGGATTCTGAGTGGCTACATCTGAAATTGTAGATCCATTCAGATTTAGATGTTAAGATTGCATATGTAAAACAAAATATCAAAAAATGTGTGCAAAAGTTATAGAACTTCGCTGTTTATTTTATTGTTATAAAAAAAACATGTAAATTGTGCAGAAGTCATGTAATGAGTAGATGAGGGAAACTGAATAACACTAATATACTGGAAATAAACCAGAGTTGGCTTGTGACTGGTCAGCCAAATATAGCAAGAATTCAAATTGTGGTTAATGACCACAGAACTGCACAGATGCAAATATATAGATGATGCCCCCGTCTAATATGAAATAAATAAATTGTGATACTTTAATGGTAAAATTATGCCAACAACAATATGGATACTCATATTAACTTAAAGGACCACTATAGTGCCAGGAAAACATACTCGTCCTATGGACGCTGGCGTCTTCTCACTGTGAAAATCACAGTGAGAAGCACGCAAGCGCCTCTAGCGGCTGTCAGTGAGACAGCCACTAGAGGCTGGATTAACCCATAGGTAAACAGCAGTTTCTCTGAAACTGCTATGTTTATAGAAAAAGGGTTAACCCTAGCTGGACCTGGCACTCAGACCACTTCATTAAGCTGAAGTGGTCTGGGTGCCTATAGTGGTCCTTTAACCAAATGTGCTCTAATATTAAAGACAAAGTTAATTTAAAACTTTAATTTCTTTTAAAATTATTTCTATTACGCTCCAGGGCGCAACTTCAACCGACGGAAACCACGAGGCCGAGCCAAGATGGCTGACGGCACTGCGGCCCACATGGAGCAGCAGACAGCTAGCAACTGGGTAGCAGCCTTCCAGGCGAAATTTGATGCCGTATGCAGGCAATTCTGGGAGCGGCTAGAGAAGAAGAGTCAGCCTCCTGCTCCAACACTGGTCAAAACAGTATCTTGGATCCCTGCAGCCTCTCATACCCAGCTGTGTCACCCAGATGCACCTTCAACACCGCAGAAGCAGGTGAAAGTCGGGATTGCGGAACAACGGAAATCTAACTCACCACCGGGTCCCTCACAAGCATTCCTCATACAAGACAACACAAGCAGGCAACACCGAGGGGATCCCTATGCGGCACCGCAGAGACCCCTGCAGCAGCTATACGGGTACGTCCAAGCCTACCTCAGTGATATGCTGTAACTCAGCGGAGACATCCACAAGAGGAATTTGCAAGACTCAGACGGCGCGTCGAGAGGCTGAAGAAATCTACAAACCTTTGTACAAATGGACCCGATTCGGCAGGGTTGAAGGGGCGAGGTATGCAACCACCTGTCCTGCTCCCATAACCCTGCAGTCTGTTACACTGGCCTCGACATAGGACACTACACCTGACACCCATTACACCAACTCCGGACTGTGACCTAACCCTAAGGGGCATAGGCTGAGGAGAACAGCAGACTTTGGAAGGTGGACTTTTCAAAGGCACATGACACTCCTGTAAAATGCCTCATCTGTCTAAAATAAAAACCACCAAGTTTCATTGGTTAAAGAGACACTATAGTCACCAGAACAACTACAGCTTAATGTAGTTGTTCTGGTGAGTATAATCATTGCCATCAGGCATTTTCATGTACACACTGCCTTTTCAGAGAAAAGGCAGAGGTTTACATTGTCCCTAGGGACACCTCCAAGTGGTCACTCTTTAGATGGCCACTGGAGGGGCTTCCTAGCTCAGTAAGCAGCCCTGCCATTCAGCGTCCCCACGTTCTGCATGGAGACGCAGAATTTTCCTCATAGAAATGAATTGATTCAATGCATCGCTATGAGGAGGTCCTGATTGGCCAAAATGGCATTTGGCCCCGCACCATGCTGATTTTAACCAATCCAATGCTTTCCCTATGGGAGCTAAGGGGGGGGGGGGGCCACATAAATGGTGGGTTTAGCACTACATGTTTGTGTTCCTGACCCTATAGTGATCCTTTAAAGTTGACTCACTGAATTTCTTGCCTAGCTTACTTGAGAGAGGCCTGCCATATAACTAATAATTAGATGTACCAGAGTTGCCTGCTACTCATGTTTAGCTAAGTGCCCTAGCCTGATCTTTAATACTAAGTGCAGTATATAGCGAAGTCCCTGCTTACTATTCCGCCCACTCTGCTTAGGCTATGCTCAGACTTTACTCTAACTTGTGTTTAAGCCTGTTCAGAGAATATAAAATGTGTAATTACTCATGCCACTGCTCAGCGTGTACGTTTATAGCCTGTTACCTAGCTGGTAATATACACTAAAACAAAAAAGAGATGTCTCTCTTGTTTGGAGTAATGAATGACAAATGCGGTATGTTGACACTAATGCCAAGCTGAATTGCTTTGATTAATCATTTTTTTCTTCTGTAAAACGCTATAATCTCAATAAAAGAAAGATTGACCAAAAAAAATTATATTTCTATTAACCAATTTTTACTAAAAAGAAAAAAAAAAGTTTATTCTCCAGCAAAACCACAAAAATAATCCCCCCACCCACACATGAACAAGCATTGTAATAAAATACAAGGGATCAGACAACCACGACCCTAACCTTTTAAGTGCAATCATGTTTTTCTTATATGTGCTTCGTATTTAAAGTGCAATAAGATGCTTAAAAAAACATTTGTTCTCACACCAATCCTGAAGTACTTGAACTGTTATGTTTGGAAATACCAATCCACGGAGCCTTATATGTAAGCCGGCTCGAAACCAGGTTAGTGAGACCATTATTCTGCTCCAGCTGTTGCAATACAATTCAGAGATGTCATTTTGTCGCTGGTCATATGTGAAAAGTTGAACAGCTTGTGGGTCTTAGAGGAATGACATTCTAGTGCAGGGTTAGGCAACCTTCAGCACTCAGATGTTGTGGACTACATCTCCCACAATGCTCTTAGCCATTCTTTAGGCAAAGCATCACAGGAGATGTAGTTCAGAACATCTGGAATGCTGAAGGTTGTCTACCCCCACTCTTGTGTATATATCTATAGATATAAAGATTAATATGGAACAATGGTTTCTGGAGAGTTTTATGTAGCATGTGGATATTTAGATTCTGAAATGCTTCATTCCACTAACATACAGCAGCAAAGATAAATACTTGGATTTCAAAGGCTTCCTACTAAGAAAACCCAGAAGGTTCACACAATAGAGATATAAGAAAAATACAGAAAAACTCAGGCAGGTTGAATACTGTTTTAACGAAGAGTTGCGAAGGAAAGCAGGACTGTCACTTTCGAAAGTCACAGGAAAATGATGCCACTTATACATTCAGCTGCAGATAAATACTGTGTTTAAAAAGCTATGCATTCGGCAATCAGGTTGATAGATCAACAGCCTCTTCTTCGCCATCTCCTCTGTTAGCTCGGATCTCAATCAAAGTGCGTGCCAAGCGGCTCCATTCATCATTGTGTGGAACAGCGAACTAAAGCAAAAAAAAGAGAACAACTTGTGTACAATGGAAAGAAATGCTTGATATAACAAACCACAACATCCCTCTCCGCATACATAAACATTCTGACATAGAACACTCTACAATCACTGGACCACAGACATGGCTACAATTATATCTCCAATTGGCTGCAAACAATTCTGTCCACTAAAACTGTTTATTTTGGCCCATTTATGTTTGATCCCCAATGTGGTGCAATTCTGGCGATCTAATCTGGATCATATACAAACTTGTCCAATCATTTCTATGGATCTCCATAATCTCAAATGAAAGTAAGTGGAACACTGGCGAGAAATAAGAATTTATTATTTAAGATTGTCTATTTTTATTTTATTTTTTTAACAAATTTGTTAGCAGTGGAAGAATACTTTTTTTTTTTTTTAGGCATCCAAGAGTAGATGAATCAACTTACCATAAACTATTATGGTCTAGCTAAATCATTAAAGAAACAACAACAACAACCCAGTCCTTTCACAAACCAGGAGTGAAACGAATGGCAATGAATGATATTGGGAATTTCTTTTTCTACAGGGTGGAGTATGCCATCATCAAGAGGTGTATTTTGGAACTGAACTAAAGTGAGCTGGTGTTAGTTGGTGTGTTACTTCAGCAGGTGCAACTACTACTGTGGTAATGGTGGTTTTAAAGAGACCTGTCTTCGCCTAGTGGGTCGTTGAAGAGATACCATGTGTTCTTGAAGACACTTTGAGATTTTATGTGTAGGGATACTAGGATGTACACTATTCAGCCACAACATTAAAACCACCTGCTTAATATCACGCAGATCCCCCTTGTGGACTCCACAACACCACTCAACGTGTCCTGTGGTATCTGGCAAAGAGATATTAGCAGCAGATCCTTTAAGTTCTATAGGGGGGCATCCATGGATCGGATTTGTTGTTCAAGCACATTCCACGTATTCCCAAAAGGATTGATATCTGGAGAACTTGGAGGCCAAGGTAATACCTTAAACTCTGTCATGTTCCTCAAACCATTCCTGAACAACCTTTGCAGTGTGGTAGGGTGCATTATCCTGCTGAAAAAGGGGCCATGTCATCAGAGAATACCCTTGGCATGAAGACATGTGTGTGTCCTGCCTTCTTCCCATAGTGGATCCTGCTGCCATCTCTTCACCATGTAAACGATGCAGACACATCCGACCACCCACCTGATCTAAATTGATTCATTGCTCCATGGTCTATCCATCACTATCTGGCATTTGTCAAAGTCACTCAGATATTTTCTTGCCCATTTTTTCTACTTCCAACACATGAAATTGACCCTTCACTTGCTGCCCAATATATCCCAATCATTGACAGTTGCCATTGGATAGATATGATCAATGTTATTCACTTTACCAGTCAGTTATTTTAATGTTGTGGCTGATCAGTGTATGTGCCTTAGAACGATGGTGTTATAAAGTGGTCAAGTGAGAGAGAGAGACCCATTGAGATGTCTGGCTATGGTAATATTCATTTTAAATCAGACTCGGCTTCCACCATATGTTTAATACTTCTGATTTAAGCAAGTTGCCAAGATATATTAAATATATGGAAAGATTAATTCTACAAGCTTTACATGCAGTGAACTCATCCTAAATGTCTGTAGTGTGTCAGACTGCATTCCAGCCACTTTTGTGCCCACGAGACACAGTTTGTTTAGAGTAGGGCAGGATTTGTCCCTGTTAATTCCTGCTCCCTTGAGAGACATTAGTCACAGGGAAGGCACATCTCCATAAAAATCAAAAGATGACAGATTCTGCTAAACCCAGGCAAGGAAGAGACAGGAAATGTATATTTATAGTGCAGGGAGTGGTAGATATCATCCACGCCAGTAATTGCAGGCCTTACCCATGTAATTATGGAACATTTTGGCATTGCTAGTTCACCACTGGCTAACTTTATCGTCCTGCTCTAAATAATTTTATTAATACGTTGCCTTGGTGACTGATCTCGCGTAATATATGTATCTGCATGTACGAATAGGAACACATAACTTTTGTGAAGTTTTACTTTTAGGAAAATCTTTCCCGTATCTGAATGGCTGTTTAAGGAAGGGCCGTCAAACTCGGCTGGCAGAGAATTGTAGGAGTTAAAGGCAATAACAGCTAATGGGCCACTGTTTGAAACAGCCACTTTCCATAGTGGGAGATTGTAGCTTCTTTCCTTCTAAAACACCTTTTTTTGCAGAAAAGATTGTCTAATTTAAAGTGCACCTGAAGAAAAAAAATATATATATAATAAAATTTTATATATATATATATATATATAAACTTGGAAAAGATAGCACTCAAAGGGACTTGGAAATATAGAAAAAATAAGACAACTTTTATTCAATAGATGCTTGCTAAAAAAAAAGTCAACGTTTCAGGTCACACTCGAACTTTCTTTTATCCCTTTGAGTGCTATCTTTTCCAAGTTTTTCTATAATTTTGCAGACCAGCACCGGGCCTGATATAACATACAATCTGGAGTGCAGGTAAATGGACTTTTTATTTATATATTATTTATCTATCTATATAAATAAAAAGTCTGCAAAATTATAGAAAAACTTGGAAAAGATAGCACTCAAAGGGGTAGAAGAAAGTTCGAGTGTTAACTGAATCGTTGATTTTTTTATTTTTTTATTTTTTTTTAAGCAAGCATCTATTGAATAAAAGTTGTCTTATTTTTTTTCTATACTTTCATATATATAAACCGAATAAATATCTTCCTATAATGGTAATTCACAAAATTGTTAATTATCAGAAATTCAAAGTCAATATAAAACTTTTTCCAAAACCACTGAAATGGAGAAAATTTTCAAAATTATACAAATATTTGTATTTCTTTTATTATGGCATAAAATTTTAAATACACTTTGTATTATCGATAATTCATACCATGTAAATAATGTTCAGTATCTGTACTCAATGAGGTGGTCTGGGTGCAGTGACCCGCTGGTAAAGCATGCGAGGTTAAACCACACTAAAGGCACTCTCGTGTGAGCAGCGTTTGATTTGCGCAACATGCCGATTTCCCACATGTGCGCTAGCCTCCTATTACTTTATCATTTTCTGTTATCCATTGATCATTACAGACATACTGAGGCAATACAATGTTGCAGAGACTATATGTAAGCCCTTTATCTTGCAGTATTTCAAAAGAGATCTAAAATATCCACATAGAAGTAAAAACATTTTCTTTACATACAGCAGATGTAACAAAAATAGTGAATTAGTTTGCTTCTAGCTACTAGTAAGGACTTTGCTGGTACATTTAGCAATGCAGCTTCATATAAATGCCGTATATAAAAATGTCTGGATATATAGACATAGTGTCATTAGGGCCTACCAAGCCAACCAATAAGAGCACTCTGATAGGTAAATAGTGACCCTTACCTGATTACCTCACTATTTACCTATGAGAGCACTCTTATTGATTGGCTTGGAATCCAACCAATCAGAGTGCTCTGAGTAATTTTACACAGCGTGGGAAAGTTCTTTGGTTCCCCCCCCCCTCCCCCTCTATTTTCATGTAGGGCCTCCACCCATCTCTCATGGGTGGGGGCCGTGGGGATGGGACAATAGGTCCCGCCTCCTTTTCATCTTAGGGCCCCCACCCACCGCTCATGGGTGGAGTCCGGGGGAAGGACAATAGGTCCTACCCCCACTGTCATTTAGTGCACCCACCCGCTGCTCATGGGTTGGGGCCAAGGGAGGACCTTTATCCTTCCCCATTGTCACTAGGACCCCTACCCGCCGCTAATGGGTGGGAGCTGGGGGGAGGACAATAAGTCCCCCACCCCCCCGTTTTATCTTAGGGCTCATGGGTGGGGGCTAGGGGTAGACACTAAGTTCCCCATTTAGTTTAGTGGCCCCCACTCATGGTGTACGGGTGGAGGCTCGGGGCGGGACACTGTCCCCCTGTTAATTGTTATAGGCATGTTATAGGCCACTGACTGCTCACTGTTTAGTAGACATGCCCCTACTTGCGGCATAGTGAGTAGGGGCAGATTAATTACTAATACGAAGTTGTTTTTTTGGTCCTTCAGCCTCTTGGTAGATAGCTCCCTAATACCGTGGGAATAAGAAAGCTATTTACTATGCGGCTGCAAGATGCAGCCGCGGCACGAATAGGATCGGAGTTTTAATCATTCAAATGAAATTCCGATACGAACAGAAACTACTGAATGCTATTCTAACACAAATTAACAAACTGTTCATTCTGTTAGGATGGAATTCGGTAGTTTCGCCGGTGTCCTATCTATATGACAGGACGCTGGGGAATAGTGAAAGGAAGCATCGCGAGATCTGGTGAGAATGGTGGGAAAATTCCTTTGACCGCGAGAAGTGGGTCAAAGCTGGTCAAGCGTAGGAAACCTCTATAAGACAAAGTAGGAACGACTTTTAAAGAAAACTAGAGCAGACATGAAGAAATGAAGAACAGATCCTGAGAGAGGGAGAGAAGAGGAAGCGATTGGGGAAAGGTAAGTTCAGTATGACAGTGCCACTTTAAGTAAAAAAGGCTCTGAAAACCGTATACCTCCCTCCTCCCCTCATTCTGACTGTTAGATTGTAGCTATAAAGCTTCTTTAATCTTGCTGACTGTGTGGGAGGAAAAAGAGGGACTACTATTTTCAGTCCATTTGCAGAAAACTAGTACAATACATGTACGAAAATGGTAGAGGTTGTGTCCATACCACAACTCACTAATTTTGTCCAAAAATAAATTCCTGAAATACAATTTCACATTCTATAGTTTAGTTCAAAGGTTGGTTTGAGGTTGGTCCCACGTCCAAAATAAAATTGAACAAATAAATCAAAACAAAAACACAGAACACAGCACAGCTCCCGACCAAAACCCGCATCAAAGCCTGCTGTTTGAGGCTTAAAACCCTCAACTGACCCACTCCCGACCAGGGGCACCATTTGTACACAGCCCAGCATCCCCCCATGCCGTTTGTATATCCGGCACGGGTGAACCGACGAAAGCGCAGACCCGCGGCCTACAAGCCCGCAGCAGCCCTCGACTGGTCGGCGCTCCTGGGCAGACTTGAACAACCAGGGGACCCAGACGTGGAAGACCTCCCCACAGCACTCCCAACCACCCAGGTAGCAATGGGCCGCTGGTCCCAAAAACCTTCACCGGAGACGCCATCCAGGGACATAGGTACCATGCTGCAACAACAACGGCCGCCGGCCAAAATGGCGGGAACAGCGGAACAGCGGAACATGATACCATACAGGTACCAAAAGACCCTATACTGCCTGACCTGTCCCCAGAAAGGCCACAAACGCCCATGGGGATTCCAGATGGGTCTGCCCCAGTCACCCAGCGGGACTTTCAGCACCTAATTGGGGAAATCAAAAACCTCTTGGCAACCAGCATAGCAGCCATTAAAACAGATGTGAAGGCTATCGCTGACAGGGTGCAGTCCACGGAGAAGGATGTCTCTGGCATCAAGCTGGGATTAGCAACCTTACAAGACTCTGTACTGGCCCTACAGGCCCAACAACAAGCACTTTCTCTCCACTATATTGCCCTCGATGACAGGACAAGACGCAACCACATTAAGATCAGAGGAGTGCCAGACGCCATCACATCAGATGAATTGCCTCACTATGTGAGGCGCCTCGTGGCCGCCATCCTGCCGCCAACGCATGCTAAAAAATTTAACACAGACGGGATGTACCGCCTACCACCCTCAGGCAGAACAACCCCAAACATGGTCAGAGATGTGATTGTACGCTGTGCCACTTCCCAAGACAAGAGAGTCCTGATGACGGCTCTTCGGGGCAAGACGCCACTAAACTTTGAGGGCGCACAGCTCACCATTTACCAAGACCTCACCAGATCCACGCTTCAATGGCGAAGATCGCTGAACCAAGTCACCAGCACCCTCAGAGAAGCGGGGATAGAATACCACTGGAGATCTCCCAGATTCCTGGTGGTCACACATAACGGAACTGTCTATAAACTCTCCACACTTACAGAGTTCCCGGCATTCTGTCAGGCACTGGGCCTTCCAGCACCCATGCAAGACACCAACCAACGATCCACACCGGAGGCCTGACTCCCCCAAGAGCCGCAGAGGCATCAACAACCAAGACACGCACTGTTCAGCTAAAGATGTGATGTTTTTTTTTTTGTTTTTTTTTAGTTAATCTTGAGCTATACCCAGTTTATCTGTTTCCCCATCTAAAAGGGGAAAAAAAAGAAAAAAAAAGAAAAAGAAAAAGGAAAAAAAAGAACGTCCGCTCCATATCCAGTCCCCCCCCACCCCACCGAGGTCCTCTCGGACTAGGGGTTCGTTTTGAAGAAGGCCATAACTCTACAATCCGACAGGGTTGCATGTAAGCCCATCCCTACCATACAGCCTTTCTCCCGGAGCAGTTCACACACTCCTGATACTGTGCCAATGCTGGTCCACACCTTCTGTGACTAACTAATGTTCACACACTGTTGATCACCTTATATTGCAATATATGAATAAGTGTACTGTATGTTTATTGTGTTTCAAGACCCGCATGGGTACGATAAAAAAAACAAAACAAATTTCAATAAAAAGAGATTGACAAAAAAAAAAAAACAAACAACTAATAAAATGTTGAAATATGCGAACATTGAGGCGGGACATATATCCTCTATTGATGTCTGATTTGTTCCTAAAATTAATGGGAAATATTAAACTCTTATTTGATATGCCACATTTCCTATGCATATCAGATAACTAATGGGAAATATTGGATAATGGGCTAATGGGATAAATTAATGGGGAATATAAAACTGTTATCTGATATGCCACATTTCCTAAGCTCCCCTTGCAACAAGCAAGTTGGATTATGTACCATATAATGTGAAATTTTATTTCAGGAATATATTTTTGCACGGAGTTAGTGCACTCATGCCATGGATACGATCTCCATGTTTTTCGTATACTGGTGTTTTTAATTGGGTAAGTGTTAAGCCGTTGTGTCCAAAGCAGAACTCGTTAGGCCCATACATTCAGCTTTTGGATTTAGGTAATTGAGTTCAGAACATTTTTTTCTCTTCTCAACCATTTGCAGGTATACAGAGAAATAGAATTAAGCACTGTCAAAACATTTTTTTTCTATGGGGGTAAAATACAATACAGGACCATAAATAAATAACTGAGGTTTTATACCTACATTTTCTTTTATTGATTTGTTTTATTTTGGAGGGAAGAGGTTAATACCCGTTTATTCCAGTGTATAAAATACAACTGTAGGAAAAGTACCCGTTGCTGCTAAAAATTTTTATCTATATCAGTTGCCTTTCATGCTGTTGTTATTAAGTGTTCTTGCATAGCAAGACCACTTAATGTTATCTCACATATATATTATTATTATTATTATTATTATTATTAAGTGTTCTTGCATAGCAAGACCACTTAATGTTATTTCACATATATATTATTATTATTATTATTATTATTATTATCATCATTAAGTGTTCTTGCATAGCAAGACCACTTAATGTTATCTCACATATATATTATTCTTATTCTTATTGTAGCCAATTTACCACCCTAACTCCTCCCACAGTTTTTACACTACATAGACAGTAATATACCGAAACGTGCGGATTGTTCCCGATTGGATTGCTATTACTTTGTGGAACGTTTCGCCGAATGGTTCATGGAATATCGTCGTTTTTGTGGTGAAATTGGTCCCATAGGAATGAATGGCAAAATGTTCAAAACGAGAGTGGGAGCTGGCAAAAGCAGAAAAATCAGGACATGATTTCTAAACTGCCACCACTCCCTCATTTTCAAGCCCACCCAGGGCCAGACTGGCGCACCGGGATACCGGGAAATTTCCCGGTGGGCCGTCGGCACCTGGGGCCAGGCAGGCAGCTGGCTCACCTCCGGCCCCAGAGAGAGCGCTGATGGCAGCCGCAGGGGGAGCTGGCTGTTCTGTCTCTGCTCCCCCTCCCCAGCACACTAGAAAGAGACCGGGGCCGGAATATGACGTCATATTCCGGCCCGGTCTCATTAAGCGGCGCGCTGGGGAGGGGGAGCAGAGACAGAACAGCCAGCTCCCCCTGCGGCCGCCAGAAGAGCCAGCTCCCCCATGCGGCCGCCATCAGAGCTCCCCACAGCCCCAGGTAGACATTGTGTGTGTGTGTCTGTGTCATTTGTGTGTGTGTGTGTGTCTGTCTGTGTCATGGTGTGTCTGTCTGTGTCATTGTGTGTGTCTGTGTGTCTATGTCTGTCATGGTGTGTGCCTCTGTCTGTCATGGTGTGTGCGTCTGTGTCATGGTGTGTGTGTGTCTGTCTGTGTCATGCAATGTGTGTCTGTGTCATTGTGTGTGTGTGTGTCTCTGACTGTCATGGTGTGTGCGTCTGTCTGTGTCACGGTCTGTCTGTGTCATGGTGTGTGTGTTTGTCATGGTGTGTGTGTTTGTCATGTAATGTGTGTCTGTGTCACGGTGTGTGTGTCTGTGTCACAATCTCTCTGTGTCGTGGTGTGTGTCATGGTGTGTCTGTCTGTGTCGTGTGTGTGTCTGTGTCACGGTCTGTGTTATGGTGTGTGTGTCAAGGTGTGTCTGTCATGGTATGTGTGTGTCTCTGTCATGGTGTGTGTGTGTCTGTCTGTGTCATGGTGTGTCTGTCATGATGTGTCTGTGTTTCTGTCTGTGTCACGGTGTGTGTCTGTCATGGTATGTGTGTGTGTATGTGTGTTTTTACTCACCTTTCCCCCCCCCCACATCGTGCTGGTCTCCCCTCGACTGGCCCTGCCTCTACGGCTGAGATCATCAAGCTTGATGATCTCAGCCAATCCGCACTGACACAGGAAGCACCTCTAGTGACCGTCTGAGTGTCTGTCACTAGGAAGCAATGTAAACACTGCCTTTTCTCTAGAAAGTCAGTGTTTACATTGAAAAGCCTGCAGGGACAGGATATAGACACCAGAGCCACTACATTAAGCTGTGTGTGTGTGCGCGCCTGCTAGTGAGTGGGCTTGCTTGTGTGTGTGTGTGAGTGTGCCTGCTACTGAGTGAGCTTGTGTTTTTATTTTAATGACCTTATGTATATCAGTGAGATTGTTTGTATATGAGGCTGTGTATCAATCAGCTTGTGTCAGTGAGATTGTCTGTGTCTGCATGTGAGTATGCTTACTGTATAATTAAAGATTTTACTCTGAAAGGACCAATATTTTATATTGGAAAAAGATATATATACATATATATATATATATATATATCTCAATCATCTAGGGTGGCAAGACATAGCCTTACATATTACATGTGACAATATATGGCGCAATGACTTATGGGGCTGGCATAGATTTTTTTTCCAGGGCTGCTTTGGAATCCCCAGTCTGGCCCTGAGCCCACCTACACAAATCTTATATCAAAACGTTCAGCTATCCCTGCTGCCACTAAAAAGGTCCACGGCTAAGCCATATAATCCTGATAGTTTTCACAATATGACCATTTGTTTGCAACTCACGCCGTCCATTGACATTCATTGAAACTCCACTCCAGCCAGCTCAAATTTGAAGGGCAATTTAATTCTAAGTGTATTTTTATATTAATATATGTACATATTAATATAAAAATACACTTAGTATGACATTATATATATGATATATAGACCTATATATATATAATTTAGGTCTAAATATTATATATATATATATATATATATATACACATATATATAATTTTTTTTTAATTAACTTTAAAGGGACACTATAGTCACCTGAACAACTTTAGCTTAATGAAGCAGTTTTGGTGTATAGAACATGCCCCTGCAGCCTCACTGCTCAATGCTCTGCCATTTAGGGGTTAAATCCCTTTGTTTATGAACCCTAGTCACACCTCCCTGCATGTGACTTGCACAGCCTTCCATAAACACTTCCTGTAAAGAGAGCCCTATTTAGGCTTTCTTTATTGCAAGTTCTGTTTTATTAAGATTTTCTTATCCCCTGCTATGTTAATAGCTTGCTAGACCCTGCAAGAGCCTCCTGTATGTGATTAAAGTTCAATTTAGAGATTGAGATACAATTATTTAAGGTAAATTACATCTGTTTGAAAGTGAAACCAGTTTTTTTTTCATGCAGGCTCTGTCAATCATAGCCAGGGGAGGTGTGGCTAGGGCTGCATAAACAGAAACAAAGTGATTTAACTCCTAAATGACAGTGAATTGAGCAGTGAAATTGCAGGGGAATGATCTATACACTAAAACTGCTTTATTTAGCTAAAGTTATTTAGGTGACTACAGTGTTCCTTTAACTTTAATTTTTTTAATTTTATTTTACACTAGCAGGGAGACTGCCTGTCAGCACAGGAAGTCCTAGTGTATGTCTGCCTGTCAGCGCAGGCAGGCAGACACTAGGACACCAATTAGGCCCAGAGGAGGCGGGCTGAAAGCTAGCCGGATAGGAGGCATGTGTGGGTGTGGTGGGTGTGGTAGAGATATGGGGGTGTGATTTAGCTTAGGAGTAGGGTGGGGTCATATAAATAGGTGACATTTTGTCTGTTACCTCAGCCATCTTAAATCTAACGGCGAGGTAACTAGTCCCCTGTGCTACTTTAGTTACTGTTTGCTTACCCTACGGCCAGGAGCATGGATATAGATGGGATCCTTGCTGCCCTTAGGGCTGAGGCCCTCCAAGACGGTGGCAGGCACCTGCAGGCCCAGCTGGCAAGGCTGCAGGGTGCCTCCATGGTAGCTGCTCCCCCTCACGGCAGCCATGGAGCTCCGCGCCGCCGGGCGCATCCCCCCACCCGTTATAGCCCCTCGCGGGAAGGCCGGGTGGGGGCTGGAGGCAGGAGCACAGCTGCCGGTCCGCGGGCCGGTTCCCACGCGGCCACGGCCGGCGCTGCCACCATTCATCCTCCTGTCTCCTCCCCGAGCCCCTCGCGTGAGGGCCGGGTGGGGGACGGGAGTGGGAGCCCCAGTGCCGGCACGCGTGCCAGGTCTCATGCGGCCGCGGCCGGCACTTCACATCACCCCCTCACCTCCTCCCCGAGGCGGTCCCGCAGTGCCCGGCTGGCGGCCGCTGCTCGGGGAGGTGATGGCCGTCCGCTGCCTCCCTCCAACATCTCGCGCGCCCTCAGAAGGGCGGCCGCGAGATCAAGACCGATGAATCCATCCCGGCCGGCGCGCCGGGCGCCTGATGTGCGCTCTGCCCCCAGCGGATCTCGGGCAGAGCGCGCACAGGTTGGGCCTGCAGCCGGCCCTTCTCAAGACTTGGTGAGTAGGCCGCAGGCCGCCGGGGTCCTCAATGGGGGGTTGGGGGGGTCGGGGCTCAGAGCCAGGCCAATTTTCTCATTCACACAGCCCCCCCCTTCTCCTACTCCCCTATCTGTCTCCCCTGGGCCTGCCTATGCCGCACTCCCATCACCCTCATCCGTCCTTCCTACCCCCCTGCATCCTTTTTCACCTCCTCTACCTTTATCTAGGACCCATGCTGCCCCCTCTGCGCCTACCTCTATCCTGGCTGTCCCTCTCTCTGGTCCCTCTGTTACAGCCACAAATCTGGCAGGGTTGCCCCCCCCTACTGTGCTTCCCCCAGCACCTGGGGTGGGTGGGCAGGGTTTTTTCTCACCTGTCCTGTCTTCACAGATTCCTCCTGGTCAGCTCGCGAATCGGTTTCCTGACGCTGTGTCTGGTACGGTGCTTCCTGCGGTCGCAGTTCCCTCGGGGCCGTCGCAAGTTGCGGTTCCGCTGCTACCCTCGATTTCGGCTCCTGCCGGTGAGTATTCTGCTTTCGCCGGATTAGATTCGGGGGGCGTGGGCGCACACGAGTCGCATGAGTGGGGTTCGGTGCTCCAAGCTATCAAGAATGTTCTTATAACTCTTGAGCGGGGACCTCGCCCTGGGGCCCCTCCCCCAGTGGCCGTGGATAGCCAACTTCGGGCGGGCTGGGCTAGTTCCGCAGGGTGTGATTTTGCGGGGGTTTCAGCGCCAGTACCCGACACTTCTTTACAGGTCACCACCCCTCTGGCCTCGGCGCCACCGCTAGTGACACCTGAGTCCTCTGTGAGTGCTACTGGGAACGCTGCGGTTGTTTCGGGTCTAGGGGTAGCACCCGCTGCGCATGGGGCAGCTTACATGTGCTGGTCAGGCCCCCTGGGCCTCCACCTGACGCCTGAGTTGAGGGCTAAAGTAGAAAAAGGGGAATTTGTAGAAATTTTTTCCCTCCTCCCTTTGGAAGATCTTCCTTGGGTGGATGCGGATGCTAAGGAGTCTGAAAAAGACAAAGAGAAGTTTCGGTATCGGAAGATTCTGAAAACTTTTGGTAACTGGATTAGGGCCTTTTCTATCCTGGCTAGCGTGATAGGTGAAAAGACTCCCAGCAAATGCTCTTCCCTGTTTTGCTACCAGGACATGATATGGAACGCTTGTCGGGTTTATGGCGGGTTAGGGTGGTGGCGGTATGATGAACAGTTCCGCCAACGGTTGGCGGTTCGCCCTTCCACGAGTTGGGATCAAATGGATATCGGCTTGTGGTTGGCCATCATGACCCGCCCAGCTTCACATCAAGGGGGCCTTTCGTCCTTTCTTGGGGGGGCCGGCACTGGGTCCTCATCTTCAGCGTCGGCCAGTCAGCGGAAGACTGGGTTCTGTTGGCAATATAATGACGGCCAATGTAAGTTCGGTTCAGCCTGCCGCTTCAAGCATGAATGTTCCGGGTGCGGCGGTTCCCACCCAGCATCAAAATGCTTCAAACGTGGCAAGACTGGCGACAAAGGAGATGCCATGGGCGCTAAGGGCGAGGACGCCAGTGGATGTCGACGCGATGCGCCCTTGGCTAAAGCGTTATAGCAATAAGAAGGTGGCTGCCTTATTATTGGAGGGTTTTGGGCAAGGGTTTTGGATCCCTCACCGGGCCCGGCAGGTCTCCGGTTTCTGCCGGAACCTGAGATCAGTGGCCGATCATCAGTGGATATGGTCAGGGCTGCTGGCCCCGGGGCACTTATGGCAAAAACTGACATTGAGTCGGCTTTTCGCCTCCTACCGGTTCACCCGGAGTGTCACCACCTCCTGAGTTGTATATTCGAAGGTCATTATTATGTGGATATGTGCCTCCCGATGGGTTGTGCGATATCCTGTTTTTATTTCGAATGTTTCAGTTCCTTCATGGAATGGGTAGTTAGAGCGGAATCCGGTTACGATTCCTTGCTTCACTACCTAGACGATTTTTTATGCGTTGGCCCTGCGCGCTCCCCAATATGCGCGCAACTTCTGCAAGCAGTGGCGGATGTTGCTTGCGAGTTCGGAGTGCCGCTGGCGCCAGACAAAACAATTGGCCCTTCCACGTGCCTGTGCTTTCTCGGGATCGAGATTGATTCCGTTGTTGGGGAATGTCGGCTTCCATTGGATAAATTGTCTGATCTTCGGGAGGTGGTGCGAGTGGCGAGCGCTTTGCGAAAGATTACGTTGCAACGACTTCAATCCCTGTTGGGCAAATTGAACTTTGCCTGTCGGATTATGCCAATGGGCAGAGTGTTCAACCGGCGCCTGGCGGCCGCCACGGCTGGGATTTTGAGGCCGTCTCACTTCGTTCGCTTGACCAAAGCGCTCAGGGAGGACTTGGCAGTATGGGCAGCCTTTCTGGATGGGTATAACGGCAGATCCTACTGGCAGCAGCCCGAGGTGACGAACTCGTGCTACACCTGTTTACGGATGCCGCAGGGTCTTCGGGCTTTGGGGCTATTATGGGAAAGCAATGGTGTGCAGAGCCGTGGCCCGAATCGTGGTTCACCGCTGGCCTGACCAAGAACATGGCTTTCTTGGAACTCTTCCCCATTGTAGTGGCTATCCATCTTTGGGGGCCAGAGATCAAGAACAGGCGTGTTGTGTTCCACTGTGACAACCTGGGCGTTGTCCAGGCCATTAATAGGTTAACGGCCTCCTCCCCTCCGGTGGTTCGGCTCCTGCGGCGCTTGGTTTTACAATGCCTGTCTTTTAATGTGACTTGCCACGCTGTGCATATCCCTGGTGTGGAGAATATCACGGCTGATGCTCTTTCTTGTTTCCACTGGCAGGTGTTTCGTTTGGCCGCGCTGGAAGCAGATGCGGAAGGCCTCCCCTGTCCCAGAGAGTTATGGTCCCTTGGCCTGATCGAATAAGGGAATGGATTCGGTCTTCGGTGTCTGAGGCAACTTGGGTTCGGTACGGTAAGGCATGGGGGGACTGGGTCGCTTTAGAACAGGACCTAGGTGGGTTCGCTTCGACTTCCGCAAGGGTTCAAGCGTTGTTGCGGTTGCTCTGGTTGTGGGAGGCTAGCGGGTGTTCTCCGGCTACGGTCTCAGGGAAGCTATCGGGTCTTAGTTTCTGGTTCAATTTCACTAAGGTGCCCGACGTTACCAAGGACTGCATGGTTCGGCTTCCGATGCACGGCTGACGGAAGGGCCCACACGTTCGGGATTCTCGGAGGCCGGTCTCTGGCGCTCTGCTGGTTGGCATTGCGTTGATCTTACCCAGGGTTTGTTTTTCCGATTTGGAGGCACGCCTGTTCCAGGTGGCTTTTAGTTTCGCCTTTTTTGGCGCTCTTCGGATCGGCGAGCTTGTAAGCCCTAGCAGACGGATCCCAGGGGGGCTTGTTGTTCAATGATGTGTCTGTTGGGTCGGATTCGGTGCGTTTCTTGGTGCGGAGGTCCAAAACCGACATCTTCGGTAGGGGGACATGGGTTACCCTCCGCGCCATTCCTGGTTTGGCTGTCTGCCCTGTAGCATCCTTTCAGTCTTATTGTCTGGGTCGCCCGGGCGTTGAGGGCCCTCTATTAATTCACGGGGATGGTTCCTTCCTTTCTCGCTTCCAATTTCTCCGGGTCTTTCGGCTGGCACTCGACCATCTGGGTATTTCGAGTGAAGACTTTGGGGGACATTCGTTTCGGATTGGGGCTGCAACTGAAGCCTCCCGTTTAGGTTTTTCGGATCAGGCCATTCAGAGGATTGGCAGATGGGAATCGGGGAGGTTTCGGTCCTATGTACGGCCCACACGTCTGATCGGTTTCCCCCTTGTGTTTTCTCCACAGGGCCCGGCCGACGGATCTGGCTGATCGGTCATTCTTACATCTACTGGGCTCACCTGCGGGCAGGGGTACGCCCGGGTGGGACACGGCTCGGAATACCTCGAGAGCTGGCGTAAGGTCCGATGGTTCGGGTTCCGGGGCATGAGATGGGGTCATCTATTGCCTGAGGTCGTGCAGTTATCCACTTTATTAGGAGCACTGGATGTCTTGGTGGTGCATCTGGGAGGAAACAATTTGGGGTCGCTGCCTGCGTGGGGCCTGGGGGAACTAATCAGGCGAGATTTTGCGCGCTTGCGTGTGCTTTTTCCACAACTTTGCTTAGTCTGGTCGGATATCGTTTCCAGGAATTATTGGCAGTGCGCACGCGATCAGGGTGCTATGGAGCGCTGCAGGGTGAAAATTAATAAGCGGGTTTCCAAATTTGTACTCGGCATCGGGGGCTTGACAGTGCGACACCGTATTTTTGAGCGTGAGGCAGCAATCTATTTTCGCCCGGACGGGGTCCATCTCACTGATGTTGTCTTGGACTTATTTAATTTAGCGCTACAGGACGCGTTGGAGCAGGCCATGGCGATGCTTGGGCGTCGCGCCCGCTCATTTAGGCGGAGATGCAGCTGGGGGATAGTGGCGGGTATGGTCCTTGCCGAACCTATTGGGAAGAGGAATACAGGAAAAGAAAGATGCTGGGTCGGGTCCCTCCCCTGACCTCGGAAAATGTTTGGGTATTTGGGCGTGCCCTCCGTGCCAGGAAAGGTGGCCAGGGGTTGGCATGTGGAATTGGAAGGCCAAAGTGAAGGCCAGGTATCTTGGACGAGGGGGGAGGGCCGATGCCTTGGTGGGGGGTGTACCCTAGAGGTTTGGTGGTACGGTTGGCAAGGACTAGTTTGAAGCTAAGCATACTACACCTGGAAGTTATTTATGGTTGGTTTATTTACATTTGTTCGTTAATTTATAAATAAAGCTGTGGCCTTTTTTATACCACATATACGTTTCCTAGTTTGATTGGGGGGTGGGTGAATGGATTTGGGGAATTGGTATGGTTCACAACACACGGTAACCGCTACCTACACACAAGGCCCAGAGGAGGCGGGCTGAAAGCTAGCCGGATAGGAGGCATGTGTGGGTGTGGTGGGTGTGGTAGAGATATGGGGGTGTGATTTAGCTTAGGAGTAGGGTGGGGTCATATAAATAGGTGACATTTTGTCTGTTACCTCAGCCATCTTAAATCTAACGGCGAGGTAACTAGTCCCCTCCCTCCCTCCCTTGTTCCGTTTTGTATTGTTTGTCTGTTTGTCATTAATGATTTTTTCTTGTCACAGCCGGCGGGTATGGTCCTTGCCGAACCTATTGGGAAGAGGAGTACAGGAAAAGAAAGATGCTGGGTCGGGTCCCTCCCCTGACCTCGGAAAATGTTTGGGTATTTGGGCGTGCCCTCCGTGCCAGGAAAGGTGGCCAGGGGTTGGCATGTGGAATTGGAAGGCCAAAGTGAAGGCCAGGTATCTTGGATGAGGGGGGAGGGCCGATGCCTTGGTGGTGGGGTGTACCCTAGAGGTTTGGTGGTACGGTTGGCAAGGACTAGGCATACTACACCTGGAAGTTATTTATGGTTGGTTTATTTACATTTGTTCGTTAATTTATAAATAAAGCTGTGGCCTTTTTTATACCACATATACGTTTCCTAGTTTGATTGGGGGGTGGGTGAATGGTTTTGGGGAATTGGTATGGTTCACAACACACTGTAACCGCTACGTACACACATGAGCTATAGTAGTTATCTTGTGTGCATCAATGAACCTTGGGCACCCATGTCCCTGACACCAAATCACCAGTTTTCCTTCCTTGCACCACTTTTGGTAGGTGCTAACCACTTCACACCGGGAACACCCCAAAAGACTTGCTGTTTTGGAGATGCTCTGACCCAGTTGTCTAGCCATCACTATTTGGCCCTTGTCAAAGTCACTTTTTGCATGCCCAGTTTTCCTGCTTCCAGCACGTGATATTCAACAACTGACTGTTACCTTGCTGCTTATTATATCCCACCCATTGACAGGTACCATTGTAATGATACAATCAATGTTATTCATCTAACCTGTCAGTGGTTTTAATCTTGTGGCTAATTAGTGTACACCTTCTTAAAGGACTATTCCAGTTCATCTCTGGTCTCCCATCCAGGAGTAGTGAGCCAACCGTGCAGGCATTCTCACAAATTTATTGTGCGAGAGAGTTACCACAGCTTTTCCATTCATTTAAAATAAGGAATGAACTAATAAGAAACTAGCAATTTTCTTTCTATGGATGAATCTGATTCTTAGAGACGTGCACAACAGTTCTCCGGATGTCAGCAGATTCTAACAAACCCTCGAGTTTGCCTTGAAGCTAAGCATTTTGTTTACAGTGTTGCATCTAATGTTAATTGTTGTTTAAGTAGGTATTTATTATCGCCTGCCTCATGTGTGCTGAAATGATATAAATCAGTTCACAAGTTTGTTAAACGAAGGTATTAAGCGACATTAAATCCCTCTTTTTAGTGTACCAATTCCTTAGTGCACTGTGGAAACACAGCTGTGAATTCGTATGATTTAAAATTGAATGGAATTACCAACCATAAAAACAAACATTTAAGAGTAATTAAGAATTCCCTAGCAATGTAAAATGGTATTAGTTGTGACATTTACACAGCATAAAAAAAAAAAGTATAACAGTGCCTGAATAGGAGCAACACACAAGGTTCCTGCCAAATTTAGATGAATAAATAGCAAAACATATTTAGCTGGATTTAAATGGAAAGTATTAGAATGCGGAAGAAGATGGAAACAAAATATAATGTATTACAAACTTTGTCAGCAAGCATTCCCACTAAGCAGTATGCTAGACGTTTTAGTCTGCAGCTCCCATCACCATCAGCCAATCAATATATAACAATATATAAAAACTTATTTCGTTTACTCTAAGATCACATGAGCTCACGTTTAACATAATAACCTAGTAAAATAGGGTATAAAATAATCAATATAGTGTAGAATTCAAAGTAAAGTTAAAATGTTAATGTCAAAACTTATGTAAAAATTGCTAAACCAAAAGATACAGCTGACAGGAAAGTCAAATTATTTTAACGCTGATGAGAAATGATCACTGCCAAATACTTTTCTAAAGGGGCACTATAGTCACCAAAATAAATTTAGCTTAATGAAGCAGTTTTGGTGTATAGAACATGCCCTTGCAGTCTCACTGCTCAATTCTCTGCCATTTAGGAGTTAAATCACTTTGTTTGTGTCTTACACAGCCTGCCTAAACACTTCCTGTAAAGAGTCATCTAATGTTTACACTTTCTTTATTGAAAATTATTTTTAATTTAGAATGTATTATCTCCTGCTCTGTTAATAGCTGGCTAGACCGTGCAGGAACCTCCTGTGTGTGATCAAAGTTCAATTTGCAGAGCAATAAATAAAAACTTCTACAGCAAGTTAAAGTCTGATTGAAAGTGTAACTATTTTTTTAATGCAAGCTGTGTCAGTCACAGCCAGGGGAGGTGTGACTAGTGCTGCACAACAGAAACAAACGTGATTTAACTCCTAAATGGCAGAGAATTGAGCAGTGAAACTTTAGAGGTATGATACACAAACACTGCTTCATTATGCTAAAGTTGTTGTAGTGACTATAGTGTCTCTTTAAAGCCACAGTCGAGATATGTGTGAATATGTAAGTTAACAGCAAAAAGAAAAAAAATTATCAGGCTCCATTTTGCCCAGACTCCTAAATCACTGCCACTATAAGACAACCCCTCAGAGCGGTCAGTCAGCCAGCTGGAAATGTATGTTCAGAGCCCCCTGTGTAAATTTTCTTCAAGGTGTGTGCAGCACAAGTGCACAACGCATGCAAACCTGGTCTGATATCTCTCACAGACATGATTCTGCCTGTGATTTAAGCTGTGTATAAACTGATAGCAGAATATGCAATAGTCTAGTTGACTTTCAGTAGAATCATTAGAACTCTAAGTCATTGCTTTAGAATAAGAGGGCAGTCGATCTTTCTGTAGAGAATACATGCTTTCAAAATGCATGATTCACTTTCAAGCTCTCATATCTTATATGGTTATTTTCTAAACTCCAAGTTTTAGTAAGATAAAGATTGGAAGCACCATAAGCACAACATTGCACTGTAGCGTAGCCATTATGGTGCCAGGATTAGGGTTACTGTAAGTAGTCAATCTGTTTTAGAATGATTTCATTTTTTACCTCGGCAGACAGAAGCTCGCTGTCTCAGCTAAGCCCGGTGCAGAAGTATTAGCATGAGAAGTGAAGAAGCCACCGTAATTGGCTGAGAGTGTAGGCTGAGAGCAGCAGCTTACAATCACTGACATCATCATTTTTTTTTCCAATAACAAGTTTTTATTGGTCTTTACAAGAGCAATAATGCACAGCAGTGACAAGCGGATATGAGAGAGAGATATTGAACACATAGTCTTATTACAATACAGCGATCATTGTATGACTAACATTAGAAAGCAAAAAATGTTTAATTAATTAAAACATAATGTTGGGGGCGTGGCCTAGCGGCGGAACGAAATGGCCGCATAGAGACTGAGCTCCTCCGGCCCCACTCAGCCACGCACAAAATACCGGCCACAGACAGGAGGATGGGGAAACACACCAAGGCGGGGAACACCCCCAGACCACCGGGGACCCGCCAGGTGAGCCAAAACCCCTCCATGCGGCAGTACTTGTCCGCGACGCCGGACCCGTTTTCCCAGGCGTCATCTGAGGCCTACCCGCAATCTGAGGCCTCCACGCCACACTCCCTCTCCCCAGCCCGGGAGGACACAGGGGAAACCCCCCCTGCAGACTGGATGGCCCTGCTAAGGGCTCTACCCACGCGGGCAGACCTCACCCAAGCCACCTCAGCCCTCCAGTCCTCTATCAAGTCAGACCTGCAGCTGATGAGGGCAGACATTCAGGGGATGGCAGACTGCATGGCCCAAATAGAAGCAGATCACGACGCCCTCACTGCGACACAAACGGCACAAGCCACAAACTACTCTAAAAGATCTGCCCAAATGCAAGCCATGGCCAGACATATAGAAGACCTGGACAATAGAGGCCGCAGACAGAACCTACAAGTAAGAGGCCTACAAGAAGGTGAAGACTCACCCGCCCAGCTTAAAGTCACACTCACCGCCATCTTCAACGAGCTCCTGAGCCGCCCCAGAGAGACCCCCATAGAGTTCATCAGAGCCCATAGAGCACTGAGACCCAGGGGCCCACCAGAGGCTCCACCTAGAGACGTGATCTGCTGTCTGGCACTCTACGCCTTGAAGGAGGAAATTCTGTATGCAGCACGCAACAAGGGAGAAATCACCCATGAAGGCTCACATCTCCAACTGTACCCGGACCTATGCCCAGCTACCTTGGGATATCGCAGGGCACTAAAACCGCTCACCAGAATGCTAGTGGCCCAGAAAATAAGATACCGCTGGACATTCCCCACAGGCCTGATCGCCACCACCCAAAACGGCCCCAGACCGATCCGCACCCCACAGGACCTACAGGAATTGTCAGAAGATCTCCACTTGCCACCCCTTAATCTGACCTGGCCAGATCCACTGGATTTCTACAACAGCCCACCTACACCCCAGGGGGAACCTACACCGACACAGCGCAGACACCGAACAAGACTGGAGACCGTGAGGCCAGCAGGGGCAACACGTTAACGGACATACAAGACAGGAGCCACGCATGGAACTCGTAACTATGCACTGGGACACTCCACACGGAGGCCTACACCACACATGGGCCACACACTTAGCCGTTAAAACACTCAGACACCCACGTGCCATGGGAGGGAGGGAGGGGGGACCATCAGAAGTGGGCATACGAGACATTTCGCAAGCACAATCGAGGAACCCACGAAAGAAACACTGGGGACTCTGGGTATATTGGGGGGGGAAGATGTACGGGGTTGTTCTGCCCTTCCTCTCTGCTTTCCCCTTCCTCCAGGGGTTTTTTCTTTCCCGTTTGGGTGGGGGGATTTGGGAAAGGGGAGGCTGAGGCTGAATAAAGGCTCGCTCCAGACCAACAGAGAGAGAGACCAACAGAGAGAGAGACCAACAGAGAGAGGGAGCGAAGGTTACCAGGGAGGGCGAGTACTATAAGAAGAGACAGGCCCCCAATACCAACCGGACCCCCAGAACATCACAGCAAGGGGAGGGACACGAAATGGGAGGTGTAAGACCAGCTAGTTATATACCTTAAAGCCACACACCTACAAGCCACAACACGGCGACATAACTCACCACCTGGCAAAAGAGATCTAGGGGCACAGGGGAGAGACTAGCAGGGTAAAGCCATTCAAGCGAGCACGCACTTGAACACACACCTGGGAGATAGGAAAAGGGCCGGGACGGGCTGGGCCCAGAGGCTGCCACCACCACCTGTACTGATTATATAGCTTCCGAGCAGAGGGGGCCGGGGGACACTGGAGACCTAGAAAGGAGAAGGATCCACCACTATTGGCCCTACGAGGCGAGGGAGTTAGAGGGCCACGTTCCCGGTAGACAGGGGAACCAAGATACCGGCGGGAGGACTCAGCTGTGCCGACAGGTGCTGCACAGCTGACTCCTACCTAGCCCACACCCTAGTCTTTTTTTTGGAAAACACACACAGTTTATTATTGTTGTTTATTACTGTTACATTTGTTAAGAATTGTTGAAAGTCGCGCCCGCCCGCGGGACCCAGGGGGACCCATCCCCGACTTCAGACCCGCACTTGAGGAGTAAACCAAACCCTCTAGCACCCACCCATACTCCCCAACCCTCCCCACCATACCCTGATTCTCCTGAAACATAGCAAACATGCCACGCCACAACACACACAAACAAGCGGAGATTAAATTCCTCTCCATCAACGCTAAAGGCATGAACATACCCGAAAAACGCACGCATGCCCTACGTCACTTCCACAGTCAAAAGTCACAGGTAGTCTTCATTCAGGAGACACACTTTAAAGAGGGCCACGTGCCCAGACTGACGGACAAACATTACGCACAATGTTTCCTGAGTAATAACCCGGAGGGAAAGTCCAAAGGCACAGCAATCCTGATCCATAGATCGCTACACTTTGCCCCCACTGACACACTGCGAGACAGCCACGGACGGTATATATGTGTCAAAGGCACAATTGCAGGCCGCACATACACGTTCGCAAACCTATATACCCCCAATAAACGCCAACACCAATTTTTACGCACAACACTTAGAGCAATAGAGGGCTTCGCGGAGGGCTGCCTGGTCGTTGGAGGGGACCTCAATGTGGCCCTGACGCCGACCATAGACACATCCATAGGCCTCTCTACGACCCCCCAGCATATCTTAACAAATATATCAAAAACGCTGCGAGAGAAGCGTCTGGTTGACTGCTGGAGAGCTTTACACCCTGAAGACCGAGACTACACTTTTTACTCTATCCCCCACAAAACGTACTCTAGAATAGACTATTTCCTCATTCCACATTACTACCTGACTGAGGTTCGACGAACGGACATTGGAACAGCGACATGGTCAGACCATGCTCCAATTACGATGACACTAACCTCCCCACTCTATAGGCCCACCTGCAGTAACTGGAGACTGAACGAATCAATCTTAAACGACATTACAGCGACGACAGAAGCCAGGGAAAGACTTACGCAATACTTTACAGAAAACGACACGTCTGAGGTCACGCCCCTATGCCTATGGGAGGCTCATAAAAGCGTAATGAGAGGCCACTTCATAGCGAAAAGCGCCGCGCTTAAAAAAGCCAAATCTGCCAGACTTAAAACACTAATTCAGGACATACAGACTTTGGAATGTAGACACAAACAAACCCACCTGATAGCGGACTGGACACAGCTAACGGTACTCAGGAGGGAACTCTCCTCTATCCTGAATGCCAATCACCATAGAGCATACTTACACTCCAAAGCGTTCTTTTACACCAATGCCAACAAATGTGGTGCCCTCCTTGCCCGCATGATCGCCAAAAAAAGAGCAGCGGCCTACATCCCGGGGATCAGAGACAGAGATGGGAAGCTGCACAGTATGCCGACCGAGATGGCCAACACCATTAGGGCGTACTATGCGGACCTCTATTCCCTCGACCCGCCCAGGGGACAGGGAGCGGACACAGAAAGGAAGACGCGGATAACAGACTATCTAGAACCGCGCATCGGCAACTGCCTCTCACAGGAGGCATGTACAGAGCTAGACGAACCGATCGAGACGCACGAGGTAGCATGGGCTCTCAAAACGGCCAAGACGGGCAAGAGCCCCGGACCGGACGGCCTACCAGCACGCTACTACAAAACCTTTGCGGAACTGCTCGTCCCACGCCTCACGACGGCACTCAATGCGATCCGAGACGGGCAGATATTCCCGACACAGACCCTGGCGGCCAACATCATCCTAATTCCTAAAGACGGGAAAGATCCTGAACACTGTGCGAACTATCGCCCCATCTCACTGTTAAATAACGACTTGAAGCTTTTTACGAAGATACTCGCACAGAGACTGCAGGCCCACCTCCCGAACTTGATTCATAAGGACCAGGTGGGATTTACCCCGCACCGAGAAGCGTGCGATAACACGATCAGAGCACTTTCCCTGATCCACCTAGCAAAAACTAGACAGGAGGGCCTTCTCCTGCTCTCCACGGACGCGGAGAAGGCCTTCGACAGGATTGCATGGGACTTCATGTTCCAGGTCCTCGACAAACTGGGGATGGGGCCCCACATGACGTCCTGGATCAGGGCCTTGTACTCACAACCAACAGCACGGATCTGCATAAATGGAGCCTTCACGGACCCCTTCGTGATCAGGAATGGAACCAGACAGGGCTGCCCCCTCTCCCCCCTGCTCTTTGTGCTTGCCCTGGAACCATTCCTGAACTCGATCCGGAACAACCCGGATATCCCGGGATTGAAGACAGGAGCGGGGAAACACGCAGTGGCAGCATATGCGGACGACCTACTGTTCTTCGTAACTAAACCGGAAACATCCATGCCCACGATAATGAAAGAATTCGAACAATACGGGGAACTCTCAAACTTTAAAATCAATTTTTCCAAATCCACGATCCTCAATGTCTCCGTTTCGAAGTCCAGAGCGACGGCCCTCAAACGAGCGCTGCCATTCCAATGGTCTGCCACCTCCCTAAAATACCTCGGCGCGGTGCTAACAAACGACCTCGCCCAACTGTATGCAGCGAATTTCCAACCACTCCTGACCACTATACAGAAGGACTTGCAGGAATGGGACCAGGTGCGCCTCTCATGGTTTGGAAGAGTGGGAGTGCTCAAGATGAACATCCTACCGAGGATCCTCTACCTGTTTCAAGCTATCCCCGCGACCATACCGGAGGCATTTTTTACCTCCCTTAGATCGATGGCCCTCCGATTCACATGGCAGAGACAGAAGGCCAGGATTCAACACGACGTGCTCACACTACCGAAGGTCAAGGGAGGCCTAGCTCTGCCAGATTTTAAGAGATACCATAGAGCCACTCACATCCAAAGGATAGTGGAGTGGTCTAAACAAGGAGTGGAGAAACTCTGGAAAGATGTGGAGTCTTCCCTGGTGGAGAGTCCGATGGCAGTCCTCCCTTGGCTGGACCCCCAACAAAGTAGGCAGCTAGCTGCTCCACACCCCCTAATCAAAGCGACCGTACGGGTATGGCAAGCTCTGGCGGTACCACTCTCGCTCACCTCCACGCCATCCCCAATGATGCCTCTTATACATAATGAGGTCTTCCCGCCAGGAAGGGAACCAAGAACGTTGGTCCAACTGCTGGGACAAGACATACCGAGGCTTTTCCACGCCATAGACAACGGCCGCATCAAATCACTAGAGACCATGACGGGGAACTCCAACCACCCATTCATGCTCCAATTCAGATACCGACAACTGAAAGGGCTCATACAAGAAACCACCCGAAACAATCACACTCTCAGACCCTTAACAACGTTTGAAGAGATATGCATGGACCCGGACCCGTTGCCGAGGGGCCTGTCAACGCTCTATGGAATGATCATGCGGTTGAGGAGGCTGCCACCCCCAAGCTTCATGGGGAAATGGGAAACAGTGTTAGGCACTACATTCACACCCAACCAATGGGACAAAATTTGCACCCTCTCACTACACTGCGCACCATCTAGCGGAACGCAAGAAACAGCATATAAAATACTGGCCCTTTGGTACCGCACCCCACTCCACACACACCTATACGACCCCACGAAGGACGACGTATGCTGGAGGTGCAACACGCACAAGGGAACACACCTCCACATATGGTGGGAATGCCCAATCATCCAACCATACTGGTCAACCATCCACACGATCATCAAAAGATTCACAGACTCCCCACCACCCATGAACCCCGCAACATTCCTCATCCATCACACCAAGGCGAAAGCATCAACATATAAAAAATCCTTAACGATACGGATACTTAATGTAGCCAAAAGCCTAATCCCCCTTTACTGGAAAAAACAATGTGCGCCCCCGCTGGGGACGTGGTACCAAAAAATGGAGGAGCTGAGAGCTCTAGAAGAGCTCTCCCTGCTGGCAGAAGGGAGGACCCAGACGTACATGACGATCTGGACACACTGGATACTGACCTCGACTAACGCTGACTTCCAGGACCTGCTGACGTGACTGCAGACACCTGAAGGGACAAACGACCACCTTGACTGAGGGAGTGACTACACAAACAAACAGGGAAAATCAACATCACAATAAATAAAACACCCCCCCCCCCTCTCCCCCCCCCACTCCCCCCCCACCGGTCCCCCCCTGGGGGAACCCGCGGACGGGAAGGCGACAAAGTAGAGAAGTTCATAAGACGTAGAGGCTCCAGACGGAGGGGCACCAGCTAAGCAAAGAAGGGAAAAGAGAGGGAAAGATAAGGGTAGCAAAGGGAGAAGGAAAAAAAACAAGAAGGGGATAGCCAAGAGTAAAAAGAGAGAATAAGAAAGGAGGGAAAGGAATGGGAAAGGAGTAAGGAAGTCAAGTATGAAGGAGACAAAGAGAATCAGACAGGAAAACAGGAAAAGGGACAGGGGTTCACAGTTAAGGATAAGACAAGGAGAAACAAACCTAACTTTGCACCCACGCTAAAGGCGGGAGTTAAAGACGGTACAAACCACCTCCACCCCAGCCAGATCAACAGGGGCATACCCCACTGCCACCAAAGATCTGAGAACTGAACGCGCAAAGCACACACAACACCCGGTTTCCCCCCCCATACGGTTGGTCAACACACACCACCTGCCTAGACACAAGACACCAACCACCTTTGTCACACTGGGTGATATACCATAGCCACAACAACCGTACGAGAGAGGGAAAACCCCATCCACACAAAGGTGTATAGGACCCAAGAGCCCAACTAGTATACGTCTTTGATCTGTTAGATGACGTGCATGTCACTATGTTGTTCACAATGATTATCTCATGTCTGAGACATGGACTGGGAAAGCCTTTTTCGGACCTGCGTGTCCGCGACAATGTTTTTCCTTTTTCTGCATAAAATGAAAAATCTTTGAATAAAAGAAATTTACAAAAAAAAAAAAATAAATAATAAAAAAATAAAAGATTGGCTTAAAAATTA
>OW240915.1:44206095-44332515 GCA_933207985.1 Pelobates cultripes | reverse complement strand
AGAATTTATTATTTAAGATTGTCTATTTTTATTTTATTTTTTTAACAAATTTGTTAGCAGTGGAAGAATACTTTTTTTTTTTTTTAGGCATCCAAGAGTAGATGAATCAACTTACCATAAACTATTATGGTCTAGCTAAATCATTAAAGAAACAACAACAACAACCCAGTCCTTTCACAAACCAGGAGTGAAACGAATGGCAATGAATGATATTGGGAATTTCTTTTTCTACAGGGTGGAGTATGCCATCATCAAGAGGTGTATTTTGGAACTGAACTAAAGTGAGCTGGTGTTAGTTGGTGTGTTACTTCAGCAGGTGCAACTACTACTGTGGTAATGGTGGTTTTAAAGAGACCTGTCTTCGCCTAGTGGGTCGTTGAAGAGATACCATGTGTTCTTGAAGACACTTTGAGATTTTGTGTGTAGGGATACTAGGATGTACACTATTCAGCCACAACATTAAAACCACCTGCTTAATATCACGCAGATCCCCCTTGTGGACTCCACAACACCACTCAACGTGTCCTGTGGTATCTGGCAAAGAGATATTAGCAGCAGATCCTTTAAGTTCTATAGGGGGGCATCCATGGATCGGATTTGTTGTTCAAGCACATTCCACGTATTCCCAAAAGGATTGATATCTGGAGAACTTGGAGGCCAAGGTAATACCTTAAACTCTGTCATGTTCCTCAAACCATTCCTGAACAACCTTTGCAGTGTGGTAGGGTGCATTATCCTGCTGAAAAAGGGGCCATGTCATCAGAGAATACCCTTGGCATGAAGACATGTGTGTGTCCTGCCTTCTTCCCATAGTGGATCCTGCTGCCATCTCTTCACCATGTAAACGATGCAGACACATCCGACCACCCACCTGATCTAAATTGATTCATTGCTCCATGGTCTATCCATCACTATCTGGCATTTGTCAAAGTCACTCAGATATTTTCTTGCCTATTTTTTCTACTTCCAACACATGAAATTGACCCTTCACTTGCTGCCCAATATATCCCAATCATTGACAGTTGCCATTGGATAGATATGATCAATGTTATTCACTTTACCAGTCAGTTATTTTAATGTTGTGGCTGATCAGTGTATGTGCCTTAGAACGATGGTGTTATAAAGTGGTCAAGTGAGAGAGAGAGACCCATTGAGATGTCTGGCTATGGTAATATTCATTTTAAATCAGACTCGGCTTCCACCATATGTTTAATACTTCTGATTTAAGCAAGTTGCCAAGATATATTAAATATATGGAAATATTAATTCTACAAGCTTTACATGCAGTGAACTCATCCTAAATGTCTGTAGTGTGTCAGACTGCATTCCAGCCACTTTTGTGCCCACGAGACACAGTTTGTTTAGAGTAGGGCAGGATTTGTCCCTGTTAATTCCTGCTCCCTTGAGAGACATTAGTCACAGGGAAGGCACATCTCCATAAAAATCAAAAGATGACAGATTCTGCTAAACCCAGGCAAGGAAGAGACAGGAAATGTATATTTATAGTGCAGGGAGTGGTAGATATCATCCACGCCAGTAATTGCAGGCCTTACCCATGTAATTATGGAACATTTTGGCATTGCTAGTTCACCACTGGCTAACTTTATCGTCCTGCTCTAAATAATTTTATTAATACGTTGCCTTGGTGACTGATCTCGCGTAATATATGTATCTGCATGTACGAATAGGAACACATAACTTTTGTGAAGTTTTACTTTTAGGAAAATCTTTCCCGTATCTGAATGGCTGTTTAAGGAAGGGCCGTCAAACTCGGCTGGCAGAGAATTGTAGGAGTTAAAGGCAATAACAGCTAATGGGCCACTGTTTGAAACAGCCACTTTCCATAGTGGGAGATTGTAGCTTCTTTCCTTCTAAAACACCTTTTTTTGCAGAAAAGATTGTCTAATTTAAAGTGCACCTGAAGAAAAAAAATATATATATAATAAAATTTTATATATATATATATATATATATAAACTTGGAAAAGATAGCACTCAAAGGGACTTGGAAATATAGAAAAAAATAAGACAACTTTTATTCAATAGATGCTTGCTAAAAAAAAAGTCAACGTTTCAGGTCACACTCGAACTTTCTTTTATCCCTTTGAGTGCTATCTTTTCCAAGTTTTTCTATAATTTTGCAGACCAGCACCGGGCCTGATATAACATACAATCTGGAGTGCAGGTAAATGGACTTTTTATTTATTTATTATTTATCTATCTATATAAATAAAAAGTCTGCAAAATTATAGAAAAACTTGGAAAAGATAGCACTCAAAGGGGTAGAAGAAAGTTCAAGTGTTAACTGAATCGTTGATTTTTTAATTTTTTAATTTTTTTTTAAGCAAGCATCTATTGAATAAAAGTTGTCTTATTTTTTTTCTATACTTTCATATATATAAACCGAATAAATATCTTCCTATAATGGTAATTCACAAAATTGTTAATTATCAGAAATTCAAAGTCAATATAAAACTTTTTCCAAAACCACTGAAATGGAGAAAATTTTCCAAATTATTCAAATATTTGTATTTCTTTTATTATGGCATAAAATTTTAAATACACTTTGTATTATCGATAATTCATACCATGTGAATAATGTTCAGTATCTGTACTCAATGAAGTGGTCTGGGTGCAGTGACCCGCTGGTAAAGCATGCGAGGTTAAACCACACTAAAGGCACTCTCGTGTGAGCAGCGTTTGATTTGCGCAACATGCCGATTTCCCACATGTGCGCTAACCTTCTATTACTTTATCATTTTCTGTTATCCATTGATCATTACAGACATACTGAGGCAATACAATGTTGCAGAGACTATATGTAAGGCCTTTATCTTGCAGTATTTCAAAAGAGATCTAAAATATCCACATAGAAGTGAAAACATTTTCTTTACATACAGCAGATGTAACAAAAATAGTGAATTAGTTTGCTTATAGCTACTAGTAAGGACTTTGCTGGTACATTTAGCAATGCAGCTTCATATAAATGCCGTATATAAAAATGTCTGGATATATAGACATAGTGTCATTAGGGCATGGGACAATAGGTCCCGCCTCCTTTTCATCTTAGGGCCCCCACCCACCGCTCATGGGTGGAGTCCGGGGGAAGGACAATAGGTCCTACCCCCACTGTCATTTAGTGCACCCACCCGCTGCTCATGGGTTGGGGCCAAGGGAGGACCTTTATCCTTCCCCATTGTCACTAGGACCCCTACCCGCCGCTAATGGGTGGGAGCTGGGGGGAGGACAATAAGTCCCCCACCCCCCCGTTTTATCTTAGGGCTCATGGGTGGGGGCTAGGGGTAGACACTAAGTTCCCCATTTAGTTTAGTGGCCCCCACTCATGGTGTACGGGTGGAGGCTCGGGGCGGGACACTGTCCCCCTGTTAATTGTTATAGGCATGTTATAGGCCACTGACTGCTCACTGTTTAGTAGACATGCCCCTACTTGCGGCATAGTGAGTAGGGGCAGATTAATTACTAATACGAAGTTGTTTTTTTGGTCCTTCAGCCTCTTGGTAGATAGCTCCCTAATACCGTGGGAATAAGAAAGCTATTTACTATGCGGCTGCAAGATGCAGCCGCGGCACGAATAGGATCGGAGTTTTAATCATTCAAATGAAATTCCGATACGAACAGAAACTACTGAATGCTATTCTAACACAAATTAACAAACTGTTCATTCTGTTAGGATGGAATTCGGTAGTTTCGCCGGTGTCCTATCTATATGACAGGACGCTGGGTAATAGTGAAAGGAAGCATCGCGAGATCTGGTGAGAATGGCGGGAAAATTCCTTTGACCGCGAGAAGTGGGTCAAAGCTGGTCAAGCGTAGGAAACCTCTATAAGACAAAGTAGGAACGACTTTTAAAGAAAACTAGAGCAGACATGAAGAAATGAAGAACAGATCCTGAGAGAGGGAGAGAAGAGGAAGCGATTGGGGAAAGGTAAGTTCAGTATGACAGTGCTGCTTTAAGTAAAAAAGGCTCTGAAAACCTTATACCTCCCTCCTCCCCTCATTCTGACTGTTAGATTGTAGCTATAAAGCTTCTTTAAGCTTGCTGACTGTGTGGGAGGAAAAAGAGGGACTACTATTTTCAGTCCATTTGCAGAAAACGAGTACAATACATGTACGAAAATGGTAGAGGTTGTGTCCATACCACAACTCACTAATTTTGTCCAAAAATAAATTCCTGAAATACAATTTCACATTCTATAGTTTAGTTCAAAGGTTGGTTTGAGGTTGGTCCCAAAACAAAAACACAAAACAAAAACAAACAACTAATAAAATGTTGAAATATGCGAACATTGAGGCGCGACATATATCCTCTATTGATGTCTGATTTGTTCCTAAAATTAATGGGAAATATTAAACTGTTATTTGATATGCCACATTTCCTATGCATATCAGATAACTAATGGGAAATATTGGATAATGAGCTAATGGGATAAATTAATGGGGAATATAAAACTGTTATCTGATATGCCACATTTCCTAAGCTCCCCTTGCAACAAGCAAGTTGGATTATGTACCATATAATGTGAAATTTTATTTCAGGAATATATTTTTGCACGGAGTTAGTGCACTCATGCCATGGATACGATCTCCATGTTTTTCGTATACTGGTGTTTTTAATTGGGTAAGTGTTAAGCCGTTGTGTCCAAAGCAGAACTCGTTAGGCCCATACATTCAGCTTTTGGATTTAGGTAATTGAGTTCAGAACATTTTTTTCTCTTCTCAACCATTTGCAGATATACAGAGAAATAGAATTAAGCACTGTCAAAACATTTTTTTCTATGGGGGTAAAATACAATACAGGACCATAAATAAATAACTGAGGTTTTATACCTACATTTTCTTTTATTGATTTGTTTTATTTTGGAGGGAAAAGGTTAATACCCGTTTATTCCAGTGTATAAAATACAACTGTAGGAAAAGTACCCGTTGCTGCTAAATTTTTTTATCTATATCAGTTGCCTTTCATGCTGTTGTTATTAAGTGTTCTTGCATAGCAAGACCACTTAATGTTATCTCACATATATATTATTATTATTATTATTATTATTATTATTATTAAGTGTTCTTGCATAGCAAGACCACTTAATGTTATTTCACATATATATTATTATTATTATTAAGTGTTCTTGCATAGCAAGACCACTTAATGTTATCTCACATATATATTATTCTTATTCTTATTGTAGCCAATTTACCACCCTAACTCCTCCCACAGTTTTTACACTACATAGACAGTAATATACCGAAACCTGCGGATTCTTCCCGATTGGATTGCTATTACTTTGTGGAACGTTTCGCCGAATGGTTCATGGAATATCGTCGTTTTTGTGGTGAAATTGGTCCTATAGGAATGAATGGCAAAATGTTCAAAACGAGAGTGGGAGCTGGCAAAAGCAGAAAAATCAGGACATGATTTCTAAACTGCCACCACTCCCTCATTTTCAAGCCCACCCAGGGCCGGACTGGCGCACCGGGATACCGGGAAATTTCCCGGTGGGCCGTCGGCACCTGGGGCCAGGCAGGCAGCTGGCTCACCTGCGGCCCCAGAGAGAGTGCTGATGGCAGCCGCAGGGGGAGCTGGCTGTTCTGTCTCTGCTCCCCCTCCCAGCGCACTAGAAAGAGACCGGGGCCGGAATATGACGTCATATTCCGGCCCGGTCTCATTAAGCGGCGCGCTGGGGAGGGGGAGCAGAGACAGAACAGCCAGCTCCCCCTGCGGCCGCCAGAAGAGCCAGCTCCCCCATGCGGCCACCATCAGAGCTCCCCACAGCCCCAGGTAGACATTGTGTGTGTGTGTCTGTGTCATTTGTGTGTGTGTGTGTGTGTGTGTGTCTGTCTGTGTCATGGTGTGTCTGTGTCATTGTGTGTGTCTGTGTGTCTATGTCTGTCATGGTGTGTGCGTCTGTGTCATGGTGTGTGTCTGTGTGTCTCTGTCTGTCATGGTGTGTGAGTCTGTGTCATGGTGTGTGTGTGTCAGTCTGTGTCATGCAATGTGTGTCTGTGTCATGGTGTGTGTGTCTCTGACTGTCATGGTGTGTGCGTCTGTCTGTGTCACGGTCTGTCTGTGTCATGGTGTGTGTGTTTGTCATGGTGTGTGTCTGTCTCTGTCATGTAATGTGTGTCTGTGTCACGGTGTGTGTGTGTCTGTGTCACGATCTCTCTGTGTCGTGGTGTGTGTCTGTGTGTCATGGTGTGTCTGTCTGTGTCGTGTGTGTCTGTGTCACAGTCTGTGTTATGGTGTGTGTGTCAAGTTGTGTGTGTCTTTTTTAAGGTGTGTGTCATGGTATGTGTGTGTCTCTGTCATGGTGTGTGTGTGTCTGTCTGTGTCATGGTGTGTCTGTCATGGTGTGTCTGTGTTTCTGTCTGTGTCACGGTGTGTATCTGTCATGGTATGTGTGTGTATGTGTGTTTTTACTCACTTTTTTTTTTTTCACGTCGTGCTGGTCTCCCCTCAACTGGCCCTGCCTCTACGGCTGAGATCATCAAGCTTGATGATCTCAGCCAATCCGCACTGACACAGGAAGCACCTCTAGTGACCGTCTGAGTGTCTGTCACTAGGAAGCAATGTAAACACTGCCTTTTCTCTAGAAAGTCAGTGTTTACATTGAAAAGCCTGCAGGGACAGGCTATAGACACCAGAGCCACTACGTTAAGCTGTGTGTGTGTGCGCGCCTGCTAGTGAGTGGGCTTGCTTGTGTGTGTGTGTAAGTGTGCCTGCTACTGAGTGAGCTTGTGTTTTTATTTTAATGACCTTATGTATATCAGTGAGATTGTTTGTCTATGAGGCTGTGTATCAATCAGCTTGTGTCAGTGAGATTGTCTGTGTCTGCATGTGAGTATGCTTACTGTATAATTAAAGATTTTACTCTGAAAGGACCAATATTTTATATTGGAAAAAGATATATATACATATATATATATATATATATATCTCAATCATCTAGGGTGGCAAGACATAGCCTTACATATTACATGTGACAATATATGGCGCAATGACTTATGGGGCTGGCATAGATTTTTTTTCCAGGGCTGCTTTGGAATCCCCAGTCTGGCCCTGAGCCCACCTACACAAATCTTATATCAAAACGTTCAGCTATCCCTGCTGCCACTAAAAAGGTCCACGGCTAAGCCATAGTCCTGATAGTTTTCACAATATGACCATTTGTTTGCAACTCACGCCGTCCATTGACATTCATTGAAACTCCACTCCAGCCAGCTCAAATTTGAAGGGCAATTTAATTCTAAGTGTATTTTTATATTAATATATGTACATATTAATATAAAAATACACTTAGTATGACATTATATATATGATATATAGACCTATATATATATAATTTAGGTCTAAATATTTTATATATATATATATACACATATATATAATTTTTTTTTTTATTAACTTTAAAGGGACACTATAGTCACCTGAACAACTTTAGCTTAATGAAGCAGTTTTGGTGTATAGAACATGCCCCTGCAGCCTCACTGCTCAATCCTCTGCCATTTAGGGGTTAAATCCCTTTGTTTATGAACCCTAGTCACACCTTCCTGCATGTGACTTGCACAGCCTTCCATAAACACTTCCTGTAAAGAGAGCCCTATTTAGGCTTTCTTTATTGCAAGTTCTGTTTAATTAAGATTTTCTTATCCCCTGCTATCTTAATAGCTTGCTAGACCCTGCAAGAGCCTCCTGTATGTGATTAAAGTTCAATTTAGAGATTGAGATACAATTATTTAAGGTAAATTACATCTGTTTGAAAGTGAAACCAGTTTTTTTTTTTCATGCGGGCTCTGTCAATCATAGCCAGGGGAGGTGTGGCTAGGGCTGCATAAACAGAAACAAAGTGATTTAACTCCTAAATGACAGTGAATTGAGCAGTGAAATTGCAGGGGAATGATCTATACACTAAAACTGCTTTATTTAGCTAAAGTAATTTAGGTGACTACAGTGTTCCTTTAACTTTAATTTTTTTTATTTTATTTTACACTAGCAGGGAGACTGCCTGTCAGCACAGGAAGTCCTAGTGTATGTCTGCCTGTCAGCGCAGGCAGACAGACACTAGGACACCAATTTGAGCTATAGTAGTTATCTTGTGTGCATCAATGAACCTTGGGCACCCATGTCCCTGACACCAAATCACCAGTTTTCCTTCCTTGCACCACTTTTGGTAGGTGCTAACCACTTCACACCGGGAACACCCCAAAAGACTTGCTGTTTTGGAGATGCTCTGACCCAGTTGTCTAGCCATCACTATTTGGCCCTTGTCAAAGTCACTTTTTGCATGCCCAGTTTTCCTGCTTCCAGCACGTGATATTCAAGAACTGACTGTTACCTTGCTGCTTATTATATCCCACCCATTGACAGGTACCATTGTAATGATACAATCAATGTTATTCATCTAACCTGTCAGTGGTTTTAATCTTGTGGCTAATTAGTGTACACCTTCTTAAAGGACTATTCCAGTTCATCTCTGGTCTCCCATCCAGGAGTAGTGAGCCAACCGTGCAGGCATTCTCACAAATTTATTGTGCGAGAGAGTTACCACAGCTTTTCCATTCATTTAAAATAAGGAATGAACTAATAAGAAACTAGCAATTTTCTTTCTATGGATGAATCTGATTCTTAGAGACGTGCACAACAGTTCTCCGGATGTCAGCAGATTCTAACAAACCCTCGAGTTTGCCTTGAAGCTAAGCATTTTGTTTACAGTGTTGCATCTAATGTTAATTGTTGTTTAAGTAGGTATTTATTATCGCCTGCCTCATGTGTGCTGAAATGATATAAATCAGTTCACAAGTTTGTTAAACGAAGGTATTAAGCGACATTAAATCCCTCTTTTTAGTGTACCAATTCCTTAGTGCACTGTGGAAACACAGCTGTGAATTCGTATGATTTAAAATTGAATGGAATTACCAACCATAAAAACAAACATTTAAGAGTAATTAAGAATTCCCTAGCAATGTAAAATGGTATTAGTTGTGACATTTACACAGCATAAAAAAAAAAAGTATAACAGTGCCTGAATAGGAGCAATACACAAGGTTCCTGCCAAATTTAGATGAATAAATAGCAAAACATATTTAGCTGGATTTAAATGGAAAGTATTAGAATGCGGAAGAAGATGGAAACAAAATATAATGTATTACAAACTTTGTCAGCAAGCATTCCCACTAAGCAGTATGCTAGACGTTTTAGTCTGCAGCTCCCATCACCATCAGCCAATCAATATATAACAATATATAAAAACTTATTTCGTTTACTCTAAGATCACATGAGCTCACGTTTAACATAATAACCTAGTAAAATAGGGTATAAAATAATCAATATACTGTAGAATTCAAAGTAAAGTTAAAATGTTAATGTCAAAACTTATGTAAAAATTGCTAAACCAAAAGATACAGCTGACAGGAAAGTCAAATTATTTTAACGCTGATGAGAAATGATCACTGCCAAATACTTTTCTAAAGGGGCACTATAGTCACCAAAATAAATTTAGCTTAATGAAGCAGTTTTGGTGTATAGAACATGCCCTTGCAGTCTCACTGCTCAATTCTCTGCCATTTAGGAGTTAAATCACTTTGTTTGTGTCTTACACAGCCTGCCTAAACACTTCGTGTAAAGAGTCATCTAATGTTTACACTTTCTTTATTGAAAATTATTTTTAATTTAGAATGTATTATCTCCTGCTCTGTTAATAGCTGGCTAGACCGTGCAGGAACCTCCTGTGTGTGATCAAAGTTCAATTTGCAGAGCAAGAAATAAAAACTTCTACAGCAAGTTAAAGTCTGATTGAAAGTGTAACTATTTTTTTAATGCAAGCTGTGTCAGTCACAGCCAGGGGAGGTGTGACTAGTGCTGCACAACAGAAACAAACGTGATTTAACTCCTAAATGGCAGAGAATTGAGCAGTGAAACTTTAGAGGTATGATACACAAACACTGCTTCATTATGCTAAAGTTGTTGTAGTGACTATAGTGCCTCTTTAAAGCCACAGTCGAGATATGTGTGAATATGTAAGTTAACAGCAAAAAGAAAAAAAATTATCAGGCTCCATTTTGCCCAGACTCCTAAATCACTGCGACTATAAGACAACCCCTCAGAGCGGTCAGTCAGCCAGCTGGAAATGTATGTTCAGAGCCCCCTGTGTAAATTTTCTTCAAGGTGTGTGCAGCACAAGTGCACATTGCATGCAAACCTGGTCTGATATCTCTCACAGACATGATTCTGCCTGTGATTTAAGCTGTGTATAAACTGATAGCAGAATGTGCAATAGTCTAGTTGACTTTCAGTAGAATCATTAGAACTCTAAATCATTGCTTTAGAATAAGAGGGCAGTTGATCTTTCTGTAGAGAATACATGCTTTCAAAATGCATGATTCACTTTCAAGCTCTCATATCTTATATGGTTATTCTCTAAACTCCAAGTTTTAGTAAGATAAAGATTGGAAGCACCATAAGCACAACATTGCACTGTAGCGTAGCCATTATGGTGCCAGGATTAGGGTTACTGTAAGTAGTCAATCTGTTTTAGAATGATTTAATTTTTTACCTCAGCAGACAGAAGCTCGCTGTCTCAGCTAAGCCCGGTGCAGAAGTATTAGCATGAGAAGTGAAGAAGCCACCGTAATTGGCTGAGAGCAGCAGCTTACAATCACTGACATCATCATTTTTTTTTCCAATAACAAGTTTTTATTGGTCTTTACAAGAACAATAATGCACAGCAGTGACAAGCGGATATGAGAGAGAGATATTGAACACATAGTCTTATTACAATACAGCGATCATTGTATGACTAACATTAGAAAGCAAAAAATGTTTAATTAATTAAAACATAATGTTGATTGGTATCGAAGGGAGGTTGGAGTGTCCATCGACAATGGCAACTGCAAAATGGTTTGAAAATAAATAGGTGTATTGCATATAACTCTCCGTTAAGCATTAACAACATGGTTACATTAGAAAGAATCCTCCCATTCAACGATTACGTTTATTAAAATAAATTAATAAAAATTTGCATTATTTTGTTTGTTACACATTTCCCTCAAACCTCAATATATCCAGCTATTTACATCCAACTGCTCACAATAATAGTTCCACACCAAGCTGACCTGTTAACTCCAAAAGAACTAGAACTGCTGAACGCTGCTGGAGAAAGTCTCACTTTGCATCTGACTTCCTCCACTATAAATTTATGCTGCGCTCCTACAGCGTGGCTCTTTCCGCTGCCAAAGTAAATTACTTTCACACCCTCATAAGCATAGGCGTGCACAGCCTATTGTATAAGGGTTGCACCCTAAAGCACAAACACACACGCCGTGTGTGTATATATATTTATATATATATACACACACACACACACATATACTGGTGTGTGTGTGGGCGCTGTGTGTGTGTGTGTGTGTAAGGGTGATGTATGTGTGTGGGTGATATTAGTGTGTGAGTGTGTGTATATGTAAGGGTGCTGTGTGTGTAAGGATGCTGTTAGTGGCGGGTCCTCTTCTGCCTCCCTCACTGCCTGTGGGCCGGTGAGAGGAGGCTTAGAGCAGAGCCAGCGATCCTGAGATCTCCCCTGACGGTCTCAATCCATAGGCATGCCGCGGGTATTAGGGTGTGCACACCCCGTGCGCACGCCTATGCTCATAAGTACACTGTCCCATCAACCCAAACACCAATTTCACACTTTTGATGCTCTTCTTCGACCTTTTAATCCCCCTCCTTCTACCACGTTGTCCACCATAAACTTTGCATCTCACTTCACTGAGATCTCTACAATCAAAGAAGAGATTGCTAATTTCTCTCCTTCCCTTACCAATACATCACCCAAACCCACTCCCTCCACCATTCTACACTCATTCGCACCTGCTACAGCAGAAGAGGTTTCTGCTCTGCTCCAGTCCTCCCGCCCCACCACCTTTTCCCTTGATCCTATTCCCTCATATCTCATCCGCACTTTGACTCCCTCTCTTGCTCTTCCTCTCACTAAAATTTTCAATCTCTCCTTTTCCCCCGGCATATTTCCCTCACCCTTCAAACATGCAATTGTAACCCCGATTCTGAAAAAGCCTTGACCCCAACTTCCCATCCAACTACCGCCCTATCTCGCTACTGCTATTTGCCTCCAAGATCCTCGAGAGAGTTGTGTACACCAGACTGACTGACTTTCTCAATCCAACTCTCTGCTTGACCCCCTTCAGTCTGGATTCCGCGCTGGGCATTCTGTCAAAATGTCTGTGACTAAAGTATCCAGCGATTTAATTCCTGCTAAATCTCACGGCCATTACTCTATCCTAATTCTCCTTGATCTTTCTGCTGCCTTTGATACTGTTGATCATCAACAGCTTCTCCGCATTCTCCATAATTTTGGTCAATGGGATACTGCTCTCTCCTGGTGCTCCTCCTACCTCTCTCAGCACTCTTTCAGTGTTTCTTTCTCTGACTCTGCCTCTTCCCCTCCCCCAACCACTCTCTGTAGGTGTCCCCCAAGGCTCTGTCCTTGGTCCCCTATTGTTTTCCATCTACACCGCCTCCCTTGGTAAACTCATCAGCTCCTTTAGTTTCTGTTATAATTTCTTTGCAGATGACACGCAAATCTACCTGTCCACTACTGATCTCTCTTTGCCCATCTTGACTCATGTCTCTGACTGCCTCTCTGCGATTTCCAACTGGATGGCTGCTCACTTCCTTAAACTCAACCTGTCCAAAACAGAACTTCTTGTCTTTCCTCCATCATGTGTTAACACTCCCGTGTCTATCTCCCTCCAAGTCAACGGCGCTACCATAACTTGTACCTCACAGGCTCGCTGCCTTGGTGTTCTTTTTAACTCCAACCTCTCCTTCACCTCTCATGTCCAATCAATCGGCAAATCCTGTCGCTTCTATCTCCATTTAACGCCGGATGCGGCTAAGGTGCTGGTCCATGCTGTTGTTCTCTCTTGACTACTGCAATCCTCTTCTCTGTGGTCTTACGTGTTCCCAAATGCACCGCTGCAATCTATAATGAAGGCTCATTTTCCTGTCTGCTCTGTCCCCACACCTCCCCGCTCTGTCAGTCCCTGCATTGGCTTCCAGTTAGATACAGGGCTCAATTTAAAATTCTGGTGCTTGCTTACAAGTCCCTACATAATGTTGCTACCTATCCTCCCTAATACACAAGTATGTCCCGTCGAGGCCTCTACGCTCTGCCAAAGAGCTACATATATCCTCTGTCCATACTGCCTCCAGGGCTGCACTTCCTCTGTGGAACTCCCTTCCCTTCTCTGTAAGGCTTTCACCCAGTCTCCACTCATTCCAAAAATCATTGAAAACTCACTTCTTAAAGAAAGCATATCAATTAAACTGTTTTCAATGTAAACGGTTTTTATCCACCCATCCCCCATGACTCCTCTCCTGCAACTGTCAAAATTACCTACTCAGTCCTCAGTGAACACTTTTCTAACAACTTACTTCATACCCCTACTTTTACCCTTTGTGTCACTATACCCTACTCCCTCTAGAATGTAAGCTCATTGAGCAGGACCCTCCACCTCTCTGTTCCTGTACGTCCAGATGTCTGGTTACAATTACATGTCTGTTAGTCCACCCATTGTACAGCGCTACGGAATCTGATGATGCTATAAAATAATAAAATAATAATAATAATAATAATAATAATACAGAGTCCATTCATTTCAGTTTTAAGGAACCATTTAAACTGGCCATAAATGGTCTAGGTATGGTTTTGTCGCAGGTCACAGGCAAGTCCATTTGCATTTACCTATTTGTCTGTGGACAAGTCTTCATGTTATCCATTGACCATAATTCATTCTATCCAATTTCAGCCCTGATAGTCCCTCTAGTTCTCACCTTCCATTCGTTTACCCTAAACTAACAAAAATGTATCTCTCTCTCTCTTCTGAAATCCCTGTAACTTCCTTCAAGCAAGCTATTATCACTCCCATCTCAAGGGTCTAAGTCACATGTATATTCTCCCCCCCAATACCTCCGTGACTTAGAGTTCCTCAAAGTTCTCTACTGGAACCCCTGCAGCTTTTATTTTAATAAAATAAATGCCACATCTTTAGGGATTCACATCTTTGACCACAATAAATCCAGCTATGCGTTTGGTTTTTACACATACTCAACATGTCATACAGGCTCATTATTCAATCTGCACCAAAGCTTCAGAGGTGACATCATGGGGAAGACATGATCTCAGTCTATCCAACTCTGGTATGAAAAACTGGGCACTAGAATGAAAATTTCATTGCCCACCAACCTCAGATGCTGTCAAGGTGGACATGACAAATCATTCTGCATGCAGAGTTAAGTTGATTGATAAACGTACTCCTTCCTGAATGTCTTCTTCATGAAAGTGTTAAGAAATGACTGATGATGATGGTTTTGCTATTAATACATACACAATTAGCAGTTTCACAAATGAGTCTGAAGCATGATTTAAAATTAGCCTTATTTCATGAAATACAAAAAAGTAAGCCAAGGCATATTTTGGGAAATATGTAAACGTGGACTTAAAGTAAGTAAAATGGAACACTAAATAATTCACTAAGATGGAGGACCAATGTGTCAACCAATTATAGCATTACATTCTGGGGTGCACATGATACATGTAAGCATATATACATGTGGCTTTGATATGTGACATCCTATCATTGTAGAATATTTGTTGAATATCATTGCTACAATATTTGTGAATTTCATTTCCCAAGATGCACAAGAAGTCTAAACACACTTTTGATGTACAAATGATCATCTAAATAATTATCCCATTTCAGACTGTGTATTTAGACTAGATACATTTGTATCAGCATACTGATATTCAGCTGTAACATTTAAACTTGTTACAGGTTGTCTGAAATCTAGCACATTTCTCTGCCTCCATCTATTGCTGTCTGTGAAATTTCTCCGACACGTGGGGGGCGATGACAGATTTACTTGCAGTTGTATTTACCCTTCTCAAATGTAGTGCTATGCAAATTTTCCAGGGTAAAATGTTAGGTAACTTGTAATATGCAACTCTTAAACTTTGACAAAACATTCACTGTACTCAGTCACTATGCTAAAATAACACAATATCAAAGCAAGCCAAGAATGTGCTAAATATGTGACATTTGGTTTTCATGTTCATAACCCAAAATCTCAATCACAAGCCAAAACAAATAAACTAACAACCCTGAATACTGGATTTTTATTGGAGATTTTAATAGCAGTTAATCATAGTGATCCCTTCCCTCCCTCACGACAGCTTCATTTGCTATATTTAGAGAGCATTGCCTGGGATATACCGGCCTGGCTGATGTTGAGGGCTTGAAGTGACACTTACATGGTGGCAGTGAAATTTACAAAGATTACCCAATGCTCCATACTGAACCAAAAAATTCTGGGGCAGAACGGGACATTTGAAGCAATCACCAGTCTAATTTTCAAATGATTATTTAAAATTTAACCCTAAGCACAAAAAAGTATTCCCTTTTTTTTTTTTTTTTTTATTGTTACAAATTAGACATTATGCTAGAAAATCTGATATGATTTTAAAAAAAAAACACACAGAGACTTGGCTTCTCAGATTGTTTTCTACACTATAAATAAATTAAAAAATCACAAATGTCAGTGCAATGAAATCAAATAACAATGGGGAAAATTAAATGCATGAATGTAAGACGGGGACATTGACTGTTTATTTAGACTATTATTATTGTGTCTCCGAATTATCCTACAGCCCATAGAATGTCGGCCCGTGTACTGGCTTTTCTGGCTGGGAATTTTGAGATGAACATGCAGCGAGATCTTGGTTAACATTTGCTCACATTTTGTTCTCTGAGAAAGACAAAAAAATAACTGTTTTTTAAAATGACTTATTAAAAAAAAAAAATACTAACCGCATCTGGATAAGCTGCCTACACGTGTTTTTATGAAATGTTTAGTAGGATAAATAGGCAGTATTTAAAGAGTGGAAAGGGGTTTTGGGAGAGAGAGAAAAATAGATTAGACCTTCCCAGCTTACTTACCGATAGATGTTACCAGCTCTGTAGAATTTGTTCAGTTTGTGTAATGGTTCTAGAAATGTTTAGTAAGTACAGGGTTTGGAGTTTATTATGGATGAGCACTCCAACATACTGTATATCAGTTATGACATTCCTTGTTTTGGATTTAGTGAGTTGTATTTCACAATCAATGAGGGTTTTATGTGTCAATATGGTTTAAAGGATAGCTGACAAGTATTAGGATCAAATATGTATAATAAACAAATCAAACAATATGCAAAACATTATTAACCCCTTAAGGACCAAACGTCTGGAATAAAAGGGAATCATGACATGTCACACATGTCATGTGTCCTTAAGGGGTTAAAGGCCTAATTAGAAAGAAAACCTAGACAAAATAGACTGAGACACCTGGACATGCTGCTTACACCCAGCAGCCCACGATCCAAAGGTCTAAGTCAAGGCCCTTGATGGAGATCAAGTTGGAGGGGTATGTATAGAGGTTGTGAACCTAGTTTAGAAAAAGTTAGTCAAAGAAACTAAATTCAGGACTCTAAATAGAGAGGGCCAGCATTTTTGATCAAAATCTTTGAAAGCATATACACCTAAAATCAGTGCAGGAGTGTAATTGCATTTTTTGTCTGGAGTCCGCAACAGCTGCTACTGTGACTTTAACACTTTAAACAGATTTCCTATCACAAAGTCCAGTTGCCAATGGTGTAGGGTCTTGGGAAGGAAAGACTGAAGACATTTGGATATGATTTTTTGTAAGTAACTTTAGGTGAGTATTCAGTGACAAGAAAAACAAGTAGAACATTATGATCAATACAGGAGGACCACAGTCCAACATCAATGGAAGTTGAATTAAAAGCCATGTATTGGTGATGGCGAGATCCTTTCATACCATACAGGCTTCCAGGGATGAGTCACACAAACTTTGATGGTGAAGACTCATTTTAGCTGTGTACTGGACAGTAAATTTAATTATGTTATCAATGAGTAGTTTGCAAATGGGTGTGAATTTTCTGTGATGGGATGTGATTGTTGCTAAATAGTCTTTAAAGAACATACATGTAAAAAATTATCTTTGCCTGGAATATTGAGGAGTGTTGTAGGCCTCAGATGGTCTCTGAAGGAGGGCAAACCAAGGCGTCAAGGGGCTGTAGTGCTCCCTGCGTGAGGATGGCCAGGGAACCTGTTAATGGGCAGATATGCCCAGAAAAATGCATTGCCTGTGTCATTGCTGACAACCTATCAGGGGCCCGCTCACATTAAAATTCCACAGGCCTGAATGTTGGGAGGTATGGGAAACTGGCACCTGCAGGCAGGGCCGGCGCTACCTGTTAGGCAGACTAGGCAGCCGCCTAGGGCACCCCTTGTGAATGGGTGCCGCCAGGAGCGCCGGCCCCCCTCATGCTGCAGCCGCCCGAGCGCTCTGTAGAGAGCCTCAGGTGGCTGCAGCTTTGCCCGGGCTGGTGCGTCCATGAAAGCGCACCGCCGGGCACAGCATGAGGAGAGGGGCTGACAGCCTGGAGGGAAGCGCTCAGCGCTCCCTCCTGTCACTCCCTCACTGTAGTGTGGCCGAGCTCTGTATGGTCCGCGGGTACAGGGAGCATCTGTCTCCTGTACCCGGCCGGACTAACACTGAGTGTGCACTTCCTTTTAGTCCGGCCAGGTACAGGAAACAAAAGCTCCCTGTACCCGCGGACCATACAGGGCTCGGCCTGCTACAACAGAGGTAGGGGAGGGGGGGAGAAATAAATTGACAGGGGAATAAATTGACGGGGAGAAATAAATTGACAGGGGAAAGAAATAAATTGACAGGGAGGGGGGGGAGAAAGAAATTGACAGGAGGGGAGAGAAATAAATTGACGGGGAGAGAACTAAATTGACAGGAGGGGAGAGAAATAAATTGACAGGGGGAGTAAAAAAGAAATTGACAGGAATGGGGGGGAGAAAGAATTTGACAGGGGGGAGAAAGAAATTGACAGGAGGGGAGAAAGAAATTAAATTGGACAGGAGGAGAGAAATAAATTGACAGGGAGAAAGAAATTTACAGGAATGGGGAGAAAGAAATTGACGGGGAGAAAGAAATTGACAGGGAGGGGGGAGAAAGAAATTGACAGGGGGGAGAGAAAGAAATTGACAGGGAGGGGGGGAGAGAAAGAAATTGACAGGGGAGGGAGGGGGAATGAGAGAGACAAGGGAGGGGGGGAGAAGAGAGTGACAAGGGAGGGGGGAGAGATTGGCATCCATCACACACACACACACAGACAATCACACACAATGCACCCCTTGCACACACAATGCATTACACACAGAGACACACACACACACAAGCAATGCAACCCTTACACACACAGAAACAGACAATGCATTCCTTACACACACTCAATGCACCCCTTACAGACACACACACTGCATCCCGTACATACACAGAAACACACCTTGCAGCCCTTACACATACAAACACAGATTCACACAATGCATTCCTCACACACATATCAGGACATCCCCTACACACTCCACCCTCTGTGAACAAACTCATTGGTGGACATGAAGGTGGACCCTGGGACCCAGACAGTGAGCTGTGTAAAGGGCCCCCAAAAAATGGAGCTGCTTCCCGTTCTCCCAGAACATTGATTTTTGTGACCACAGTTACAAACAGCCTCCAGAGATCCTGTTCTACACCAGACCAGTGGAGCCAGACTGCAGCCAGAGCCCATCCTCATCTGGTTGTAAGTAGGCAATCTAGTGTATTATTAGTGACACTAATCTCTAATTTACCTCACATTAAAGGGACACTATAGTCCCCAGAACCACTGTAGTTCTGGTGTCTATAGCCTGTCCCTGCAGCCCTTTTAATGTAAACACGGCGGCACTGCAGCACTGGCATTAGTTAACATGGAAGATCATATGGGTGGGGCATTGTGATGTCACATGGGGGGGCGGCAAACTTTACTTTTGCCTCGGGCGGCAAAAATCCTTGCACCGGCCCTGCCTGCAGGACATTGGAACTCTGCTCGCTTATTAGGACCTCAACACCCTTTCTATGGCCGTCTTATTTAAAAAAAAATTATTATAATTCCTTTCCCTGTACTTTTTGCAGAACAGCCAAATATCAATTCTGTGCAAAATTAACATCTGTCATCAGATTGCACTGCATTCTGGCAACACACATTCTTTGATTCTCATATTGCAGGCAGAGTCTCCCTCTCTGCTTCAGTGCAGCCCTTCTGCCTCCCTATCCCTCCCCACCTCCACATTTAATATGTTTTTAGGTTTCCTCCCCATCTCCTTCCCACTCCCCCTCTCCTTGCGCTCTGAGCTGGTTAAACACTCCAATCAAAGGCTTGCCTATGTTTAATACATTATCAAAATGATACATAAAGAACAGTGACACGGCTGAAAATGCAAGTACCCATTTAACGAATTTCTTTGTATTTCAGAATTTTCATCATAATCAAATTAACATTATAAACATCTGTATATGAACGGAGTGGGTTGTTTTGATTGTTAGGATGTAACACAAATTAAACGTCTTTCAAGTTTGTTTTGTGACGAAACAGACTAATAGGTCACCCGTAAAAAGTATTTGTTTTCAGATTTAACAATAATAAGATAAAATGCTGCATATTTTAAGGGCTTTCTTCTTTTATTTGATAATTTATGAGCTGTAGGGACAAGTCTCGAAATACTCCCCAACTAAGCTACCTTGCTCTTTGACTCTGATGATGAATAATAAATAATTAGAAATCCACGTTTGCAGACAAAGAATGAAGATATATATCCTTGGGGTTTAGCTCTCGCTGTCTTTTTCCTAAATTGACATCGGCATGCTGGTTTTAGAAGTAAAGATCACAGCTGGAAGAGGAAATTATGAGCTGTACACGTTAATGTAAGCTGCTCATTAGCTACTGGATTTAAACATTTCATTCTGAGAATCAATTTAATCTTTAGACAGAAAGTTACATGTAAAACCAATCTGCCTATATGCTCGGACCATAAGATGTAAATTCTGCAACATTCAGTTGTGGCATCCAACTTTAATAAGCAATATATAAACACCCTTTCAATCAAAGAATTTAAAGTAAGGCAGATTACTATGGAACTGAAAAAATATGAAGAACATATGGGTTTGATGTTGTAAACACTGTAAGATGTCTTTGCATCCACAGCATTTGAATTAATATTATAATGAAAAACACAAGTATTTAGAATGATAATGGTCATACTTTGCTTGCTCAGAGCTCCGTCCCGCCCTCCCCCCTATGGAGGCAAGCAGAGTTAAAAGACTGTACCAGTCTAGTAATAATCAGGAATGGTTAATAGCCTTCATAAAAAATAGTAATTAAATTTACAGATTTCAAAAGAATGCATTTTTCCATGGAAATGTTTTTCTTTTTTTTTTTGGATTTTATTTTTTTGGAGCCACTTCAGATTTTTTTTTTTAAGACTAAACAAATTGATCACAAAGTTCTTGTTTCCTAAAGTGAGTGATGTACATTGTGTAATGTTTAGACCACTGTATTTCCCGTGTATCATCATACATAGCAAAGTAGTGCTGAACTAAGGCTAACGTTTTATGTGTATGTGGATACATTCTGCTTACTTAGAGAATTTTCTGCTTATTTAAAGCATTTTTCAGAAAAACACGCATGATCGTGCCTACTAAAATTTGTCACAGAATTGAGCTTGCACTAACTAACAGGCTTTTCTGAGAGTGTCCACGGATCAGATGCAGAAGATTTCGAGCTTTTAAATCTCTATCATTAGTAGGGAGGTCGGGAGTGCGCAACCAGTGGACCCCAGGAAAGAAGTTAAACTGTTCTATAAAACTTTGAATACTTGCAATGTGGAGATAATAAGGCAATCCTGGCACACAACCACAGCAGCACCCTGTAGTAGTTATGGTGCTTGGAGTGTTCCTTTAAGAGTGATTCGGCATTCTTGAATTCTGCATATGCACTACAAATATTTGGGATGCATTAAAACGAAGGACAGAGAGGAAGAATACATGACGGTGACCTGTGTAACAAAAATAATGTCATTGAGTCCTGGCATCTTTATAAAAAAAACTTGAGAATAATGGTCAGGTTTGGAAATGTCTGCAGGATCGCATGATATATACATACATACAGACAAGGGAAAAAGAAAGTACACCCTCTTCGAATTCCTTAGCAGGTTTTAAAATTAGGTAAATACAACCTCAAATGAACAACAACACATGATATATTTTACAGTTTTTTGATTTATTTAACAAAAATAAAGCCAAAACGGAGAAGCCATGTGTGAAAAACTAAGTACAACCTTACTGCTTCCATAGGAATCAGAAGGCTAAGAAGCAGACAGGTGCTGCTAATCAATTGCCCTTCATTACTCATCAGAAATGTGACCACCTCTATAAAAGCCCAAGTTCTAGCAGTTTGCTTGTCTGGAGCATTCAGGTGTGTGTAAACGTAATGCCAAGGAGGAAAGCAATTGTTTCTGCCCATCAAACTGGGAAGGCTTATAAAACTATTTCCAAACAATTTAAAGTCTATCATTCTACAGTGAGAAAGATTATTAAAAATTGGAAAACATTCAAGACAGTTGCCAATCTTCCCAGGAGTTGACGTCGTAGAAATTTCACCCCAAGGTCAGACCATGCAACTCTCAGAGAAATTGCAATGAATCCAAGAGTTACATCTCAGACTCTACAGGCCTCAGAATGTTAAATGCAATCAAAGATAGTTCTCAACAGAACTAGACAATGAATGTGTACAAAGGAACTCTGCGCCACAACATTTCATCAAGGATACTTTGTAAAGAAGAACTAATATTTTGGAGCTGATAACTAAATATATATAATTTATTAAAAACTGTGTTAAATTCCCAAGATCTGTGAAATCAAAAATGATTAAATTTGAAGAACTAGTGTCATTGTGTAAGGCCAGTTCATGACAGTACAATTTGAAAAAAGACCATACAAAAGTTCATGACAGTACAATTTGAAAAAAGGCCATACAAAAGTTCATGACAGTACAATTTGAAAAAAGACCATACAAAAGTTCATGACAGTACAATTAGAAAAAGACAGAACAAGTATGGTTTGTTTGGAAGGGTTGCCAAGAGAAATACTTTTCTCTCTAAAAAAAATATGGCAGGCTGGCTTAGGTTTGCAAAGTTGCATCTGAACAAATCACAAGACTTCTTGAACAATATCCTTTGGACAAAAAAGACCAAAGTGGAGATGTTTGGCCATAATGCACAGCGCCACCTTTTTTTACGAAAAAACACACACAGGATATTAGCACACCTTATACCAACTGTCAAGCACGGAGGTGGAGGGATGATGATTTGGGCTTGTATTGCAGCCATAGAACTTTGGAACCTTACGCTGAGTTTGATCACGAACTCCTCTTTATACCAAAGTATTTTAAAGTCAAATGTGAGGCCATCAGTCCTGAAAGCTAAAGCTTTGCCGAAATTGGCTCATGTAACAGGACAAGGATTCTAAGCACACCAGCAAATCTACAACAGAAAAGAATCAAGGTGTTTCAATGGCCCAGTCAAAGTTCAGACCTCAACTTGATTGAAATGCTGTGGCAGGACCTTAAGAGGGCTGTGCATAAACAAATGCCAGCAAACCTCAATTACGCAATGGTGTAAAGAAAAGTTCTCTACAACAATTTAAGATACCGATAAAGTCATATAGAAAACAATTACCTTACGTTATTGCTGATAAAGGTGGTTCTACAATCTATTGAATCATAAGGTGTACTTAGTTTTTCACACATGGCTTCTCCATTTTGGCTTTATTTTTGTTTAAGAAATCATGACACGGTGTCATATGTCATGTTGTTCATCTTAGGTTGTATTTACCTAATTTTAAAACCGGCTAAGAAACAGATGATTGTTATTATGTCCTGATATGTAAAACCATAGCATTCAAATCGGGTGTATTTTTTAAAAATATTAAATGGCCAGCCTGTTAGTTTAAGTGTGTTCAGGCTCTGTACTGTTCAATATGATACACAAATGTGAATCATGGAGTCTAAATCTCAGTGCAGTACAGGGATCTACATGTCCCAGGCTTTCTAAGATCGTAGGAGTTACAATCCCCGGTTGAAGCCACCATTTGAAGTTGTTGCCATTATTTCCCTCTCTTATAATGATATGCTGAAGGAGGGGCATATCTTCACCATGATGTATTTAAAAGAGGGGTGAGCTTATACCTGCAAACTAAAGTGTTTTAGGGTACAGGAATGTCCGTTTAAAGTTTTCTATAGTCTACAATATATATAGGATGTTGTCACTCCACAAGATTACAATAGTGGATGAATTCAGTAAGTAGGCCATCTTTATAATATGAATATCATAAGGCAGATCAATGTAGTGCATGGATGTCAGAATATAACTCACTTGCTATTTCCTAAACTGGAGCATTCTTGTTGAGAGCCCCTCGGAAGTACTCAGAAGTCTAAATCAACCTTTCAATCCCAATAACATACCTGACAACTTCCTTTTCCAAGTGGGACGCACGCGGGTGGTTGTAAAAGAGGGCAGGCCAGTGATGCAAATCTAGTAACTGACCCACCCAAATAGGCAGACCTGCACAGAACCCTAAAATCTGAACTGGCCTGCCTAAAAAGGAACGATTGGAAGGCATGAAATACTGAGAAAAACAATGCTTTTGCGGTATCTCTACTGCTTGATGGATTAATCATCACAAAAGTACACCGCACACAGAGAAAAAGAAAAAACATAAAGTGTCCTACGGGAGAGAATACTTTGCCCTAAAACCTGCACTCATCTAAAGTGAATTACTGTACATTTACAAACATGACAGTAATGTTTTATGGCAGTGGACAACACAAATTGTTTTAACATTCTATTTCTATTTACATTAACAACCTACCAGAAATTACTTTTGTTATTACTGCAACATCACAAATCGAAAAGGTATTTGCCAGATGTATTTCCAACACCAAAAAGCAGACAAATGTCACTTAGCACAACAAAATCCTCATAGAAAATTGTGGTTCTGATGCTTTATTGCGTTTTGTTTAGACAAATTGGTACTTAAAGTCTGGAAGGGATTTTAAATATATATATATATATTTTTTTTTTCCACTTTTTACTTTATGAGAAATGCAATAATGGCATGTGTTACTTTCTTTTTATATGTGTTTTACAAATATAGAAATACAGAAATATAAACAGAGCTGAACAGTTACTTACGATATTAAAAATCTGAATTATCAAACTTAAAATCATGTTTTTTTTTGCATAATTTAGATGTTTTAAAAACAAATTTACAATATTTATGTTAGTGCTTTTTTTCTGGAACTAAATTACTACAAAGAAAAGGAAATTTACAAAAGTACAGATTCCCAAGAGTACTCGATAAAGTATAATAATTATGTACTCTGTGTTCCATAAAGAATATATAGAAAAAAACAAAACAAGTATACTATGTATAAACTAAAGTTTGGTAACATGTTTAAAGTATTTATATATATTTATTCATTTTTTACCTGTAGTATGACCAGAATTCTAAATCTTGAGTATAAAAGTAAAAATATCTTCAACCTGTTATCTAACTGTAATGTGTTGCAATGTTTAGAAATATACTAAACAATAGAGTAAATTAAGTCACACGCTGACTGGAATAAATCTAGAGCCAAATCACCTACCTTAATTGATTGAGTTAACTAATGTCACCACATATATTATTATTATTATTATTAATAATAGTATCGATTTAACAAATAACAATAAAATACCAGCCAAATAATAGTCAGGGATTTCAGTTGGGATTGTGAAAGTAGTAAGCCACTTGAAATCAATGTTACATACAATAGAGTGACTTCAAAAATATTTTTAATCACCTAGACAGGGAATGTTGCAAAATGTGCTGCTTTTAATATTAGATTTAAATTAAAATTAAATGGGACTTCGGATTCTAAAAAGTAACTGTGTATCCACAGTTCACAAATCCATTTCTTTTAAAGGGCCACTATAACATACTCGTTTTCCTGGCTCCATAGGGTCCTTGGGTCCCCATCACCCTCATGGTTCCACTGCCGCACGCGCATTCAGCCAGTCTCAATGCTTTCCTATGGACGCTGGCGTCTTCTCACTGTGAAAATCACAGTGAGAAGCGCGGAAGCGCCTCTAGCATCTGTCAATGAGACAGCCACTAAAAGCTGGATTAACCCTAAAGTAAACATAGCAGTCTCTCTGAAAATGCTATGTTTAAAGCAGAAATGGTGAATCCTAGGTGGACCAGGCACCCAGAACACTTCGTTAAGCTGAAGGTGTCTGGGTGCCTATAGTGGTCCTTTAAAGGTCCATAAACTTTACTGATATGGAGGTTGATATCTAGGGGGTAGACACGGTACTCATTGACATGAAATTAAAAAAAATTAACAAAAAATACCCGAAACCAATCGTCAGGAGATTATGACAGCATGGCAATCAAAGAGCGTTATCAACAGAACCAGACAAGAAATTGTTGCAAAGGAACTCTGTCACAACATTTCATCAAGGATTCTTTGTAAAGAACTAATATTTTGGAGCTAATAACTAAATATACACTTTATTAAAAACAGCGCTAAATTCCAAAGAACGGTAAAGTTAAAAATTATTCAATTTGAATAAATGGGGCCATGGTTTAAGGCCAGTTCAAAATAGGGTTGGTGAAAATAGTGACAGCAGGGTAATAGTGATAAATGTGTGATGCAAGTGTGAGCTACACTACATACTGATACAGTGACTTTGGAGGGAGTTGTGTTTATCACTGTGTTACTTGTGGTAACATGACACTACATTGTTGTTGTATTTAGTACTTTGAAATTTGTGGAGATATTTCTACAAGGATTGCACTTACTTACTTATATTTTTATTAGTGGGTAGTCAACACATTGTTAAACACAGATCTGCACACACCAGTCAAGCCACAGGACTTGCTTTTCCCACAGAAATCTCAGATTTGCAGTGATGTTACTATCGCAAGGGATTCTGGTTGGGTATATGAAAATTAGTTTGACAAAGAATCACCTTTTTGCCTAGGTATGTTTAATATAACATAAGTGAGTTTACGGAAACACCCCCAAGCATCATAAGCTTCACTGCCTGCTTTTGGGATTAGGGTGCAAAGATGGCCCAGGTGCAGTCCCACCATGAAATGTGAGTGCATTTTTATATTAGAACATAAGCCACATCTTTGTTTACCTGCATATTACACTATACTGGAATCTCTTCTGTCTGCATATTATAAATGACAGACTATCCTCCATCGGACCAAGACACTATGCACCATTTCCAAAGGCGTGGATCACATCACCCGCGCGCTTTTAAGTAGAGCTTACTGGAAGCTCTATATACTGTGAGTGCATTTCATCTTTTTTCCTTTTCTACATACCACCAATTTACTACACTATATAGTCTCACTTTTTATGTTCGTTTCAGAACAACACATTGTTCATAATTGGCCTACTCCAAGGTGCTGTTCCCTCCACCTGTATACAATAAAAATTATACGTTTAGGGATGTTAACTAAATACATATAGTATTCTGTATATCCTATATAGTAAACTAACTGAATAGTCACCAATTGTTTCACGAAAATAAAGTGTGGCCACATTACGTGAAATGACCCATTTTTACTGTGGAAATATCCATTGTCCATATCATATAATATGTGTTTCATTTAACCCATTTATTAGGATTGTATGTACTCATTTTCATGTGTGTTTTACTGCTAAATGTGTTGTATATATTGATTTTATGTTACCCATGCTACCATACAGCACGAACAAGTAACCCAATAAGGTCTGAAATATTCCTCTCACTTCACTCTGTTCGTCTAAATTAAATTTAGTTTATACATAGCAAATGTTTTTGCTAGAACACACCAGAATGTAATTATTTCAATTTATTGGGCATTCTTGTGAATTCTTTCTTCTCTTCTAATGAAGATGTACATATTTTAAGTGATGATTTGTTCGCGCTATCAGATATTTCAGTTTAATTACTTTTTCATGTGCCATATGGTTGCGATTTCATTTTAGGCAAATTCACTCACACAATAACCTGATTATTTTTGAAAGTATGCTACACCTCTGCTTTTTCATTTTTCTCACATTTTACACCTCAGCTGAAAGGGACACAGCAAATTTCGGAGAGCTTGAGTGCTGCCAAAAGTTTCAAAAAATTTTTTTTTTTTTAAATATAATGATTTCTACAGCTACAAAGAATTTATACTTCCCCTTAATTTGTGTCACCCAAAGAAATTGTAGAATACATGACATATGGAATTATTCGCAACACACAGCTGGTTTCTGCCAAAATATAAGATCTGCCACATTGAGATAATTTCTGCCATGGCTTAAATAAGATTGAACCTGACGGTATAGAGAAGTGATATTCTGGCACTTGTATACCATGAAACTGTGACAATAAAAGAGAGAAAAAGGCAACTGCTTCTCAGAAATGACTCCTTAGCTTGGGCAAGTTAACCCCAAGCTAACAGGCTGTCAAATTTAAGCTTTGATCACTGAAATAGTAAGGTGTAATGTGATATACTTATTGATTCTTTTCAGTCATGCTCAACAATATAGTTTTTTTTTAATGTTTTGCAGTTCTTTTGTCTCAGCTGTCAAAGAAACAGATGGAAAATGGACATCGTTAAACATTTAAACAGGTTATCTATTTTTATACTGTGGCGTGTAATTAATTATGTGTGTGTAGTTTTAAATAAGTTGCATGTTTAGTTTGTGGCTTTCTTGTTCGACTCTATTAATATCATCTATATGCATATCTTTTTAGCGGCTAAAGTTTTTTTGTCAAGCATAGAAACATAGAATGTGACGGCAGATAAGAACCATTCGGCCCATCTAGTCTGCCCAATATTTCAAAATACTTTTAATTAGTCCCTGGCCTTATCTTATAGTTAGGATAGCCTTATGCCTATCCCACGCATGCTTAAACTCCCTCACTGTGTTAACCTCTACCACTTCAGCTGGAAGGCTATTTCATGCATCCACTACCCTCACAGTAAAGTAATACTTCCTGATATTATTTTTAAACCTTTGCCCCTCTAATTTAAGACTATGCCCTCTTGTTGTGGTAGTTTTTCTTCTTTAAAATATAGTCTCCTCCTTTACTGCATTGATTCCCTTTATATATTTACATTTTTTTTATCATATCCCCCCTGTCTCGTCTTTCCTCCAAGCTATACATGTTAAGTTCCTTTAACCTTTCCTGGTAAGTTTTATCCCGCAATCCATGAACCAGTTTAGTAGCCCTTCTCTAAACTCTCTCTAAAGTCAATGGAAGCAATAACTGATAAAGACTTAACTTTGGAGAAATATGAACGAAGAGTCCATATTCTAGTTCTACCCCATTAACCTGAACTAGAATATTCCAGAAAGCACTTTAATCTCACACTGCTATTTTTCAAATTCTGCACAGCTGAAGCCTAGTAATGTTTTTTGCTCAGGGCATTGTCGCCAAATAGTCAACCTAGCCATTGCACAATCGATTACCTGTTCCAAATGGCAACACGCTCTTTCTGAAGTACCAAAAACCATCTATTATCAACTGCATAGGTCAGAATATGGTATCTGCTATTTTTACAAACTTTTTTTATCCTGGCTGCGCTTAGCACAACAGAACTGTTAACAGCAATAAACATTCTAACTGGATTTGGTTAACCACTAATTGATTCAGAAAATGTCCCATTTCGTTTAATGCTACAGTTATTTGAAGTTGAAATAAAAACTAACTTGAATTAATGTAAGACAGAAGAATGCGTTGTTTCTAGAGTCCGAGGCAGCAGCTCGTCCTTAGATATCAATGCATTCAACCCCATAAATTGTCGGAACCCGTTCTTAAAAAGTTCAAAGAATCAATACGAGTCATTGTTAGTAATTGAAGATGCAATGTTCCCATACACCATTATTGTAACAGTGAGTCACACACATCTAACCAAACTCCCATTAAAGGGCAGTAGACATCGATGACCCTTGCACATTGCAGGAATTACACGGAAATCGGTTAACAAGAGGACGTAGACTCATTCTTACAAAAGGGGTTATTCAAGAAAAACGTAGATAAGGAAAATGCTTCTTGTATTATGCAGATCTATTTAACAATTCTGTACAGTGATAACTGTTCGTGAGATCTAGAAATAACAGTACACATCTATACATCTGTTTCTGTATAATAAGCAGTCTTTCATCTATGATCTCTATGTACTAAGGACTGAAAAATACAGAGAGCTTGTTTATCGTTTAAATATAAAAAAAAAGTCTTGAAAAAAGTCCACGGGGGATTGAAACGCCGACCTTAATGTGTGCCACTTTTACACAATTAAAGAATATTGGTTGCACAAAATACGAAGTTCTCTGAATGCACTTTTCTGGAAAAAGTACACTTTGGCATAAAGTCTGCACAGAGGCAAGTACAAGACGGGATATATATAAATATATACAGACAAACTAACTCTCCCATGTGTTTGGGATGCTGTAGGGTTCTGAATGTTCTGTATATTCTATATTTATTATTTACTTTCCAGATTTTAGCCATAGTTTTACTGCTGATTTTTATTAATTTTTTCTACTTCATATCCCAGGAAGGTGATGGGGAGCACGGGACACCGGTTTTTCGAAGCCCTTCACCCCTCATAAGAGTACGGATATTAGTTACTTCAATTATTAATTTTGCTTATATTTACTCAAAACTGATATATGTGTATAGTGTATACATGCACACAGAATTACCCACTAAATAAGTACTGCCAGGAACGCAAAGTGAATTTCAAATTTAAGGAAAAAAATAGTTGAACAGGAAAAAAATTCTTCTAGTTTTGCTAATTTGACCTTAAATTTGAAGTTCACTTTGAATTCACAACAATTTTCACTTTAGTACATATATGTACATATATGTGAAGATAGCAAAAATACCTGATATTTTCTAAAAACATATAGGTTCCCATATAATAACATTATTGTATTAGTTGAATATTATATTGTGTTAAGATCTCACACAAATGATGGAACAGTAGTCATCATCCATCAGCCATACTTCATCCAACACTAATAGCTGGTGGCTGATATGTGCAATGGGAACAGAGTGCTTCACTATTTTAATGCAAAAACAAATTACCAAAAATACTAACGTGTACCTCATTGTATTCTTAGTACAGCTGTCCCTCCTACACCAGGATGAGATGCACCATTTAGCATTCCAGTCTGTGCGGCCTATTCTTATCCCGGAATTCCTGTATAGTAGTAAGTAGTTCCCTGAAATTCCCCACCCACAATTTCAGTCACAACACAAGATATTTGGAAGTGCTCATTAAACAAATAACAGCTATACTATGTCTGCTATCGGTTTATACACAACTCAATTCATTGTCTTGTGAATCAGGCTGTCCTCTCATCACCTATGTCCTCCACCATGGCTGTATATGGAACGTATGAAAACTTCACTTCTGTAAAAAAAAGGCAATTTGAATTCAATCAATTATACACTAAGTGTGTCATCAAGGGGTCCAAACCATTAACAACTAATGAACTCGGACAGAGTGAAACTCCCCCCATCAAAGAAGCCCTCCGAGTTAAAATGGTTCAAAAGAGAATAAAAGCTTCTTTACATAAGACTTTCCGTAAAACCAGTCAAGTGCATTTTATAAATCTAATTTGAAATTTCACTGTGGCATGAAACTGAAGAACATAGAGTTCAGCTAGTAGAAATCACTATCTAAAAAGTGGTTATTATCGTCAAAAAGTACCATGACATTTTATTGTATCCCATAATATGACTACAGCAAAGCTTTTATAATAATAGAAGAATCATTTCAGTAATTTCTTCATTACATTAATAGAAGTTTTAGTTTTTACGGTTTCCTTAAAGTCCCCGTTTAAACTTTAGAATGTAACATAGATAATGTGCTTGTGCATCTGACCACCAGTAATAAATCATTCCATTATTCTTCATAGTGTCACTCTACCAAAACATTTCTATACACTTAATTTTTTATCAATCACTTCAAAGGAATAATTTGGATGTGTAGTTTACCGAGTCCACCACCCACTCTGGTTTTTATATCGTTTTTAACAAAAGTGAAGAAAGAAAAAAGTGTTAAAATATTGGAGAATGCTCAAGAAAAATAAAGAAAAGAAATAAAATAAAACAAAACAAAAATCATAGAGATACAGAAAGAGGTATTCAATGAAAATAAATTCTATAAATCATTGAAGCATGCCACTAAGGAACCATACACAGACGAGAGAAGAAAGAAACAAATGTGAGGGGAAAAGGGGGACAATGGGGATAGGAAGATGAAAAGATTCACAACTAAAGACTGCCTGGTAGAGATCAGGGGTATTCAATGACGAAATCAGGACACTCTCAATACTGAATCCAGGAAATCCATACAGATATGTAGAAATCCTGACTATACGCCATGTTGGAGCTCAGGCTTTTTGCTACCTGAACTAATTCTAATGCATACACTGCGTTTTCATATAGAGTTTACAATAGGGTGTACAACAGGGAAAGGGGTCTACATCACATCACCAATTGTTAATAAGATGATCCATGGAGGAGAGAGCAGTGATTGGTAAATCTGGGCATTTTTTCTTTTACAACCATTCAATAAAGATTTTCTAGTGAAATTTGTCTTGGAATGGTTTCCTCTAGCAACAGTGAAACCTGTAGAAACATGAAGTTGATGTCAATTCTGTGTTAGATGAGAAGTAATATTCCTTACCTATGTAAACTCATATTTTCAAAAGGGGAAGTTACAGACCACAAGACAAGGTGTGATGATGTGCAGTGTAATGTGGGAGAGCTAAGCTTCTCATATTTTAAAGGGGGTTAGTTGAGTATCGCTTACATGCCATTCCTCTCACGCACAAATGTAATAAATTAATTCAAAGACTTCAGATATGTCCTTAGCAATTTGAGTGGAAGACTTTACCTACCTTTCGCTAGACTTATATGGTATAATCAAGACTTGTCTATACCCGTATGTCTCACTTCCTCAGTTCCAACTCTCCTTGACCCTCTTCAATCTGGCTTACGCCCCCTCCACTCTACTGACACTGCTCTTATCAAAGTTACTAACAACCTAACTGCAGCTAAATCCAAAGGCCACTAGTCCATACTAATTCTTCTTGACCTCTCTGCTGCCTTTGACACCATTGATCGTGCTCTACTTCTTCAAACTCTTCAATCACTCGGTCTCTGTGACTCTGTCCTCTTGTGGTTTTCCTCTTATCTCTCCCAACGCTCATTCAGTGTCTCCTTTTCCAATGATACCTCCTCCCTTTGTCCTGTCTCAGCTGAGCTCCTTGTCTTTCCTCCTCCTAATACTGATCCTCCTCTTTCACTCTTTCTTTAAGTTAGTGCTATCCACATCAGTTAAATCCTTGCAAGCGCGCTGTGTGGGTGTCATACTTGATTCTGGCCTCACCTTTGAGCCTCACATCCAGAATGTTACCAAGTCCTGTAGATTCCATCTGAATAACATAGCCCGCATCCGCCCCTTTCTTACGCAAGATGCTACTAAGGAGCTTGTCCATGCTCTTGTAATTTCCCGCATGGATTATTGTAACCCTCTCCTAATTGGTCTTCCCCAAAACTGCGTTGCCCTGCTATAGTCTGTAATGAATGCTGCCGCCAGACTGATTTTCCCCTCAAGTCGGTCCTCTCACACCTCACCCCTCTGCCAGTCCTTGCATTGTCTTCATGTATCTTATAGGAGCCAATTCAAAGTACTAATCCATACCTATAAATAATTGACCAATTCTAGCCCCTATCTATCTCTTCACATATCCATAAGTATACCCCTTCTCGGTCGTTCCGCTCTGCCTGTGACCCTCTCCTGTCTGCTGCTCGCCCGTGCACGGCCAACTCACGCTTGCAGGACTTCTAGCGGGCAGCTCCCTTCCTATGGAATAGCTTGCCTACCGCCATCAGACTCTCCTCTAGTCTTCAATCATTTAAGAAGTGCCTTAAAACCCATCACTTTAGGAAAGCTTATGGCCTCCCAGAATAACCTCTACCTTACACACCTGTCTCTTGCTCTCTCCTAAAGGGCATCACTCTACTCTCTCCTCCAGCTCTGCTTCACTCCCACCTTATTTTTTTTTTTAATTCTTTATTTTTATTGTACATGAAATCACATAAAAGCTGACGATGCCACAACAGCATAGTACAAGCTCAATTACGCAGGTTTTTGACATAGGTGGCATTGAGTTATAGGCACATTTTTTATATTGGTATGAGGAGAAACAAGCTTGGTTCATACATCTGATTATAAGCCCCCAGAGTGACAAACATTAACTTCAGTGTGCTTGGCGTGGTGGGCATGGTGAGAGTGACTGTGTTGTATTAAGGCGTATGTGTTGATGGCATGTCTAGTCTGGGTAATGCTATACCGCTCGCTGGTCTAAAGTAGGCTCGAGGGTGGCATTTTATGTGTCCTGAAGGTTATACTGAGCCTGTTATACGTGAGGTACGACAGACATGGGAATTATTAGTTAAAACCTTAACTTGCTTGCATATGTGTCTGAGTCTAGTTACTGTTAGCATTTAAACGATTTAAACAATGAGTGACCCCCCCCCCCCCGTGATTCCCTGTTTGAGCCAACATAATAACATAAAATAATGAAGAAAAATTAAGAGTCATCTGATTAAATGGTTGCGGATGTTCAATAGAGGCATATTGAGAGCGGGTGACAGTGGGCACCTTGCCTTGCATTAAGTCTCAGTCTCTGTATGGTCAACCGATGCCTTGTCTGGGCTGGGTGCTTCCTCTCAGTGTGTGTGGGCTCAGAGCTCCTGTGTTTTGCAGCGGTGTAGTGGTCTGTGAGTTTAGTGCCCGTCTGGCTGCATGTTGCGCTGGTTTCACCTGCCTTAGGCTGGGGCAGTGCCTTGTTCGCCATCTTGATGCAGGTGCCTCTCTTGATGCAGGGTTCGCCTGTCGGGTTGGGCTGGTCCTGCCCCTCTGGAGCGTAAGTCGCTGATGAGGGTGTCATGGTGGTTTTCTCCGTGGTGTCTTCTGGGCTCTGGGCCCCGGTCTGCGGTCATTCACCCTGTAGCTCGGGTGTGGTCTCGAGGGGGCTCCCTGCTGATGCTTGGCTTTCACAGGCGTAAGATTAGGGGGAGCTCCCGCTTCCCTCTGCTGGATTCCTTGTGGTGAGGTACATGGCCCATCGGCAGTCAGTAGTATGTGCGCCTGGGGCTGCAAACGAGTTTCTAACCACTGCCAGAAGGAGGTGAAGATTATATCAAGATGGTGCTCAGTTTCCAGCCAGGCAAGTTTTGCACAGGCTGTGTGGGCCGTATCCGCCATTTTAGGAGCCTTTTTGGTGGCAAGTGTTGGTCTCGTTATAGTCGTCGCTTTCCCATCGCTTTGCAAGGGTATCTTGTGGGGGTAGACCGGGATATCCCCCACCGGTCCAGAGGGGACGACGACAGGGGCTCAAGGATTGAAGCTTGGTTGGTCGTGGCGTTAGAAGAGCAGCCGTCTCTCCTGTGCCCACCATCCAGTTAGGCCTCATCTTCGTGTCAGGTGCACGGGGTTCGGTATGCCGCTTATTTGGTATCCACATGTACCCCCCAGTGTCACTGCACTCTGGGTGGCCGTTCTGGCTGAGACCGTATGCTGAGACCATATTCATACGTCCCATCCAGGAGATTTCTAATCCTTTCCAACTTTGAAAATTTTCTTTAAATATTGATAAAAGTTTCTTATAATTCTCTTCTACAGTTTTATCTATATTTGATATGATTATAATTCCAAGATAATCTATCTTGTCATTATAAGAGTTCCATTTGAACATTTCTTTTAAATACCTTAAATTCTCAGTTTATATTAAAAGTGAATGTTTATGTTTTATTCATATTTAATGTATAGCCAGAATAGTTGACAAAATCCGAAATTAATTTTAATAAGTTTGTAATTGAATCTATTGGATTAGAGAGCGTTAAAATAACATCATCCGCATATAGAGTGATTTTATGATGTTCTGAATGGATCTGCAGCCCTTCGATTTTATCATTTTGTCCAATTGCCGCTGCTAAAGCCTTGTCTGGTGCCATTCTGGATATCGAACCAATCAGATACCATACCAGGAGATATGACTCTAGCTTGTGGGTTTGTATATAATGACATTGTACTCTCCTTAAAAAAGCCTGTCAGTCCAAAGTTCTCTATCACCAAGCCGAGAAATTTCCAGTAAACCCTGTCGAATGCTTTCTCTGCATCTAACACTATAAAAACTGATTGCATTTTTTGTATTTTTAGATTATATTTAAGATTTTGTGAGTATTATCAGTAGTGATGTCCCGAACGGTTCGCGAACGGTTCGCCACGAACGGTTTGCCACGGACTCATCATTGAGTAAACTTTGACCCTGTACCTCACAGTCAGCAGACACATTCCAGCCAATCAGCAGCAGACCCTCCCTCCCAGACCCTCCCACCTCCTGGACAGCTCACTAAGAATGCAGCTTCACAATGAATGTAAAATGGATACTGTCCAGGAGGTGGGAGGGTCTGGGAGGGAGGGTCTGCTGCTGATTGGCTGGAATGTGTCTGCTGACTGTGAGGTACAGGGTCAAAATTTACTCAATGATGAGTCCGCGGCAAACCGTTCGCGGCGAACCGTTCGGGACATCACTCATTATCAGCAATATCCCTACCTGACACAAAACCTGTTTGATATTTATGCATGATTACTGGGATTACCTTTTTCAATCTTTCTGCCAATATTTTTGAAAATATTTTTATGTTGAGATTTATTAGAGAAATGGATCTATAATTCGACAGGGTATCATGGTCCTTTCCAGGCTTGGGGATTGTGAGAGCATTGGCCTGAAGCAATGCCTTTGGGATGCTTTTACAATTCAAAAATCCAATATGTAATTGTTGTAACAGTGGGGAAACTACGGTATATTGTCAAATGTTTTTTAAAATATAGCAGAGAATCTGGCATTTTTAAGCCATTTTATTGTATTTTGAATCTCAAACATAGAAATGGGTTTATTTAGTTGTTCTAACACATTTGGTTTGCTTTTTGGTAATTTGCATTTTTTTTTTTAAACTCTTTGATTGTATTTTCACTTATTCCTTATTTCCATTTCCTAAATTATATAATGAATAGTAATAGGTTCTGAATGCCTCTCCAATCTGTTTGGGAGACAATAGTATTCTATCTTCTATTTTTATTTTACATATTCAATTGCTTTTCTTTTTAAATCTTAATTTGTTGGAGAGAAGTTTATCAATCCTGTTACTGTTCAAATACCAATTGTGTCTGAGGAACTTTAAGTTTCTATCTATATTTTCTTGAAGTTTGATTTTAATTAAATTTTGAATTTGTATTATAGTTTCAAGAGTATTTGGATTCTTGTTTAGTTCATGATATGTAAAGATTTGATAAAGACTCTCCGCGTTTCTTTTATAAAATAAAGTTTTATAAATAATCCTTGGATAAAACATTTGAATGATCCCCAAACATAAAAAAAATTGAGGTTTCTCCATTATTGTTAATTTCAACAAACTCTTCAGCTTGCTTTTGCAGCTGACCTATATCCTGTCCGGGAGAGCACAATGATTCATTCAGTCTCCATTTTGTTTGAGGGGAATATTCTCTGTTGTTCTCGATTTTTAAAAACATGGGTGCACAATCAGACCATGTTATTGATCCGATCCTTGAGGAAGAACATTTATATAACGTTTGTTGTTTAGAAACAAATAGATCTATTCTTGAGTATGAACAGTGTACCTTGGAAAAAAAAAAAAAAGTTAAATCTCGTTCTTGGAGGTGTAATTCTCTCCAGATGTCATATAGAGAGTTTTTGAAAAAAATAAATAATGAAGTAGATTTGCAGCGTGTTTAGATTGAGAATCTATCCTTGCACTAGATGGTAGTTTTTAAATCTAATTTAACATCAGGAGCGCAGTTGAATTCACCACCTAGAATTAAAGTTCCTTGAGTTAGTTGAACTATTCTGTTCATTAGTTTTTCAAGAAATTTTGTAGGAGACTGATTAGGGCAATATATGTTTACTAATGTATATAAAATAGCATTAATTTAGAAAATCAGAATAACATATCTACCATTATTATCCCTTTCCTCAAGGATCGGTTCAAATTTTACTTTCTTAGAAATCATAATAGCTACCCCTCGCTATTTTCCCCTTCAGAGATATTGGCTTGATAGATATCTAGATAATATGATAATTTCCTTAATTTCTTGGTTGTATCATTCCATTGAGTCTACTGGACATATACTACATCTATTTGATTTTGGCACAAAGTATGGTACAATTGGCCTCTTTTATATGGATTGTTCATTCTCTGAGCATTTATCGAGATAAAATTGTCATTTCTTTTTATTTTACTGCTTAGAACCTCTCGTCCCTGCCCTACTTCTTCATATCTTTGTACCAATTCTCTCAGAAAAATTCAATTGCAAAAAAATCGTAAAATATCCTCTAACATATAAAACATTCATTCAACTTTTATACTTTGAAAAAACACCATGTGGTAATAGGTCATTTCTGATCTGACCTATTACCAATTTAAGTCACACTAAAGGTGTACCAGCTTTCTACAAAAAAATTTCCTTTAGTTATTTTCATTTCAAGTTCTATTTCTAATTCTTATATTCCTCTCCTCCAGTTTTGGAGAAAAGAGAGAAAAAAACTTTCTCTCCTCTATCCTCTCCCCATCCCTATCCTCAACCAACTCGATATTCTTCCTTCTATATAGAAATCCCTTTGTTCATTTCAAAGTAACTATTACAATCCTCTTTTTGGTATAAAAGAGGTAAAAATGTGAAACTTAGATTGTGCAAAAACCTTTTTTATTTTCTTTCTAGTGTGTTATCTTTTTTCAAAAGTGCTTATTTACATTAGATTAAGATCTTCCCCTTTATCATATATATCAATCCATTTTATCATATATATCAAACAATTTTCAATCGATCATTTATTTTCTTTTCCCCACTTTCAATCTTCTTATTCAAATTTCCCAATAATATCTTACTAATTTCTTATCCCCTAAATTTCCATTTACTTGTGTATTTACTTTCACTTGTTTTAAAGGACCACTATGAAGTGGTCTGGGTGCCAGGTCCAGATAGGATTAACCCTTTTTTTTTATAAACATAGCAGTTTCAGAGAAACTGCTATGTTTACACTGAGGGTTAATCCAGTCTCTAAAGCCGCTAGTGGCTGTCTCATTGACAGCCGCTAGAGACGCTTGCGTGCTTCTCACTGTGAAAATCACAGGGAGAAGACGCCAGCGTCCATAGGAAAGCATTATGAATGCTTTCCTATGAGACTGGCTGAATGCGCGCGCAGCTCCTGCTGCACATGCGCATTCAGCCGATGACGTCGCTAGGAAGAAGGAGAGGAGGAGGAAAGCTCCCCGCCCAGTGCTGGAAAAAGGTAAGTGTTTAACCCCTTCCTCTCCCCAGAGCCCGGCGGAAGGGGGACCCTGAGGGTGGGGGCACCCTAAGGGCACTATAGTGCCAGGAAAACGAGTATGCATTCTTAAATACATATTCAATTGTGATATAATTTAAAAATTAATTTATTAATAGTTACTACAATCTTAAATTTACTTCTCTTAATTTCTTAAAATTCTTAACTTTAAATATAAAGTGTATTGAGTATTATTTTATCCTTTAATTTGAACTCAAGTTTCTCTAACTTATTAATAGTATTCATAAATTTAATTATTACAGACGAGACGAGTTTTCATTAAATTCCATTTAAAAGAGGGGAAGTGAGAGAGAGGAGGAAATCAGTGTATTGGATTTCATACATTCCCATCTATACTTCATATAAGTACATTTTAAAACTGGGGATATGTTTATATGTTTTTTTATAATTTTTTAATAAAATTTCCAATAAGTCTCCTCTTTTCCCCTTCTTTTTGTTCCCTATCACCTCTCTCTCCTCCCTCAATAGTCTGTCATCTATTCCACATTAAACTTCTATATTAGGACCATGAAAGGAAAGGGAGATATTCCATCTGATCAGTTGTTCCTTGGCTTGTAGAGGATCAAGGAAATTATGTAGTCTTTCTTCACGTTTTATTATTAGTCTGGTTGGGAATCCCCATTGATAACTTATCTTCTTTTGTCTTAGAATCGATGTTATATCATGAAATTGCCTTCTTGCTGCTAGGGTAGTTGTATGTCTTTATATTTTTCATGTTTCAGCTGATTTTTCCTTATTTGTTTCATGATTGTGTCTGTTATGTGATAATTTGCAAATCTCACTATAGTGTCTCTTGGAGCTGATAAATCTTTCGGCTTCCTTAATCTGTGATATCTCTGTAGGGGATGTGCCCCATCCGAGGATAAATCTATTATTGTAGATAAAAGATCTATTAAATACGTTTCCAGTTGTTGATTTGTGACACTTTCAGGAATCCTTTTTATTTTCAGATTTTTCCTCCGAGATCTGTCTTCCAAATCTGATATCTTTAATTCCAAATCTTGAATTTTAGATTTAAGTTGAAGATTCTCAGTTTGAATTTCCATGAAGTCATTTTGAAATTTTGTAAAAAGATCCGCTTGTTGTGCTAATTTCTGAGTTATAGAAGATACTTCATTTTTTTTAATTCCAATGTATTAGAATCTGATGATTAGAATCTAATGGTTCTAATGATTTCATTTGACTTATTTTAGATGTTTCATGTGTTTTAGGAGAACAGAATATGTTAATAGATTTGTTTTTATCAGGGATATGGATTTTTTTCTTTTTTAGGAGCTATTTGTAATTTTCCCTTCTTTTTATTAAATTTTTCTTCTTTTATTTATTTATTATTTATATATATATATATATTTTTCTCTTTTTTAAAAAATTATATTTTCTTTTTTTCCCCTTCTTTCCTTTTGTTCCCTCTCCTTCTTTTCTTCTTCCTTCTCTTTAATTATTTTCCTTCTTTCCTTTCTCCTCCTTTCTCCCTTCCTCTCTTTCTCCTCTTTTTTTCCTCCTCCTCTTTTTCTTTCTCTTTCTTCCTTCTTTCTACTGTCCGCCCCTTCATCTCTTTTCCTTTCCATTAATCTTCTACTTTCTTTTTATGATAGAATATTACTTACACAAATACGTGCACTTAGAAAAATTGCATTTTAAACAGAAAAAAAATAGTATTTTACAATCTCCTTACTTTTCTCCTCTTTCCCCCCTCCCCCTTCCCTTTCCCAAAATCTTAACACTGCAAAGAAGCTACTCACAGTTCTTGTGTACTTTTCTATCAGGTAATTTCATCAGTGCCACCATTCACACTCGCCTGCTTTCCTCAGGCTATGTTCCTTTCGGCATTTACTGTATTCACGGCAAATGGCAACTTTCTGATTTGTGGCACTTACTTATTTTCACATCTACCACAATGCTTCCCTTCCTCTTGGCAAGAATGCTTCTCTTCACGTAATCCACCAGGACTTACTTTCTCATAAAGAATTGCTTCTGACTGCATGGAAGTACCCCATCTGAGGCAATCAGCAGAGTTGCAATGGGTATTTGTGGGTTCTTGAGTATTTGGAGTTCTGGAGGGAAGGAGGTATGTTGATTAGGAAGAACAGATTTTGTCATAGACGGGGGCAGGGAAGAAAAATCCGTAGCTTGCTCAAAGTTGGTCAGAGTTGAAACATGAAACAGGATAGCCGCCATTGAAAGCTGGGCTCGATCACAGAACGTGCGCGCGTACGTCATCACGCTCCCTCACAGCTACCACATTGATTACTTCTGTAGTTCCCCATAAAACCTATAGGGTATAGGGAGAAGGCTAAGCTACACAATTATTTTCCATCAATGAACTGAAAACAAGAACTGGAAAGGTGTTTTTACAATGCTGTTATATCATCCGTTTTAAAAATTGGACTGTATAATATAGTTCAACATATTATAAGCCAAAACTTTGAAATCACTGACATGTGAAGTGAATAGTATTGAATATATCTTCAAAATGGCACCTGTCAAGGGGTGGTATGTATTAGGCAGCAAGTAAACAATTAGTTCTTGATTTTCATGTGTTGGAATCAGGAAAAATGGGCAAGGGAAAAAAATCTCCAAAATAGCAAGTCTTGTGGGGTATTCCCACTTCCCATTGATGCACGTGGGAAGTAAAGGGTAGCCAGTCTGGTCTGATCACACAGAAGGGCTAGTGTAGCTCAAATTGCTGAAAAAACTAATGCTGGTCATGATAGAAAGCTGTCAGAACACACAATACACATTTTGCTGTGCATGTGGCTGTGTAGCCGCAGACCACTCAGAGTGATCTATGACTCTTGTTCACCTGCAAACGTGCCTTCAATGAGGACATGAACTGGAATATGGAGCAATTGAAGGAGGTTGCCTGGTTTGGTGAATCACGTTTTCTTTTAGATCATGTGTGGGTGCATTGTTTACCTGGGGGAAAGATGGCAGCAGGATGCACTATGGGAACATGGTAGGTCATCAGAGGCAGTGTATGCTCTGAGCAATGTTCTGCTTGGAAGCCTTGGGTCCTGGCATTCATATGGATGTTACTTTGACACTTACAACATACCTAGAGTTTGTTAAAGACTGTGTACACCCCTTCATGACAATAATGTTCACTGATGACAGATGTCTCTTTTGCCACACTGCAAAATTAGATCAGGAATGTATTTGAGGAAAATGACAAAGAGTTTAAGGTGTTGCCTTGGCCTCCAAATTCTCCAGATCTCAATCCGATTGACAATCTGTAAGATGTGCTGAAACAACAAATCCTATCCATGGAGGTCCTACCTTGCAACTCACTTGACGTAATGGATCTGCTGCAAACGTCTTGGTGCCAGATATCACAGGACACATTCAGAGGTCTTGTGAAGTCCATGCCTTGGTGCATCAGAGCTGTAACCAAGCAAGCAGCCGGACACGGCCCCGGTCACAAAGGCCGAAATGAGGGAGCTGCTGGCGGAGCTCCGCCGGAATATCCAAGCGGATGTAGCCGACATGAGGAAAGACATACAGGGTCTAACAAACCGCATAGTGTGCGTGGAACAAGACTCCCTTAACCACTCGAGGACTGTAGCCAGGCTCCAGCAGGAGGTAAACACGCTGCAACAACAGCACCTGAGAGTGGAACGTACACTGGCGGTACTGGAAGACTCGCGCAGGGCCCAAAATGTAAAGATTCGAGGCATAGCGGAGTCGGTCCCAGATTCAGAACTCCCTCACCTCATGAGGCGCCTAGTGGGTAACATACTCCAGCCGAAGCAAGCTAAAGGGGTAGGCCTGGATGGCATATTCAGAATCCCCAAACCGCCAACGGCTCCTCCGGCGGCACCCAGGGACGTAATTGTTAAATTTCAAAAGCGGCAGGACAAAACAGCGGTTATGACCGCCATTAGGGGAAACACACCATACCCCTTCGAGGACATGGCCCTCTCCCTATATGCAGATTTATCCAGAGGAACTATGGCCTGGCGCTCAACTATGAGACCCTTCACTACCCTACTCCGCGCCCGTAATATTAAATATCAATGGCGCTCACCACACAAGCTCCAAGTGTTGCAGGGAGACAACACATACCTTATAACGGACCTGCAGGAGGCGAAGACACAACTCGCTACCTTGGGCCTCCCACCAGACGCTCTGCAGCTACCAAACAACCCCTCCAGACCACATGTATGGAACCCTGCTAACTCTGAGACTTTCGTTCCCAGGAGTTCACGGCCAGTGGCCCGACCTGAGTGCACTTAACGGCCTGACTGAGCCGCACCACGCACACTATTGTGGGACTTATGTGAATTTGGTTTAAATAATCGGTTATATTTTTGCCTACACTGTTAGCCCACACCCTAGCCGCGGACACCCCGCATTATTTTGCACCCCTTCACCCTACTCAGTTGGTAACCTTAAGTTGAGTTGCAACCTGATTGAGCACAAGCCCTAGCGGGCTGGTTGGGTCCGTTACCAGAAAACACCTCATCTGACCCAGCACTCACACGGTCCCCCTGGCAAATTCAACCTTACTTGGCCCATTAAAAGCCATACCACAGGGGCCGATATGCCCACGGCATGTATTTGTTTTACTCTGCTCAGTTTTGTTTATGTTTTAAAAAAAATTTTTGCGCCATGTTAACGATTGTACTTCAATCTTAATATTACACGGTAATGTTTCTAATGGGGCGGAAAGGTTTAGACAAGGGAGCGATGACATGTGACGTAGCAATTGGTACCGACCCTAAGCTATTGTTTTTTCTCATTTACGCAGCTCATTGTGACAGAAGGAGTTACAGCATGTACCTAGCTTGAACAGTTACCTAACAAAGCGCGTTAACACTGCATGCCCAATAAAGCAACTGTCTTAGCACTTACTAAACCCTGACGTTTGACCTAATCTGCGCAGGAACAACTCTGACTTGAGGCTGGTATACAGGACAATATAGCTACCACTACCCTATAGTATGAACAATGTATAGAGCCCTGATGCGTTACTGAACCGAGCCCTATGTATAGCACACTATCTGAAGCCAATAACATACCCAATGGGTGGGAATGTAATGTATTAGAGCATTAACCTATCGCTACCTACTAGCTCCCCTTAAAAATTTGTGCTGGTTTACAAATGCCATAATGTTGTTTTTCTCTACTGTTATTATTGTACTTGCCCATGCTGTCGTGGCAGTGCAAGTCCTTTTGTTATAACATGCACAACAAAAATAAAGAATTTAAAAAAAAAAAAAAAAGTATCCCTTATCTGGAACTGGTAGTTCTTCATTTCCTCACAGGTATAGAAATACATCTGATGCTTTGATAGGAAGCGTTTTGTTTGGTTTTATTCACGTACTTTTGATTCACTTTGGAATTGTTATTATAAAGGATAATGTGACTTATTTGTCATGCCGTGTTTTATATGCCGTTAATAGTCCTCTCATTTAGAATTTATAAGAACAAACTCCCCTTGGTGACCGGGGGGTGGGTGTGACTTGGACGTCCGATACAGCTTCAGATATATGGAACGCACAGCCATGACAGTTACGTCACGTGAAACGCAGGCGAAGCACGTCATCGACGTATACGTAGTACGTCACCAATGCGGAAGTGCACGGAGAAATGGTCCGATTACCGGTAAAGGAGCAACACCTGAGGCGAAGTGCCAGCAACAAATATGAAGCAGTGAAAGAGGAGACACCCACCATCCCACCAATGAACTGTAAGTGATTAGCCCTAGTTATAGAGAACTTGGGTAGAGCGTTTTATATTGCCTTTTGGTTAATGATATGCTCCTGTGGACTTTTTAAATAGTTGTTTTATGTTTTGTGTACCTCCATACTTTTTTGTATGAAATAAATACCGCTTTTTGGGAGTATCCGTTTTGGCTGGAGTTTTGAACATCGGGTACCCGATGGTGATCATCGAAGGAGGGATTTTGATCCCCCATCTATATTGTGGGGAGGCACCTATAAATGCTCCGATCACCTGGAATTTGTGAGTGTACTATAACACTAAACTATATAATTGTTCCAGAAATATTGCGCTATGTTTTATCCTTTATTGTAGGTACATGAGCAGAATCCCTAAATATTCCTATATTCTACATATCTATATTGTATGGTTATCAACTGGGAGATAACCTTGGGAGGCTGTGTACCTAGAAGCTAAGTTTGCTTTTTATAATTCTTTTTGCACTAATCACTGTAACACAGGTGTTTTGTGTATACTCGTTTGAGATATTCATTTCCTCACCCCTGCTAAAGTGTTTACTAGAGTGAAAAATACAGAAATAAGTCAAGAAACACACTTTTATCGCCACTTCATTCCATGACTGAAAACTCCCATCCGGCAAAGAAATGCTCTATGAGAGAATATGAGCTCCAACATCCCTTCAATACTGCAGCATGTGTACACACACCACTGCATGGGTTCATTTAATTTCTATGCCTTGCCCTGTGAATTAGATTTTTTTTTAGAAAAAATAGTACAACCAATCGATAAAGGTTAGCTAGCCTAAATCTCAAAAGTGAGAATTCCACTTTGAAAGGGAGCTGTCATTTCTCTGGAATGTACATCATTGAATAAAAACATTGAAAATCACCTATAATTTATTTTAACCTTTTTCACGAGATTTCTTGTTTTCTTTTAAATTCATATTATAATTTTTTTCCGCAAATTACACCATAATCCAGTTCAAACAAGCCAAAGCCAGAGCAAACATTGAAAATGATGAGGATAAACAGAAACATTACTACATTTCTCCTCTTTTCTATAACAATGATTGACAGGGGACTAAGATGGAGGCACCCAGTTGCAGGGTATAGAAGTGTCGCTTTCTACATTTAATTTTATTTTTAATACCACATAAATACATATTTGTTAAATATAGGGCTAAACAAACATAATATTAAACAATCTTAGTAGGCGTCTGTGTCCCTTAAAGAAAAATTTTAATGCACATTGTTTTGTAGGATTTACTGGTATGATAATATCCTAGAGGTGAGCAAACTCTTATGGGTGGATGGATTTAGTTTTTTGGGGCGTTTTTTTTCTCTTATTATTCTTTTGTTTAATTATCTGTTTCTGTTATGTTTTGCTACTATGTATTCATTATGTTTAATTGATTTTTGTTCATTTTTATTTTAGTAAAAATTGAAAATCCTTCAATAAATTTATATTTTTTAAATAAATATTGAAACAAACAAAAACATTTTTAGCAAACTGTGGCCTGCTTTAATTGTGCAACACACCTACGGGAGAGAGAACATTTACAGTGATTCTGTTCAGAACTCAGTGGAATGTTGTTTAAGTGAATACAAAAAATGGTAGGGGCACAGTGAACGGGCTGAAACACTAACCTTACAGTGAAGTGAAGTCTCATCAAACCCACAGCAGTATATAATATATGGGTTACTTTTCTGAATCACATTTTTATTTTTATCTCTATGATAAAACACTTTCAGTGTTAGGATTTCCTAGCCTTATCGGAGTATTTGTTTGATTAGCAATATATTTTGAAATCTAAAAAGTTGGAGATGGTTCATATTATAACAAAGTAGAGATTTTTGCAGTAGGAAACCATTAAATAAACGTAAATGTAATCGTAACTGAATCTTTAATTTCATATCCTAAGGGTACAATATCTATAGAATGAGTAATACATTTGTATCCCATTTAGTTTAAGGATGTTTTTCAATGACACTATGAGATTTTTGAAAAGCATTTAGCATTGTTTTTACATTATTAGAAATTACTATAATAAAAGATTGTCAGCAGCCTCTGGCACGTATAGATGACTGAGTTTTGTTATTGTGTTCTTTAGGATGCCCCGAAGTCCCCTGTTCCACCCCAATTACATCTGACATTATTTTGCAAACCTGTCGAATGTCTGTTCTAATATTTATGAAGCCTATGCTGTGTGTAAGGAATGTTTTTTTTAGGGACACTGTAACGATGCTGTGTGCTCAACATGCTCTAGGAAAAGCAAAGTTTAGCTATGACGACGTATAACTGTTGAAATTAAAAGGTTACTCTAACCACCATGACTACTTTAGCGATTTGAAGTAGTCATGGTGGTAGGCAGTGGCGTACACACAACCCATGGGGACCCGGTGCGAAAACTGATCCGTGGCCCCCCCTGCTCCTCCCCGCGCGCTTACTCTGCGCGAGCCGGGGCCGCAACACATGGCGGCGGGCACCTGGTCGCAGGGCGACCACAGTATGTACGCCAGTGCATGCAGATACACATACACTTAAAGGACCACTACAGACACCCAAATCACATCAGCTCAATGAAGTGGTCTGCGTGCCAGGTCCCTCTAGTTTTAAACTGCTATGTTTCACTGAGGTTCAATCCAGCCTCTAGTGGTTGTCTCATTGACAGCCGCTAGAGGAGCTTCCGCGATTCTCACTGTGAAAATCACAGTGAGAAGACGCTGAACGTCCATAGGGAAGCATTGAGTAATGCTTTCCTATTGGCGGTTTGAATGCGCGCGCGGCTCTTGCCACGCATGCGCCTTCGGAGCTGAGAGGCGGATCGGGGCGGAGAGATCCCCAGCGCCAAGGGAGTCTGGTGCTGGAGAAAGGTAAGTGCTTAAGACACACACACACACACTCTCACGAACAGACGCATACACAATAGCTAACAGACACACACACTCAGTGACAGACACATGCTCACTCACTTACAAAACACACACTCACTAACAGACACACACACACAGTAACACACTCACTGACACACTCTAACACACACACACACTAACACACACACACACTAATACACACACACGCTAACACTAACACGCATACACTCTAACACTAACACACACACACTCTAACACTAACACACACACACTAACACACACACACTCTAAAACTAACACACACACACTCTAACACTAACACACACACACACTCTAACACTAACACACACACTCTAACACACACACACACACTAACACACACACTCTAACACACACTCACACACACATTTAAAAAAAAAAAAAAAATGTAATCCCCCCAGCCTCCCTACCTTTGGGAGAGCTGAGGGGATTCCCTGGGGTCCAGTGGGGCTGCCCGGCGCCCAGTCCTGTGGGCGGGCTGGCTGGCAGGCTGTCGGACACACGAGGGAGCACTCTCCCCTGAGTGCATCCTCTTCAGCTCCCTCGTGCGCCGCGTACTGATACTGGAGCCGGGTTATGACGTCATCTTCCAGCTCCGGCATCAGTGCGCGGCGCACGAGGGAGCTGAAGAGGAAGCACTCAGGGGAGAGTGCTCCTTCGCGCGCGCGCCAGTCTGCCTGCCGGGTAACACCAGGGCCAACCTCGGGGGGCCCTGAGGTGGCTGGCTCCTGGGCCCCCCAGGAGTAGAGGCTGGCCACAGTGGGTACATACCGGGTCGCAGGGCGGCTGGGTCTTTCTGTTTGAAACACCGTACATACTGAGTTATGTTTAATTGTGTGCCAAGGGTTAGTTACTCCCCCAGCACACATGACACTAACAGCCCAGAACTCTGTTCTGGGCTTCCAATGACAATTCTGTTGTTATTTTGTGTCTGTCGACCACACGCACAGGGCGCTGCCGACAGCCTTGATGAACTTCTCCCTTGCAGGCACAGCACAAGGGAGAAGATTCCAAACCTCATATCTTCCTCCGTTTCCCTTAGTATATATACTTTTAATTTTTTTTCAAACCCTCCCTCACATGCGCTTTGAGCCAAAGGAACGGACCAATCAGAAAAGCTCCCTCCTCCTCCAAAGGGTTGGAGTAACCCTTTAACAATTTCAAATAACAATTCCAATTGAAATCTCTAATTATTTTTCTTTAACTAATGTTATAAAGGTAAATGAACAGGGGCGCGTGTGTAATGATACATATGAGCTTAGCCTATTACAAGAACATTCTATATTAATCACATATTTGCATGTGGGAATTTAACCAGAAGAGCAAACATTATAATAAGTAACAGATGATATCTGGGTTTATCCCAAAAACAAACAACTGCAAGTGATGCAATATGCCAGCTGAACATTTCTAGGAAATGTTTTAAGCCTATTAAAAGGTTCACTATAGTAAGAAACACCCCAAATAGCAAACAGTACAAGACTAACATATTTATTCAATGGAAAAAATATATATCACATGAATATAAGTTGTCATTGTGGTAGCCTAAGCAGGGCCAGAGCAAGGATTTTTGCCACCCTAGGCAAACAAAAATTTGCCACCTTCCCCCATCACAATGCCCCACCCATATGATCTGCCATATGAGCCACCGCCATTCCTGCACACCGTGTCTTTTATCTGAAAAGGCAGTGTGTTTACATTAAAAATCCTGCAGGGACAGACTATAGACACCAGAACCACTACATTGAACTGTAGTGGTTCTGGTGACTATAGTGTCCCTTTAATGTGCAGTAAATCAGAGCTTAGTGCCACTAATAATATACTGGATTGCCTACTTACCACCAGATGAGGACAAGAGGATGACGATGGGCTCAGGCTGCAGTCTGGCTCCACTGGTCTGGTGTTAAAACAGGCTCTCTGGAGTCAGTGCTCACAAAAACAACGAACAGGAAGAAGCTCCATTTTTTATGGCCCCTTACATAGATCCCCCAGGGCCTGACCGTGAGTATACCTACAAGGCCTGCCCATAAGCCTAATGCCTACAAGGCCCACCCATAAGTTCGCTCACAGGAAGTGGAGTGTGTGTGTGTAGGGGATGTGTTATGTGTTATTGTAGAGGATGTAATGTGTGTGTTCTTATGTAAGGTAATGTAGAGGGATACCAGTTTGTGTAAGGGATGTAGTGGTGTGTATAGGGGATGCAGTTTGTGTTTGTGTGTAAGGAATGCATTGTGTGTGTGTAAGGGATGCATTGTGTGAATGTGTGTTTGTATGTGTAAGAGATGCAAGGTCTGTTTCTGTGTATGTAATGTAATGAAGTGTGTGTGCGCCTGTAAGGGGTGCATTGAGTGTGTGTTAGAGATGCATTAAGAGAAGCAGTGTGTGTGTGTGTAAAGGATGCATTGTGTGATTTTTTTGTATGTGTGCAAGGGCTGCATTGTGGGGGGTGTGTTTGTGAGGTATGCATTGTGTGAATGTAATGGATGCATTGTGTGTTTCTGGTTGGGTAAAGAAGGCATGGTGTGTTTCTGTGTGAGTGTACAATGCATTATATGTTACATAGAAACATAGAATGTGACGGCAGATAAGAACCATTCGGCCCATATAGTCTGCCCAATTTTCTAAATACTTTCATTAGTCCATAGCCTTATCTTATAGTTAGGATAGCCTTATGCCTATCCCACACATGCTTAAACTCCTTTACTGTGTTAACTTCTACCACTTCAGCTGGAAGGCTATTCCATGCATCCACTACCCTCTCAGTAAAGTAATACTTCCTGATATTATTTTTAAACCTTTGTCCCGCTAATTTAAGACTATGGCCTCTTGTTGTGGTAGTTTTTCTTCTTTTAAATATAGTCTCCTACTTTACTGTGTTGATTCCCTTTATATATTTAAATGTTTCTATCATATCCCCCCTGTCTCGTCTTTCCTCCAAGCTATACATGTTAAGATCCTTTAACCTTTCCTGGTAAGTTTTACCCCGCAACCCAAGAACCAGTTTAGTAGCCCTTCTCTGGACCCTCTCTAAGGTATCAATATCCTTCTGAAGATACGGTCTCTAGTACTGTGTACAATACTCCAAGTGAGGTCTCACCAGTGTTCTGTACAATGGCATGAGTACTTCCCTCTTTCTACTGCTAATACCTCTCCCTATACAACCAAGCATTCTTCTAGCATTTCCTGCTGCTCTATTACATTGTCTGCCTACCTTTAAGTCATCAGAAATAATCACCCCTAAATCCCTTTCCTCATATGTTGAGGTTAGGACTTTATCAAATATTCTGTACTCTGCCCTTGGGTTTTTACGTCCAAGATGCATTATCTTGCACTTATCCACATTAAATGTCAGTTGCCACAATTCTGACCATTTTTCTAGTTTACCTAAATCATTTGCCATTTGGCTTATCCCTCCTGGAACATCAACCCTGTTACATATCTTAGTATCATCAGCAAAAAGACATACCTTACCATCAAAGCAGTGTGTCTGTGTGTGAGTAGGGATGCATTCTGCGCATGTGTGTTTCTGTGTATGTGTAAGGATGCATTGTGTATGTGTGTAGTGTGAAAGAGAGGGTTTGTGTGGTAGGATAGGGGCTGAGAGTGGAGCAGCTATTTATTTTTATTATAATATTTATTTTGTTAATATAATTTTTTTGGTATATTTTTTCTTTAAGTTTTGTGTCTTACAACCCACTTTAGTGTATCTCTTGCAAGCCATTGTGTGTCTCCCCCCGTAGGTTTCCTACGTGCTCCCATCCCCTTTGCATGTCTTACTCCCCCAAGCCCCTTTGTGTCTTACTCTTTCCAGCTCCTTGGTGTGTCTCTTTCCCCCCCCCAGGCCCCTATGTGTGTCTCCCTCACAAACGACTCTGTGTGTCTCTGTCTCCCCTACCAGCCCTTCTGTGATTCTCTTTCATCCCTTCCTCAGCCACTCTTTGTGTCTTCCACTCCCCCATCCCTTAATGATCTCTTCCACTTCCCCTGCCCCTTAGTGGGTTGAACTCCACTTCTCACCCTCCCCTCCTGTCACTTAGTGTTCTCCCCTCCTGTCCCTTAGTGTTGTCCCCATTCCTCTGTCCCTTAGTGCCCTTCCCTCCCCTCCCCTCCTGTCCCTTAGTGCTCTCCCCTCCTGTCCCTTAGTGCTCTCCCATCCCCTCATGTCCCTTAGTGCACTCCCCTCCTTTCCCTTAGTGCTCTCCTATCCCTTAGTGATCTCACCTGCCCCCCGTCCCTTAGTGCTCTCCACTGCCATCCCTATCCCTTAGCGATCTCCCTCCCCTCCTGTCCCTTAGTGCTCTCCCTGCCCCTGTCCCTTAGTGCTCTCCCCTGCCCCCCCTTCCCATAGTGCTTTCCTCTGCCCCCCCTTCCCATAGTGCTCTCCCTGCCCTTAGAGTTCTCCCCATCTTCCCCTTAGGCCCCCCACCTTTCCCTTAGTGGCCTCTCCTCCCCTGATCTTTCCCTTAGTGGTCTCTCCTCCCCACCCATTGTTTCCTTAGTGGTCTCCCCCCACCTTTCCGTTAGTGGTCTCTCCTCCCCTCACCTTTCCTTAGTGGTCTCTCCTCCCCCCCACCTTTCCCTTAGTGGACTCTCCTCCCCCCATCTTTCCCTTAGTGGCATCTCCAACCCAACCCCCTTAGTGGTCTCTCCTCTGTCCCCCACCACCACAGCCCCGGCCCCCTACTACAACCTTGAACTCCCCTACTACACATCCCTCCAACTACAGCCTCTATCCCTCCACATGCATCCTTTATCCCCTACTACAGACCCTAACTGTGTCTCTATATCTCTGCAAATGTCTGCATAACTGTATAATTGTGTTTGTATGACATTGTACCTGTATGTATAGATTATATGACTGTGTGCCTGCATGACTGTGTTTGTTTGATTGTGTGCCTGTATATCTTTGTGACTGGGGAAAGAAAGAGTCACACAACGGGGCAGGGGTAAGAAAGCGACTCACATGGGGCCTGGGGGAAGTAAGAGATACACAAAAGGGTGTAAGACACACTAAAGGATGGATAAAATACACTAAAGGGGGTAAGAAATTCAAAAGGAGGGTTACAAGACACAGGTGAAAACACATTTTGGGGGGAGGGGTGGAAAAATACATCTTCGTCTGTGTAGCCAAAAATCCTTGCACCAGCCCTGACTGCACATTAGTTTAGGGTGTGCACAAGTCTTATAATGCACTCTAGACACATTTAGGATGGGCAGTAGGAATATATGTTTATTTTCTTCTTAACCATACATATTCATATTGTACATACACCATGAAAATGTTAGTTATCTTCCCCATCCTTTACATATGTCATCATCATATGTTTGGCCAGTGACAGGTAACCTCTGACACTTAGTCTGCAGAAGATTGCAAACGCTATCGTCATGCACAGCCCGTCTTAGTGACAAGTCCTTTTTTTTTGGCAAGCAATACATATTTTTATTAACATAGCGGAGCTGTTAAAGTTCATAGATCACCTCATGAAATGAAAGTGAATTCATGTGTTACAGCACCAGAGAATATATTCTTACTCCCTTAGGGCCGATAAGAATGATGTTGTTCTCTATTAAATATTAAGAAAAGCAGGGAGCGTGACATTAAAGCATATATAAGCATTCATTCTTCTGGAGATTACGCCATTCAATAAATGCTTATGTTATGGGTTATGAACATATTATCCATATTGTGGTAATGGCCAATTAGTGCAACATGTCTCTAAACTGTGGGGCTAAGTCCCCAGCTATGAACTCCCAGGATGCAGCACTCAACTCTTGCACTGCCTTGAGAATAGAGATTTAATATGGCTGCCATGAATCACCAGTTAAAATGTTTTGGTTTTGGTTTTAAAACGAGCATGGTGTCAATTGCTATTTAATGCGAAAATTACACAGAGCTGTGCCATGAAATTCACTAAATCACAAAATTACTAACTTTAGTATGTGGCTTTAATTGCAGTTATTATTTAGGATGCATTCTGTTGCATTTGAACCTGCACTAAATGATGATAATATTTCTCATAAGATACATTAGTACATAAATTGGAGACAGTTCTCTATGTAAACAATAACTGTTTTATCAACGAAGCCCAATTATAAAAGGCATTTCAGCTAGATTGCTCCGACAAGGCGTTATGTTTTAAAAGTGGCCAGGGAGCAGGGCTGGCTATAGCCTCCATATATATAGATGCAAAAAGTTGGTGCATGTGATTAGATGGGTGAATATAACTAGTTGTAGTATTTGATTGGATGCATGAATGTGACTAGTTTGGGATATTCCATTGGATGATTGAGTGTAGCTTGTTTGGAGTATAATTGCATGGTGAATGTGCCTAGTTTGAGATATAACTAGATGGTAACTGTGACCTGGTGGGGTTGTGTGTGTGGATGGGCCTGTTTGTGGTGTAGTAAGTGTGTGTTTGGGGGATACTGCTATACTGGTTTCAGTTTGTGTTTGAAGGATAGGGGCTGTAGTGTATGTTTTGAAAAGAAATTGGGGCTATATAGTGCCTCTGGGGAATTTGTAGTGTATGTGTGAAGGGGGATAGGGGATAGAGGCTGGGGTTTATGTGTGCATTGGATAGGTTGGCTTCATTGGCCAAATATTTCACTTCTGCGTTTTATGTACAAATCTATTTAAAATTGAGATGGCCATGACAGGCTGAGAGCACTGGAGAGAGTCATGGATTTTTTTGGAGGGGGGAGGGTCTAAGGGAAATGTCAAAGTTGGTTAATAGCACTCTGTATGGACTGAGTGTAATAAATAACACTTATAGCTGACTTACCTAAAGAAATACCCCAAAGTATTGCAGCTTCTCCCACCACCAGATAGTAGTCCGCCCATTACCTCAGCCGCTAGACCACAGGCCAGCCCACTACCCTAGCCAGCCAGGATGCTGGCCTCTTGGGAAATCCAGTCCTGCCAAGGTGAGCTCCCTTATGTACAATCCTGAATGCATAACTCCTCTAGTGTTTTGATCTCTACAGTAGGAGTCATTCTTTTACTTCAGCCATTTTGGACTTTTTTAAATTCACTTGGAATTCACTTCAATTCCAATTCTCCAATTTCTGACAATTCTTACTTTAGTAAATAATCCTGTCAGCTGATTTTTTTCAATAAAGCCAGAAATGTGACGAGCCATAAAAAAAAATAGGAGGATTCATTTTTTTTTAGGCTTGTACTTGAACTTTGGCCAACCTGGAGTTGAGTTAATAGATCACTTGGTAGTTTAATGCTAACTAATATCTAGCTAGGCAAAAGAGCTATTTTGGGACACAGCACTAAAACTGGAATAATAACCATCAAAATCAATGGAATTGCCTCACATAGATCTATAAATGTTAAATGTGGTCTATGCTGCAACATTCCTAGACTATTAGACTGTCATGTCACACATGGTTTATGATGCCACTTTTTACTAGTGGTCAGACTGAGTTAAGCAATAATATTTCTACTAATGGGAGACATTTGGTTTTAGGGATACTGAACATACCTTTGACAGTTTTTTGTTCTGTCCTTGCAGCCCTAGCCCTTTCCTTGCAGCTGTGACTGACATAGCCTTCATGAAAACAAAATGGTTTCATTTTCAATTAAGTGTAACTTACTCTAAAAGGTTGTATCTCCTGCTCTGTAAATTGAAGGTTAATCACACACAGGAGGGTCTAGCAAGTTATTAACAGAGCAGGAGAAATTAAAAAATATTTGCAATAAAGGAAGTGTAAACATTAGATGACTCTTTACAGGAAGTGTTTATGAAGGCTGTGTAAGTCACATGCAGGAAGGTGTGACTATGGCTATGGCTGCCTAAAGAAGAGCAGTGAGCAGTGAGACTACAGGGGCATTATCTATACACCAAAACAGTTTCATTAAGTTAAAATTGTTTTGGTGAGTATAGGGTCCCTTTAAGGTCAAGGACAAACTAGCATTAATTTTGGACATTATAAGTAGATTTAGCTAATCAATCTATTCACAAACCAATGGCTAATTAATTAATAAAAACCATATATAAATCTAGCAAAATCACATTAGAAGTAGACTTCTTCACAGGCATTATAAGTAGTAGACATTTCTAGAACACACTATTTGCTCAAAGATTTGCTTGCGAAGAGTTCATGTAGCCTGAAACGTTCATAATATTTTTTATATATTAAGTCAATCAGTCCTCAAAAAAAAAGACTTTTATATGTATGATTACAAATGGAGGGTTCTTCAATAAACTGCACATTGTCATGAGTTGACCAGGGAATTTGACATTTTAAGCTAAAATAAAATGGAAAATTAGCCAAATTGGATAAGTGTTCTAATTTGCATTAAAGTGTGAAATTCCATGGTCAATTTCTCACAATTCACAATTTATTCAATTCCCCTATAGTGCATATATTCCAACAAACCTTTAATACATCTTCCACGTTAGATACTTGTCTACGTTAATTTGAAATTGACATTTAAGACAGTTTACATCTATTCCATATCTTAAAATAATATACTCTATAGTCATATTAATATTGGGGTACATTCCAGTCTAGTATCGGTATCGATCGGTAATGTTTTCTGACTTTTGGTGACAGATGTCAAAATTATTAATTATATTAATTCCACAATCCAATTAACGGACGGTCAGTGCCAGTGTAGTCAGAAAATATTATCGTCTCAAAACCTAGTCTTAACTAGTAGTTTAGTCACTAAACAGGATGTTAAGCTTGATAGACTGATATTGTAAGGGCAATAAGAAAAAGAATCTTGGAGTGAACCAAGACCCTATATCGTCATTAACCCCTTAAGGACACGACATGTGTGACATGTCATGATTCCCTTTTATTCCAGAAGTTTGGTCCTTAAGGGGTTAACCACTCATGTTTTGGCAATCACAATGTCGATGAACAGTTATAAATACTTTTATGGGACTACATGAGAATTCATCAGCTAAATTAACTTTAAAACACTTCCCTAACAATGATCACAAAGAAGACTATATATCCCTCACCTGACATGATGTGTGACTTTAACTAACAACTCCTTGTTAATCAATTAAACCAAATAAAGGACCAATAACCACTGTAGCTAAAATATAACACTGCAGACGTGAACACCTCAAAGAAACAAAGCCTTGCACTGCAATGCTGCAAAGGTGCTAATTTATATTAGCATTAAACTTGTAATACTGGCTTATTGAGGTCAATATCATAAAATGAATAATGAAATCATAGTTTAGGCCACCTGTTAAAATACAACTGTTTCTAACTAAGTCGGTTCCCCGCAGAAAAATATTCTTGAATATTCTTGAATACGAATTTTGAATTTTAATTCCTTTGATAACCATCACGTGATAGTTTCCGAAAGTCAGAACCATTATCGATTAGTCAAAGATGATGGGGTATAATGTGGTCATTGCCATTTCTTGGAAGAAGACAGAATGGATCATCATAAAAAAGAGAAGTGTTATTGCCAGAGAGTAATTTCCTAGTGGGCGGTAATCTCTGGGATTGACCAAGATGCCAAACTATGATGAGTATGCATGATGTCCCTGGAAGTGTTTTCAAATGACTTTAAGGTAAGATCAGGCAGTTCTTGGGATATTCATAACAGAAGAAAGTTGTCGTTAGCTGAAATAAAATAACTCGAAATGGTATCTTGCCTTTTAGGCATGTAGAAACCTCTGTGAATGATCCATAATTTAGGTAATTCTGTTGGTGGTTGCAGAAATTAATTCTGTCACACCTCACAACCCCAGCAGACTATCAAACCAATATATTATATGCACTACATGACTGGGATCATCCACGCAGAGATCTGTGAGCTTTATGTGAAAACTAAAAGTCATTCATGTGTGTGTGGCAGCCCACCCTTGATCATATTTGGGGTACGGGTTTTGCAGCCCTCTGATTTGTTCAACTCATATCCACAAGATTTTATTTACTTAACACCTAAATGTACTGAATTGACTTGGAAAATCTCTCCACATCAACTTTAGTCACAGCTTGGATATTTTAGCCACAGTGTTCTCCCCTTTGGGTGTCAGTATGGCCCTGCAGAGCTTCAGATGGTGAATTCAAAGACCACGGTGACAGACATACAGGACACACACACGGCTATAATGATTCTGTAATAGTGATTTGTAAAGTAAACATTGTTATAATGATATACTGACAGCCTCTAAATAAGTCTCAGGTAAGCAAACAATTGGAGATCAGCTTCTTAAATACTATACAGACAGGTATCGCTAACCCACTATTTGTTTGATCTTTTTAGTAACGATTTTTATGGGAGGAAGTTACTTTAAAAAGGTGTCAGTTTAGAGAGAAATGCACATGTCAGTAGTTTACTAAAAGTCGAGTTTGTGCATTTTCCTGTGTAAAACAGGTTGAAAAATTAGCACACGTTGAATAAAGGAGGACATGTATCAGACCATATCGCAACAGGTTATCACACTAACAGTTTATTCAGAAATTCAAAGATAATTGAAAGTGAATTTCAATTTTGGACCAAATAACTGGAAATGGAGCCGATTTGGAGAGATAATTTTTTCTAATTCACTATTGTAGCCTTTTATTGGAAAAGTTAAATTCCAGTTCACATTTTAGTGACTAAAGACTTGTCTAGTGAGTTTGTTAATTAGGCTAAATTGTATTGCTAAATAGAGTTAAATTGTATTGTATTTGTTTGGGTGATACAATGTCTCCTATTCCAATTTTCAGTCCTATTCCACAAAATTGCACGCATTGTACACACATTTCTTATATTCTGTATTCCAGAATAAAACTGCATAAACCAGGGTAATGTAAGCTTGTTTGAGCAGGGTCCTCTTAAACCTATTGGTCCTGTAAGTTTTTCTAATTGTCTTATTTATTAAATCTCCCCCTCTTGTAATATTGTAAAATGCTATGGAATTTGTTGGCGCTATGTAAATACCAATAATAATAATAATGTGATTTGTTCTGAATTTTGTGAGTTGTATTGCATGTACAATATTGGACATTTTATTTTTTGGGCTTATTATAGGGTTTCCCACTTTAAGAGAAATATCTACAAGAGAAAGGGATTTGGTAATTATTTATACATAACTGTTAATTGTATGTTTTCTTTTTAATCCATAGATTTTGAAAGTAAAATTGTATAGTTTGGAGGGTGCTTAAATGGAACTATAGGGTAAAAATAACTCCCAAATGTAATGTATTAAAACAATTTATAAAATAGATTTAAAAAAAATAATAAATAAACAAAAAAGGTACATCAGTTCAAAGTTCCCATTTGAATCACAGTCCATACCAAGACATGCAATCAGGATAATCTCATTGTGGTCTATGGGGTCTTTTCTTGTGCCATAAACCCATGTCCAACTGTGATTTATAGGATAAATATGTATCCCCCCAAAAATGTCTCACTTATCACATAGGATGATTGGAAGTGATTTAAAAACTGATAGCAGACACACAGCGCGTCGGTTCTCAGTTTACACATAGCACAGTTGTGAACTAGACTTGTGCAGCTATTGGTCTGTGGATGTGCTCTCTCCCTCTGGAGAAAATAAAACTCAATCCAAGTTGAGTGTGTTGTATGTGAAAAGTCAGAGATATGATGAAAAACAGGTCAGAATTCTTATTCTGGGCTGTCTGATTCATAGTTCTGAGGGTCATGCTTGAAGCTGTACAAATATTTGCAAATCGTGTGGTTCTAAGTCCTGTGCACCATCACCTTAGCAATAATTCAAAGTTGTGATAGTGCTTAAATGACTCTTTTTGATCAATGTGATCATTGGAAATAAAACTGCAAAATTTAAAGGCACTCTTCAGTGCCAGGAAAACATTTCTGTTTTCCTGCAGTGCCCCTCTCCCTCCCACCCCCCCATCCCATGTTGCTGAAGGGGTTAAAACCCTTTCAGGGACTTACCTGAATCAGGCTCTGCCCATGCTCCTCCCCCGCGCGCACTTTAGTCGTCCCCATAGGAAAGCATTATTCAAGTTTAAAAAACTGCAATAATTATACTTGTGGGGTTAAGGGGAGTTGGCACCCAGACCATGCCAATGGGCAGAAGTGGTCTGGGTGCCTTGAGTGTCCCTTTAACCCCTTAAGGACCAAACTTCTGGAATAAAAGGGAATCATGACATGTCACACATGCCATGTGTCCTTAAGGGGTTCAGTCAAAACAGATCAGATAGAAAAAAATCTCCAGCTGAGCTACAGAGTGGATAATTTTTCTTGAATTTTGCAATTTAGTTTTCAATTCACCACAGTTAACTGTTAAATGAACGCAGTCCACAGGTTACTTAATAAAACAAAAATTGTGACAAATAATTAAAATTGTGACTTTCACATTCAATGCCACAAAAGGGGAACTAAAAATAATAGCGGAACTGAGGAATTTTTGCTGTTTGACTTTTTCGACCTTATATGTGTAATTGCCTGGTGAATTTCTGACAAAGTACAGAATAATTAATAGCACTGCTGGTGGTTCATTAGCAGAAATAGAAATAAATATGGTCTGTAGCACTTCATTTTGATTTCCTCTTACAGTGACCCTGTAAGACCCAAAATTCGTCCATTTTTTTTTTTTTGTTCTTGGCCTTTTTAACAGATACAAATGAGCTTTCCCATGTGGGAGCCATGCAGAGAAAGAGACAGAGTGCAGGATTGATAAATACAGGTGAAACTGTAGTTTAAGTGAAAACTAAAGATGAATTAAAAGTGAATTTCTAATTCAAGGTCAAAATAATCAAAATGGAAAAAAAAATCAGTCAGAGTCAGCTATGCTTTAATTTCAACTACTCTGGTCTGTTTGAAATTCACTCTGAATCCACTCTGAATTCTCACTTGAGTGAATAACCCTATGAGAGTTCAAGGCACACCAGGTAAAATTACACTTGTGCATCAGAATTTAAGTGGTTAACTGAAAACGTTTTTCCTTCATTTCCCAAACATTGTGTATTGTGACAAGACTCATGCCATGCCAAAACCTAATTTTCATTGCCACGAACATGGTATAATTTAAAAGGTCTACAGCATGTTTGAGGGTTAGAGGACCTATGCATACATGTGGTGGTCCCAATGTTCCCTTATGAAATGGGCAAGGTGCACATTTTTGTCCTTAATTCTTCCCACTCAGCTTAAAATTTTATTTTTACTATAGTGAGAATTCAAAGTGAATTTCAAAATGTAGGCCTAAAGAGCAGCATTAGAACAAAAGTTCCAAGTCAGGTGTTTTCTGGATTGGCTCTTTGGCCTTAAATTTTAAATTCACTTTTATTACTTCAGGATATAACCCTGTATGGGTTAATAGATTCGGTGAAGTCCAACAGATTCCCTGGCTCCTTCCTCCATTGCTTGAGACTTTGTGATGGAAGAGTAATTATAGTTATAAAGGCTCAGTTAAGACCACGTAGGCTCTGCGTTTCCATGACAATCTACTCTGGCACAGAAAATCCTTATGCTTTAGCATTAGCAAGCTTCTATAGCAACCGAGACGTACACCCCATAATTGCACAAATCATTAAGGTCCAGATTGTGATGCTGCATGGATTGTCACTGCGTTTAAAATAAACAAATGCATAAATGTGGTCTTATTAAGAAAACTAGATGGTTTTTGCCATTAATTAAACATTTTTTTAAAAAGCTCCGAAATGTCCTATAAACTCAAACTTAACTACTATGAAAACATATATATATATATAATAATTGTACAGCTGCCAAGTAACTATTCCCTCGTTTGTCTACAACCTATGGGCGGCGTTTTTTTCCATGAGATCCATTCATGATACATTTTATCTCAAAATACAGACTGTAATAACTAAAAGAAAATTTAAAACCACATTTCGACTGAAAGAATAGATAAGAAAATGCTGTGTTCTGAAACAGAAACCAAATGGTATCAATATAACAATTGTGTAGTTAAAACAACAAATTGTAATTTGATACGAGATAAATTTAACTGTCGAGTGTGGGAAAGTTTAAATGATGTAATAATAACAGGACATAATTATACTCCAAAAAATATATGTAGGGTTAAAGCACATAGAGAAGTGAATGGGGTTATAAAACCATTCATACCTCTCCAACATCATAAATCCATATTCGACCTTCTGAATCACCAACTGCCACCTCTCGGCCGCTCTGTGCCCAGCGAACCCGATTCAGTGCCGAAGCTCCTTCAATGGTGGTACTTGCAGTGGGAACCTTTTGCGAAAAGTAAACAAACCAAAAGAGATATTACACAAACAGCAGCTGTAGCCCAGAAAGTCTTTTTTTTTTTTTTTTAAGGTAGCTTGTTCAAATTAACTCAGTTCTTTAAGATACTGGATATCATCTCAGATAAGTTCACCACCCCCTGGAGATAGCTCCTTACAACATAGATGGCTTTTGAGATGGGAAAACAAGGATTTATTGTTCTGTAATCACATTCCCCACTGGGCTGAAGGAGAAAGACTTTTTTATTTTCAAGAAAGAAACAAACATATATTTTCTGTAGTTAAAGGGCAAACGCATAGATGGCATGAACATTTTTTCCATATTATGCACTGAAAATATGCAACAAAAGCCACAACAAGCAGGGATCGGCTGTATTCTTATATAGTCATCATGGTAAGGATTTGCAGATAACATTCCCATACAATCAAAGCCCTTTATAGTTACAGTTGACCGACAGTACATGGCAGAGTCATATATCATCTCTATCCTATAATTGGTAGTTTGTGTAGACCAATCGGTGAACAAGCAACATTGGTTGTCTCTGGATATTACAAGTTGAAGACAGTCTGGAGACATTCACGTTTTTTCCACCGTCAAGTGGATATGTCTGCAGTGATAATCAGGATATAAAAAATGCATACTTCAGGGTTGGAGTAAGTATAATATAGTCTAGACAACCGTCTATGGTGATTAATTTGCCCAGTGCAACTCTGATGTATGTATTCTTTATAGGTATCCATAATAAACAAGGGTGTGTGATTAGCAGACGTGTGTTGTATTAAAACAACAATGTTTCATTAAACAAAACCCACAAAACACATTTCTAATTTGTTTGCAGTTTTCACAATGTAGAATCATCCCATGATAAGCTTAATAATAATTTTCCTATCTCTGTGATTTCTAATTAATCCCCAAAAGCGCATTAGAGTTTTTGTTACCATGTAATATGCTAAAACACAACATGGTTAATCCACTAGCAGTGGAACAGTGGGAACTGACAATAAAACTGCAAACTTAGGCCAAAACAGTTCATTTAAAAAATAGCCAAGTTTGAGGGGTTTTTTACCCCCTGTTATGTTAATTTGGCCTATAAATTGCAAGTCCCTAGTTCATTCTCAACAACCCGCAATTCAGCAAACAGATCCCAAAGTGTTAATGCAAACAACAGGGTCTTATTCAGTATATAGCAAGTTGTAGCTAATCAAAAACAGAATTTCATTATTTTGGCCAGAACAGGTGATTTGTAAAAATTATCCAAGTGAGCTACAGTCACTGCTTTTAGCTATTTTAGCATGAATTTTGCAATTTGCTTCTCAATTCACAATCATAACACAGCATAACATTTAGCATTAACACTTAAAATACAATGGTTAAGCAAAGTAGAGAGTAATATTGTGAGTGCTGTCAGTCTACATAAAGTAATAGGAGGGGCACACATTGATTTTAAAATTAATTGAATGATTTTCATTTTACAAGACTGCACATTCTTTAAACGCACACAAATATTTCTACGAGTTGTGAGTGCGGACAGCCATAAATGTATTACCCACATTCCTTCCTCTATTTGTAACGATTTTACCTTGCTTAACTAGAAATCATTGAGAACTAACAAAATAATTTGATAAATTTATTGTAATAGATGACTGCCAAAAATTCAGGCCTTCCCCACTTCAGAAATTATTCATACTTGCCAGAAACTGTAGTATAAAATGTGCAGTGTCAGGCTTTACAGACTAAGCAAATTGCATCAAAATGAAAAAAAAATAGTTAATTTAAATTTAATAAAATTTTGGTAAATAAATTATTTTCGCTTGGTAATCCTCTACAATTGCCCGTTTAGTGAATAAACCCCACATATTTGCAATACCTTATTCTTTCGTTATCCGATTGTTATAATGCCTAATTATAATGATTTTCTAAACACAGTAGCTACAAATCACGCTATGCACAGTGTTTGCAAATGCAATAAAGAAAAAATGCCAAACAATGTTTCTAGACTGGTTTAAAAATAAAACGAGGTTAAATATTTTCCCGCTAAAAAGCAAACCAAAGAAACGGGCCTTTGTGTATGATTAAATAAAAGTTAAACCCATGCCAGAGGTAGCTGGACAGGATAGGCTGAGCGAATTTCTCTCATGATGCCAGCTAAACAGAGGGTTTTTTTGTGTGTGTGATACATTAATATCTGAGAGCTTGCAATTTCCCTTTGTCACAGTTCCCTTAACAAAGTCTGTGAAACTGAACTTCTGTTCCTCGCGTCAAAAGAACCAGCATGCTTAGCCATTACGCCTTTCGTTGCTACAGTCTTCCAATCTCCCAGGTACCCTAGACTTCACAATGTTAAACTACTGTACTGACACAGTCCTTTAACAACTGTCTGAGCTAGCAATTGGCAGGGATGACACTGCTATTTGATTTAATACATATACTATAGTAGTGCACTGTATTCTTCTGGTTGCAGAGCTCTGCCATTTTACCACGCAGGGCTCTCATAACATGTTATTTAATGTCACATATGGTGTGGGCCCTGCTGATAGGACATCTATGTAAATTCCATTTACTTAGCTGTTCGACCAGTTACTTGTCCGGCTGGAAGGGATATGCTCAGATATGACCACAATCAATCTCTACAGATAATATATTTATATCTTTAACAGGCGCCACTCCGTTCTGGTTGTCTATGTGTATATATATATATGTATTTATTATATATTTTTACCAACGTTTGTACTGGAGGTGTATTTCTAATGAATTCCCCTTATAGACACATTAGGGTTCATTTACTACAGTGAGAATGAAACATTAATTTTAATATTAAGGTCCTATTAGTTGAACTGGGCAAAAAAAATATCTCCAAATCAGCTGGGCTCTCAATTTGGCTACTCTGGCCTACATTTAAAATTCACTTTGAATTCTCACTTTAGTGAATCACTTTTGTTCATGTGCCCTGTGTGCTCAGCGATTTCTCTACTATGGTATATATCCCACTTATCTTACATTGTTAATTTGGAAAGAAATACAAAAATTACATATAAAAGGAAGTCACATAACAAGTTTTTAAAAATGCTGTTTCCATAAAGTATAGTAGATATATACACAAAGTACAAATTAATTATACGTTAAATACGGATGAAATATCCTATAGATAGGATTTTGTTGAAATGTCTACGGATAAATCTTGCTGAAGCATTAGCAGTAGTAGAATAGTTACATTTATTTAATGGAACATGCTTGTGCAATAATTCCCGATTAAATTTTGGAAATATTAAACGATTATATTATATTATGAAGCTAATCGGACAACGCACCATCTTAACAAATCCATGGGTAAGTCACAAAAGTTAAAGCAGAAATACAGCAACCAAGTTTTAAATTTGTTTAGTATAGATATATGTAGTATATGAAAAGTTATTATAATAAATTGTTGTTTATTACAATGATCAGGTTAGGTTTCATTTCTAAATTAATAAGTACATGAATTAATGTGTAGTCAGTTGTGGAATTATATATTTACACACATTTACAAATGTTAATTAAAATTATTATTATGAGATATTTATATTTTTAAATGCAATTTTTTTTTAATGTTAGTAAGTGTAATAATAATGCTTTCTGAAGTTAATATTTTTGCAGCCATATAAAATAATTTGAAGTGGACATACTGTACCTACTGCAAATTTTTTCAGAGAGGAAAAAAAAAATAAGTACAAAATATCCATTTGCTAGAATACTACTCTTAGTTTAATGACAATACCTAAAGGATATACTCAACTATTTCCCCCAAAAAAGCATTTTTGAAGTCAGTCGCCATTCTCTATATCCTCCAGCTGTAAGCTAGCTAATTAAAAAGGCTGCACTATTTCCTGCTCTAAACACTTCAAAAGAGCCTGTGATGCGGTCTCATTTAGGGCATGGTTGCAATACAGCATTTTACCTGGGCTTGTCATAATTCCAAGTAAATCAAAGTTACGAAACATCTCAAGCAGTCCATCTTTAATGGAAACATTCTTAACATCCAGAATAATTGAGTCTCAAATAACTGAGTTTTATGTTTGAAAACAGCATATTCTATGTATCATAATAATATATTTTTTAAGCTAAAATACCAGAAGGGAACATAGTACTAGGCACTAAATGTAAGACTTTTAAAGTTATTATTTTTTATTTCAGAGAATTTATTCGGCTCCTCATAACTAAATGTCAATACTGCAACGCTAGGTGAATTTTTATAACCCTTTATATTTCTTATGTATTTTGTTTCTTAGAAATGAAATTGTATTTTTTTTATTAGTAACAAATTAAAACAAAATTGATTAATGTTTTTTATTACAATAATATTTGGAAAATTAATGTAGACAAGCGCCATATTTTTTATAGGCCATATAAAATGTTTAATATTTAGATTTATTGCTTGTTCATTGCAATTTGAAATGAGATTGTACAAATACTGATAAACTTGTGAATCTAAAACAAACTTATACTCTGCACACACACACACACACAAATGTAATGAGCAGTGAGAATAAATTATTATGGATTGACTGGGAAGTTCTAAACTGAGATATCCTAATTTATTTATTTTTTATTATTTTTAGAAATTAATTTAGAATAATATTGTACATCTGGTACAATTCCATTTACTCAATGCTATTAAAAAGATGTTCAGCCCAATTTCTCCATAAAGGATATTTTATATGGTGTGGACAGGATCATGTCATTTATTTCCCCATTCAAACATCCAAAGCATAGCCCACAATTTCCTTTAATAAATATTTGAATTCAATGAATAGTTTAACCTATTACATTTATTCCAATGTGTGTGTCATTTAGCTATAAAAAGGAAAATTATATTAAAACATAACTACTCTAAACACTGTCACACCTCTAAAGAGGTTGTCTTATCAGATTCTATAGATGTGTATTTTTTTATTTTTTTTAAAAAAAGGCTTGGATGCTTTTTTGTGTGCAAAAACAGAATATCAAAGCATTTTATTAACATTTATGTGAACAGGTTGTTGATCCAAGAAGAAATCAGATTATAAAGTCAAAAAGGATTTTTCCCTTTTTAGTGGCATAATTGGAAATGGCTTCAATTGTTTATTTTATTTTTTGCCTTCTTTTGGATCAACAGCATAAAAGAATGGATTTCAAGGCTGAACTTGAAGGACTTTATTGTTTTTTCAACCCAGACAACCATGTAACTACTACGTAATAAATTAATAATTCACATAAATAAAGTAAATTTAATAATATAAAATATTAGGCTAACCAGTATTAATTCTAAAAAGTGTACATCTCTATATGTTGTAGATGATGTGTAATGTAAATGTATTACCACCTGTAAAATGTATGTCAGGTGCAAGAATGTTATAACCAACAAATTAAACAATTCAGTGATATATATAGTGCAACTGGTAAGGTCTAGCTTGTATATATGTGTATATATATATATATATATATATATATATATATATATATATATATATAAATATATATATATATATAAAATAACTCTATCTTTGGAACTTTCCCCTCAAACCACAAGCACTATGAGAACTTGCATAATGCATAGTATTACAATAATACAATTTGAGTCACATTCTACCATCACCACATTTCTAATAAACCACACCACATAATAGCAATAATAACAAAAATAATAACAACAACAAGAAACTCCACCACAACCATCTCAAAGAGTAAAAATCCCTCAGCCCCCAGGGCATTGAACTGGGTCACTTTGAGCTTTAACCCTTCACTTGCCAGGCTGGGAGTTCCATCATCCATTTCAAACAATGCACCCAGCAGTACACCTGTCACTGCAAGGGTTAAAGTGCAATTCCTGGAAAAGGGGAAGAAGTTAGACCATGACACAATCCCAATTGTTCATTGTTTTTTTTTTTCCTCTTTTTTTACAGCTTGCATGCAAAGGGTTAACCCCCAGGGCTCACCTCTGTGTCATTATTGAGGTTCCAGAGGTCCAGTCGCCCCATCCCGTCCACACAGGCAAACAGTGCTGGATGCACTGGCGACCACATGACGTCGTAGACATAGTCTGCATTATCTTCAAAGGAGCAGAGCGGCTTGTTGTGCTGGGGAGCAGAGAGAACATGAAGACTGAGCGGCGCTAGTGCTGCCCCGGGCTGTCTGAGGGGCTAATTAAAAACCTTGCACATTTACACAGGACAGTGCCATAAAACAGCAAGCATGGGAGCCCTGGGAAGGTGTAGTGTTAATGTCAGGAGCACTGTCCAAGGCTGACAATTATTAATAGGGAGGAAGACACAATGGGGGAGGATTCCCTTTTGGGGGGATTTTTTTTTTTTTTTTTTTTTTAATCCTTTGCCATATTGTTGTTTGTGTACCCTATTGCACTTATAAATGTAGGAGGTAGTTAGGGTGCCCATTAGGTGGGATTAGTGAACATTGCAAGTTCCTACCATAAATGAACCCAGTTGGAACTGATAAAGGATACATAAGGATACTTTGATGATAGGGTTCTGTAAGTGCTCTGCTGAAGTCTTGGAGCGCCATCTAGTGGATATACACAGGAAAGGCGTGCTACAGCCGCCCTGCTGATTTACAGGATCATAAAGTCATTTATGCTCATCAATACTTTGGCCATGTATGTGAATATTGCTCTGTGTCAGTTTTAAGCAGAAACAGAATTAGCTCTTGGTAAGTGCAGTTTGTCAGGGCATTAGATTTTCATCATAGGCATGCACAGTACATTTCATGGAGGTTGGCATATTCTGTTTTTCACTCAAATAAAAACATTTATTGAAAACCATAAAGCAAGTCACTTACATTCATCACACAAACTAAAACATATATAAAAAATATATATATTTTACAATTTATCCATTTCCAATGGAACACGTATACTTACAATACAAACATTAAGAAAAGAAACAAGAATTTGTTCTAGTATGGAACCTTATTTAACCAGAATGCGAGACAGTGTGGACAAATCAGACCTGCATAAGGGTGTGCCGGGCACAACTTGTACACCTCTTGTACACACCTATATTTCTTCATATAGCACTAAAACCGAATCAAATCAGGCATCGTGTGAAAACACAGGATATGAAAAAGATCCATTTATGTGTGCGTATCCTCGGCTTTATTTTCATATATAATGCTAATTAAGGAAATTATCCATATCAAATTTTAAAGGGGCATTCTACATACCATAAGCACTTCAAATCATTGTAATGGTGCAAATAGTTTTCAGAGCCATCTCCACAGCCCTTGCCATATTTTGAAGTACTGTGACAAAAACTGGGCCTCTCTCTGCACATAAAGTCAAGGCCCCCTGTTGTAGCTCGGCTAATAAGGAACAGAACTTTTGTATTAGCAATTCAGCTTTGCATTAGAGGAAAGAGAATTACTTTTCAGATTTCACAGTCTCAGAAGATTTGGCCCTCAGCCCAATTTATTAACACAGATACTTGTAGCATGACAAGGTAAACAGCCTATCACTATCAGGACTTGGAATACAGACACCTATAGATGACACAGGGATGTAGTATAGAAGCCTCTAAAGTTCATGATATCAAAATATCCACAGCGTATTATTGGGCTATAAATGAGTATTTTCTATGATATAGTGCTCCTGTATTTTTCACTAGGACCTGTCTTTAATATAATAGATCTGCTTGGTATAATTCAAATATACTAGAATAGACAGCACTTTGTTCAGATTCCGTGTTGATTTTTAGATTCTTAATGAAAAATAAATCGTAAAACGTAAATGGTTAATCCAATCACCATGACCACAACAGCCTGTAGTAGTGGTTATAATGTCAGAAGTAGCCTGGCCAAGTTACACAATATTGGGGCAAACCATTTAGCAAAGGTTTGCCCCCTTACCTGGGTACCCGCCAGGTTCCGATGTTTCCTGGTCTTCCAGTGACACAATTTCGGCTTCTATAGAGCTGCATAAGATCAAATCTGCAGCCATCTCCATTAATTGGCTGAGAGCATCAGCGGACCACTCTCAGCCAATGACTGACATTGATGATCTTGGGAAAAAAACTGAAGTCATTTACAGCCATACAGGTTTAAAACATGTATGGCTGTAAGTGAGATGTCTCTCCATGTGTAAAAATATTCTGGATTTTTTTATCCTCAGCCCCTCCTTGTGAGGAGGTAAAATGCACTTTTACTTATCTTTTCAATATCAATAAACATTATCATCAGCTGTTAAAGTGTTTGTACATTTTGAATATGTGATTGTAATTTCTCAAAAAAGTACGATTAGTTTTTAACTTCTTTTTACGGTATTTTCACCTGTACATTTTTCAGAAATGTGGCAAGCATAATGTACAAATTAAAGAGTTACTCCAACCACAAAAAAGTGTTCACTCATTATGTGTAGCACGTCAAACTGAAACACATACAGCACCATGACCACTTCAGATCACTTAAAAGGGGCACTATAGTCACCAATACAACGTAGATTTAATGAAGCAGTTTTGGTGTATGCCCCTGCAGTCTCACTGTTCTAATATCTACTATTTAAGAGTTAAATCACTTTGTTTATGCAGCCCTAGTCACACCTCCCTGCATGTGACTTGCACAGCCTTCTTAAACACTTCCTGTAAAGTCATCTAATGTTTACACTTCCTTTATTGCACAGTCTGTTTCATTTTGAAATTCACTGTTAATAGCTTGTTCCTTAATGGCAGAGAATTAAGCAATGAAACTGCAGGGGCATGATCTATACACAAAAACTATTTCTTTAAGCTAAAGCTGTTTTAGTGACTAAAGTGTACCTTTAAGTGGTCATGGTGCTTAGAGTGACCTAAATGATATGTTTTTGCTCTTTAAAGTGACACTAAAGCATGTTAGTCTTAACAGGAGCACTTTAAGGTTTTGCTAAATAAAAATGCAATGGTAACTTTGCAACTGAGAGTTGCTCCTTAATATATAAATATATTTTTGTTAAAATGTAATGCCACAACGAATGCTCAGAGTGCTGCATTACACGCTGTGAGATCTGGTTTAAAGATACAAAATCTCTACATAGGTTCTAGATCAAATGAAATACAGTTTAAAGTCAAATTCTAAAAATGCTTTGGCGATGAACACGTTACATCAAAGGATCAGAAGTCAGGACAAGGAAATACATGCAGATAATGACAGAGGATCTGTGGTGGAGTCAACATTCGGAATTAGGACAGGCTGATTCAGACAGGAGGCTTAACCCTTCCAGTAAATAACTGCTTTAAAATACACTGCTGGTACAGACACAAACAGAATATTTATATATAAATCACTAATGTATACCTTTGTGTAATTTGGAGACACGATATAGCAAAACTATAAAAATATTTGAGTTAATTTTATTTGTTTTTTTAATACATATCTTATAAGTTAGTTATTCCTGAAAATATTTAAGTTAATCAATAAATTAGCAATGATGTATATGTCCGATCTGTCTATAATAGGTAGCCTGATCGGCATTGCAAGTCTTGTGGTCCCACTAGATGTGGGGTTTGTGCCAAACACCAAATTACAACACCATCTACTCAATATCTGGTGGTGTCACAATATGTGCTATTTCCAATAACTACATTAATTTATTTTTTGGGTCAGAAGAGTTTAATATTCTGAGTCTGTGATAAAGTTATACCAGCTAGTAAATAGCATTTTGGTATAAACCTTTTCATGACTCCCTAACAAATGATGTTGGTCTATAGTATAAGGACCTGACAGTACATAAATCAGGCAATAAGAAACACATAAACGTACAGAGAAGATTTAATACTTTAAGTTGTAATAACATGTGAGACATATAAAGATATACATATGCGTGGGCAAACGATGTGCCAGGTTTTTTGGGGTCACCTTGGTTTAGCTAACTCTCAAATAAAATATACAAACCATGAACAGTTAGCATTATATTGTATAAATCTACTGCTAGAGGAAATATTTATTTTTGCCCAGTTTTCTTGGTAGTTTTTTTAACTTAAGATCAGTTAAGTAATTGTAGTTTTAGGAATAAATCTAAATGCTGAAAAAAAATAATTGATGCATACATCCACACTATACATTTACATCTCTAGCCAGGAACTGATCGCTGTCAATCATTGTTCTAAGCCGTTTGTATCTCTCAGTCAGCACAGAGAGAGCATATAGAGAAGGAGAGAAACAGAAACACACACTTCTTCAATGCAATAAAAATTATGAACAACTTGTGTTAAGAAAAAGAAGTGCCTTTAAGGGACTTGGTGGTGTGTAATAGGAACCTAGAGGGGTTAACCCTATAAGGCAATAATGAAAAACCTGAAGTGTCTATTGGGCTATGAAAGACCCAAAAGGCACAATTAGGTCCTTTTAAATAATCAAAAGAAATAATTAAAACATGGCAGTTTGTTGTATACAATAATAAATACAGGGACCATGCAAAAGAATATAGAAAGAACCAATGAAAAAAAAAGCCATACATATCCTATAGACTGTAAGCTCGTTTGAGCAGGGTCCTCTTTAAACTATCGTTCCTGTAAGTTTTCTTGTAATTGTCCCATTTATAGTTAAATCCCGCCTCTCCTAATATTGTAAAGCGCTACGGAATCTGTTGGTGATATATAAATGGCAATAATAATAATAATAATAATAATAATGCAAATACACATACATAGATATGTCCTTACATATTGTCTACCAGATAAGGTTCTATCTGGATTATCATAGCAAGGGCTCTGTGATATATTGGACATTCACTAGCAGGGTGTGTATCTAGGCACTTTGTTTCAAGTGGGCTGATAATTATTTAAATTATTTAAATGCTGTACCTGTCTAAAAAAGTGAACAGCCTGTTTTTTTTCCCAGCAAGGATTTAAGCCATTCTGAATCAGTTCTCTTTTTCACTTAAAGGCACCATAGAGCCTTTCCTCCAGTGCTTGTTCATTGTATATCTACATTGATTCACTTAAGTGATTCCCTACTTACCTTCCCTCATTACCCACAAAGCCTTATAGGCTTTTTACATTTTATTTCTATTTTATTTTGCATAGTCCCTGTATTTTTAATTGTATTCAAGGAACTGTGATTTTTTTAAATTATTACTTTTGATTATTTAAAGGGACCTCATTGTGCCTTTTGGGTCTTTCATAGCCCAATAGACACTTTGTAAAAAAATTTTTCACAACTTGTGTTAAACCTTTTTTTTTTTTAATATGATGTGCAGGTTAACACAAATGGTGCATAATTTTCTAAGTTTTTTTCAACGATATAATTTCCAGAAAAGTTACAATTCCCCTATAATACTCTGTAAAATAAAATAAAATATATATTTCACATTTGTTTTACCTTCTATGTTTTAATGTATAACGCCTTTCACATAAACATTTTAAGGGTGGTCTGCAGTTATTTGTTAAACCAAAACTCACACCAGAAAATCGCAAATTCAGCCTTAGACTCAGAATCCAGGAAATCCAATATAAATAATAAAGAAAACATCCAAAATGCAGATGAAGAATAAAATCTACATACGATTAGATAGCTTTAGCAGTGACATAGTTTCGGGAATAGCTGGGCTGGTACATGTTATTTTAGCCCCTTTAGTAAGAGGTTCTGTGGGTAGCAGGAAATACTAAATTCAGAGAAGGACAATATTTTTTATGGTTTCCAAATTATTTTCTGCAAGGATTAGAACCTAAAGTCAAAAAAAGTAACAAAAACGAGAGTGTTAAACAAGAAATCCTTATTCTTTACATAAAGAAAGTGCTTTTTGTATTTGCCATAAATATGCACATTATTGAAGATTAACAGGTCGTGAGAATTTTCACCATCTCAGCTATATAAAAGTTTCACTTGGAGACTTAGTTCATCTAAGTGATTTTTTTGCAATAAATTTTATAAGCTGTTTACTAGAGACAAAAGCATTTTGAAAAGGTTTATATCTGTAATTTATTATGTACCATTTCACCTGGAGCTGGAAAAATAAACATTCAATTTAACACAGATTTTTATTTATTTATTTTATTTTATTTTATATATATATATATTTTTTTTCGCTTTTGGTAAAAAGGTCAATGCAACACATTTAATTGGAAGCTTGAAAATACCTTTTAACTCTTTTAAAGGGAAAGTATCATTAATATATTGCAGTTTTTTTTTTTGACATTTTAATACTGTGCGCAGTTCTGTAGTATTTAATAAACGTGTTTTGTCTCTAATTATTGCTTTATACAAAGGTATTTCTTTCATTAAACAGCAATGTAAACATTTAACTGTTATAAACTTCTAGGAAAACCAGAAAAGTTATCATCTAGGGAACTAACTAAAACTGATTTGATCCAAACACAGCCTTGTGTGCCAACTACGGACTCGTTAACAACCTTGTCCGTAAATAGCAGTTGCAAGCTATCAACAACAGCCGGTATTTAGTAGCAGCTGCCATTTATGGCTAGGTTCCTAACTTTGTTGCTTTTTTATTCGGACTGACTGCAAATACCATCTGATTGCAAGGATTCCGACCACTTGCAGATTAGCTACTTACTGGTAAAGCACTGAAACATGCACTGCTGAAGTTGCCACCATAACAACCACACCTTGCCAGTAAAAAAAGACTCACCTTGACCATGCGCACTTCACTCTGCCATCGGTCTTAGCAGAATACAGCTACAGGGTATACAATGTATTAAAATGCGATTTTGTGCTATGCCACATATGTATGTAAGGAACTTTTGAAATAATTTTATGCTCAATTAAATTAAGCATGTACTTTACTTATATAAAGTCTGGCCGTTTCATTTACTTTTTTCTCTTTGCTATGGTTTAATATGCTATGATATTATGCTTTATGGTTTCTACATGATGCCCTATAACTCACATGTACAGCCATGTCCCCCTCATATAAGAAAAACATCCTTATCAAAAGTATGCACACAGGATGAGCTGCTTTTAATTCACAACCTGGTGGCTGCAGACAGTCCGAGAAACTACAAACAGGCAGTGAAATCCTTCCTATATGTCTCTCTGGGTGTCCTCTCCTTATAATGTTGGTTGCTGTGTTTATTATTATTATTATTATTGCCATTTATATATCGCCAACAGATTTCATAGCGCTTTACAATATTATGAGAGGGGGGGATTTAATTATAAATAGTTCAATTACAAGAAAACTTACAGGAACGATAGGTTGAAGGGGACCCTGCTCAAACGAGCTTACAGTCAATAGGACAGGAAATAGCAATCAAATAAGGTGGGAGTGAAGCAGAGCTGGAGGAGAGAGTAGAGTGATGCCCTTTAGGAGAGAGCAAGAGACAGGTATGTGAGGTAGAGGTTACTCTGGGAGGCCATAAGCTTTCCTAAAGAGATGGGTTTTAAGGCACTTCTTAAATGACTGAAGACTAGGGCAGAGTCTTATGGGGGTAGGCAAGTTAATCCATTGGAAGGGAGCCGCCCACGAGAAGTCCTGAAAGTGTGAGTTGGCCATACGAGTGCGAACAGCGGACAGGAGAAGGTCACAGACACAGTGGAGAGACTGAGAAGGAGCATACTTATGGATCTGTGAGGAGATATAAGAGGGGCTAGAATTGTTCAGTGCTTTATAGGTATGGGTTAGTACTTGAATTGACTCCTATAGGATATAGTAAGCTAATGTAAGGACTGAGAGAGGGGTGAGGTGTGAGAGGACCGACTAGAGAGGAAAATCAGTCTGGCGGCAGCATTCATTACAGACTGTAGCAGGGCAATACGGCTTTTGGGAAGACCAATCAAGAGAGGGTTACAATAATCCATGCGGGAAATTACTAGAGCATCTTGTGTAAGAAAGAGGCAGATGTGGGCTATGTCTTTAAGATGGAATCTACAGGATTTGGCAACATACTGGATGTGAGCCTCAAAGGTAAGGACAGAATCAAGTATGACGCCAAGACAGTGCGCTTGCAAGAATGGACTTATGTGGATACCACTAACTTGACCATATATCGATACACTACACAATTTCCGCCAGCCTATACTAAGAAAACTAGAAAGTCTCAATGTATGATGTACAGCTGGCTATAAATACGGTAACCTAGATATAATAGTTCCTAAATAATAAATAAATAAGGAGACCCCCCAATCCCCATCAAATTATTAAAAAAGAGCAGATTTCCTAAATAAAGTACATAATGCACTAGGTTATGCTCAACGTGCCTTTCGGCGCCCACGTGCGCCTTTGTCAAGAGCTCTTGACAAAGGCACACATGGGCGCCGAAACGCTGTACATCATACATTGAGACTTTCTAGTTTTCTTAGTATAGGCTGGCGGAAATTGTGTAGTGTATCAATATATGGTACACTGATCTACATAGTATCTTCTCGTTCATTGAGCACTTGGTATCTAGTTTATACTACAGTTTTCTTTTCAATTTATATTATTCTCCTTGCGGGGACACCTTAGGTGTTCATAGTGTAGTATTAAGAGAGACTTACTTTTTCATTTATTGGTGTCCGGCCGGACCAATCATACTACTCGTCTCTCTTTCACAGCAAGGCATTTTTCAGTCGTGCTTAATATTGGGTATCAATGGAGCGTTATAATAGGTGTTTATGATTCTTTTGACGGTCACTACTTGACTTTTACTATTAGTTCGGCTCAATACTGCCGTTTATCTCCCCAAAGGCTCCTTTACCACCTTTGCACACGATCGATTCTGGAGCTCCCCTAATAATAGCAAGTACTGTGAATATATCCGCTGGGGCTATCCTCATTAGACAACATTTATATGTGCAATCATATGCACATTACTTTATTAAGCGTTTCACTGGTATTTGCTATCCCAACAAGATACATTGTACTTCTCCTCTTTTCTTTCACACCTCGTATCCTATGTTGCTGGCCCATAGACACTTTGTAATAAAGAAGCTGCTGACAAACAGTTATTTTTAGTGGCCATCAGATACGGTGTGATATTACTGCTTATATCGCAGATTAGCAGATGAACCTATTTTAGTTTATTTTATTATTTAGTTTTTGTCAGTATCACGTTTTATACACTCTTCACGTTGGTTATATATATATTTTTTCCCCTAAGAGGGGGTCAATAAAAATTAAATTTTTTAGTCCCATTAATGCTCTATGATTAGCAATTTGTTGCTTCATACCGGTGGAGCAGTTATATTAAGGGTATAGAGACTGCTTTTGGGAGCAAATTCTGTAGTTAACCCATTCCAGTCTCTTCTCTCTTTATTACTACTTTGGAATATGCCCTTAATGCCCTTCAACCAATATATCCTCAGTGATTAATTTTTCTGATCATTCACTCTGGCTGTACTCTTTTTTAATACACGATACTTTAATACACGATACTAGTTGCAACTTGTAAATATAGAAACATTCCTAAAATGAATAATCAGTCTCTTTATGTGTGATACCTTCAAGATAAAAGCAGATTCTTTCATGCAAATACGCAACAAGGTATTGTAAAAGAAGCACGTCACAATGACTGACTATTATATTTTCAAAAGTATAAGTACTTCTTGTGCAAACTATTCCTTTTTCCATTACAACTGTAGTAATACTGTTTCAAATAATCTGCAATTTACAAGAAAAAGAAAAGGGAAAAAAAACTGATGCAAGGATCAAATAGCATAAAAAGAAAAAAAAACATACATTATTATAATACTTTAGTAAACGTAAAACTGTCATATTTTTTTCCCACTAGTGTTAAAGAAAAGATTATAAATTATGGCTTCATTGTGTATTATTTTAAATGCATAGCTTAATACCTTAATAACCTCTTTTTACAGCATTTCTAAAGAGACACTTTGGGCACAAGCACAACTTTAATGCATTTGATAGGATTTGTCCTCAGTAAAATGCTGTATTTTGTGCATACTAAAATCTTCATAGTTTTTGCTCACAAAAGAAAATGCAGACTGCAGCACAATAAGCCGGCCTCCCTAGCCACGCCCCCTCACTGTGGAAAAAATACTTCCTTATCAAATGTATGTACACAGCTCAGTTACTGACAGCAGAGAGATCTGAACTATATAGCAAACTGCATTACAAGGAGAGGACACCCAGGGAGATATCTATTACGGATATCACTACCTGTTTATAGTTTCTCTGACTGTCTGCAGTCAGGCTGTGAATTAAGTTCACTCTATGTTGTAGGAGCTTCTGATTTTAGAACTGAATATTTTAAACATGTCACTGTCCACTAAGGCCAACACATAAATAAAGTTGCAGAACTATGGAACGAACCGAGTTAGAAATGTCTGATTGCAGAATCTATTTCAACGTCAGGCTACCATTAGGATGATGATTCCCAGATGTTCTCTAGCAGAATTATTGCATAGCTCTTTTGGCTCAGTTCCCTCCAAAAAAAAAGAAATATAAACATTATGGCAAGGAAGTCATGGGCACCACTGGGCAGAGAATTTTGCTTAACCAACATGTCTCTAGTGCAGGGGTGCCCAAAAGGTAGATCCCCAGATGTTCTAAAACTACAACTCTCTTGATGCTTTGCATGCCTTTAGAGTGCCTTTGCAATGATAGAGCATCATGGAAGCTGTAGATTTAAAACATCGGGGATCTACCTTTTGGGTACCCCTGGTCTAGTGGTTCAGGTATTATATAAACACTGGTGAAGACACTTTCTACCCAACATAGATTTTTTTTTTTTGAGCCCAGCAATTGTGAAATGACCAAACATTATACTTTTAATAGCTGCATAAATCACCTATTTTCAGATTAAATATATGAGGATTCGGGTACTACTGAAAAATACCCAGTAACAACCCTCCCCTGTCCAATTCGATATGTCCCAACTTTAAAATAATCCATAGGAGCTCTATTCTTAAGAGAAGGTTATGAAATTAACTCCTCCACCCATAAGAGTCTTTTTGTGTTATCTGATCCACAGACCTGCACTGATGACTCCACAGAGGAACGTTTGCCAGTGCAAAGCACCAGGGCCGGGCAACAGTTCCTGAGCTGTCCAGGGGTTTAAGGGAACAACAGTCCCATCTTGTGATATCCAGACATATCTTATTTGTCAAACATACACAATTAAGCCCTGTGCTCAAACTCCCACTATTCCTGGGCAGCAGCAATGACTATAGTACACTTCCGCCCCAGTACATATACAATAAAAAACAAAGAAAAGAGTTACTTGCGCACTATATCCTAATTCCCTATGCATGTTTAAATAACTGGAGCTGTTTTATTACCACTCCAACAGCATTTAAAGTGTAAGCTCACCTGCCACGTAAAGATTCTTAGGTGAGCTTATTTATCCTGTTTTTAAAGGTGGTGTGCATTGTGCACGTTGGTCATCTTATTATTCTCTGTCTTGTAGTGATCAGGTTTTTTACATTTGACCAATTGTAGCAGTGTCCCAGGACAGAGAGGGAGGACAGGAGAGGACTATGTAGGCAAAGGCAACTTAAATGGGATATTGAAGGAGAATGAGCCAGACATAGGACCATAAGTGACTCTGAGAGATTAGGAATGCAGGAATAAACAGGGATAAAAGATTAATTAAAAAGACAGTCATATAGGGAGTTCGAGAGATAAAAATACAGGGATTGCGAGTTTGGCAGGCTTATTTACTAAACTGAGATTTCAAACTGAATTCAAAAAGACTTTCAAATTTAAGGCCAGGGTAACCAAACTGAATGCATAGCTAGCTTACAGAACATTTCCAGTTTGGCTACTTCGATCTTAAATTTGAAATTCACTTTGAAATCACTTAAAATTCTCATTTTGGTAATTAACCGTGAAAGTTAAAAGTGACTGAGAGAGAAGAAGAAGGGGAACAAAAAGACAGAAACCGAGAATCGCGGGAAAAAGCTACAAGTTGGGAAAAAAGGCTATGAAACACAGAAGTATGGGAGGGACGGAATTCGTTTCTCTGTTTCTTTTCTAATACATGTTAGAAGAATGTCAATTTACCTTTTAACTTTAACTTTACTAGAGTCATATTTATTACTACCCACCTGCTACATCACCTGAACTCTTCCCAATTTCCCAACTGCTCCCAAGCATGATATCTCTGCTAGTTCCCTTGGGGGAAAGTCAAAGAGACTAAGTCACCCTGATCTCTTTACAGGTTCTTAAGGAAACTACAATGCCAGGAAAACAAACTTGATTTCCTGGCACTATAGCTTCACCCTTTATCAAGGCCCCTCTGTGGTGCAGAAGGGTTAATAACCCCCTCTGTCACTAACCTAAGTCCAGCGGCGATGTCCCTTGCTCAGCCCGTCCACGCTCCTCCCCTGCCGATGTGCGCTGGCGGAGGAGACCTAATGCGCATGCGTGGCAATGGCCACGCTTGCATTAGGATCTCCCATAGGAAAGTATTATTCAATGCTTTATGGGGATTACGGCAACGCTGGAAGTCCTCATTAATAGCGTGAGGACGTCCAGCATCATTAAGGCGACCAAAAGTCGCCTATCCACCCTGTAGTCCCGCTAGTGGCTGTCTGGTAGACAGCCACTACAGGAGGAGTTAACCCTGCAATGTAAATATTGCAGTTTATAAAAACTGCACTCATTACCACTCTAAGGTTAAGGGTGATGGGAGTTTGCACCCAGACCACTTCAATGAGCTGAAGTCGTCTGGGTGCCTACAGTGTCCCTTTAACATAGACCATAAACCTAACTCAGCAGCTTCACATCAAGTCTACCTGGTTCACTTAGGAACCATGTTAAAGTTATCACTCGGGTTAAAACGAATGGTTTCAAAATGTTAGGGTCTTTATATCTCAAAAGTTTAAACTCAGTTTAATGATTAAACCACTTTCTGTTGTTATCTCATGTATTCAGGTCATCAATGTGTGTGATCTGTTACAAATGTTGTACTTTAGTTTGTTGTTATAATTATATTTTAATAAATGCAATGACGTGTTGGATTTGACTGTGTTTCTAAAACACACTGAGGTGTTGGGTGTTATTTATTGTGGCCAATCGTAAATTTCAAAAGAAAAAGAAAGTAACCTGTTCAGTGCTGGTTGAAACAAGAGTTGAAGCAATTTTACTTTTGTACAAAACAATAAAAGATTATAAAAATATAGGTGTGTTCTGTAAACTACTGATATGCTAAAATATACAGCTTTGTTCTTTGATTAATCTCTCGCACAATTCATGTGTGTTATTTCACCTTTTCTTGTGAGATAGTATGATTCTATTTTGCCTCTACTCCTAGATCCTGTATATTCTCCATCACCCATTCTAGATCCATTATGTTCTCCATCATCCTTTCTTCATAGATTCTATGTATACACCTTCTACCTATTCTATAAAAAATGTGTTTTCTATGTATATCCCTGCAGGGTACTAATACTATTGCCAGCTCAAAGCTTAAATGGCCTATATTATGTTTCCCACTCTCCACCATTTCAAACTGATTGACACCATCCTGATTGATTATTATGTTAGCAGTTGTTATTTATTTCCTAGTAAATTGATAGTTTCAGTGAATTCTAGAAATGTCAGTCTGTGTTTTGATCTTTTGGTTTTTCAATTCACGTCATTCTATAAGCATAGCGCCAGCTTAGAGCTTTTCCCAGAATCCTCCTACCATGCAGCAAAGTTCTGGCGGTTGGTAGCGTTCCAACACTTATAAAGAAACACTGACACATGATGCAGGTGCAACATGAGCTCACCACAGAAGTGCTACCTATTTAGAGAGGGCGTTAGCCATGATTATTGCGTTATGCTTGGCTTTAACATTAGGGTTATATGGACAAATTACAAAAAATTAGGGAAGAGCTATCAGATACAATGTGCACAAACAGGGCTCACAGTGTGTATTTGAAGGACAAAATAGAAGTTACAAACTTTTTAGGTTCCCCCTTTTTCATAATGCATAATGTGTTGTATAACTTTAACATTTTTTTATTTTTTGGTACTGCGTTAACCATACTTCTAACATTATAGGGTTTGAGTGATTTTACAGATTGAGGCTCGGTTATACTGTGAATTTAAAGGAAGAACTAACTAGTGTCTGCATCAGTTGATTTCTCTGATACAATGAGCTAATCCCTGCAATGCCAATCACAGCTTCTGGCTTTCCACAGGATGTAGTGAAGATCAGAAGTGGTACCTAGGAGACCCCAGGCAAAAAGTTAAACCTTTCTTACAATGGAGGGGAGAATGGGGGTACTAAGGCATGCCAGGCACCAAAACCACTACAGAGCACTGTAGAGGTTATGATGCTTTGATTGTTCCTTTAAAAGATTCCTCGCATTAGCTTTAAGGTTTAGTTTCAGTGTATTAAAGACAGTGAATAAATTAAAAGAGAGTTGAAGATACAGCAAAATTATGCCAAACATAAGAGTTTAGGATGAGGTTTAGGGAACCATATGAGTGAATTAAATATTAGAATTAGGATCAGGAAAGTCACATGATTGAGTTTACTGTTAAGGATAGATTTAGTAGTAGGGGACAGGGCTTGACCGCCGAGAGATGAGGATGCAAACTTGTATGGCTCCTGCTCTGCAGCACTAATTAAACGGATTACGGCAGCCAAAACGGGATCTAATCAGCCCAAAAACGCCACCAGGTGGAAGGCGATAACCAGGGGCACACAATGATGCCACACGAGCAGCAATTCCTGCGTAATGCACCTGCTCTTCCCATGAGGCCTAAACGCGTGGTCGGCGTGAGGGAGACGGCCGCTCCCCCGCTGACACCTGCGGCTGACAAACGGAGACCAGACTCTCGTCCCCCCGGTCCACCTTCAAGAGACCCTGATACAACCCAGCAAGAAAGCCACGGCGACACAGGAGCCTGCCACAAGCGGCGGCACTGCACCCAAAATGACGGAGGCAGCGTGCTCCTCCAGCACTCACAGTGAGCAGCCAGAGCACCGGCTGAACAGGGCTTTCCAAATCTTCTGGGACAAGCTGGAGGCCCTTATGTTCCCGACGGACCCAAAGACTGCGCCGGAAACTGGGCCGCACGCTCACCCAAGCAAGGTCAAACAGGAGGAAGCCCGGACACCTCAGGCACCGAACCGCCCAGAGGGTCAGAAGCTACGGAACGTTCCCATGCAGTGAGCACCCGCCACAAGCGACAATCACCTCCCTGGGCGGGGAGCCACCAAAAGACAGGCGCCCCGGCAGCGACCACGCAAGCGGGGTACAATACTCACAAGGCGAGGTAAGACCTCGACCCGACCCCGCTATCCCCTTGTGGGGAAGGACTTAGACTATGCCAGGTCCCTAGCCAGCAGCGCGGAGAAGCGGACCTCAACACGGGCCTGGGACCATGGAGCTACCACGCCGTATCTCCGCTCAGCAGAGGGACCGGGAGCCCTCAGAGGCCCAATCCACCTTGCCCATTTCATAGCTGACCTGAACAGAGACTGAACGGAGTGAGTCATTACTGGCATCGGCTGATCCTCTAGCCCTACGTGACTGGCGCTCCCCAACTGTTGCCAAGCCTTCTACCACTGCCGACCACCCTCACACCTTTTAACCCACGACCCTGGAGGCACATACCTCTACAAGCCGACCAGCTAGGAATGGGACTTCAACCTGGGGGACCCCAGAGGACTTTCACAACGTAGTTATCACTCACATGAAGACAATCTTCACATTGGAAACTAATCCATACAGTACAGCTTGTTCATGCATTCTTCACAATTAGTTTTCATTTAACACTCATATGTCTAGCAAATCTGAATAGTTAGACATGCAATACCAGTTAGGACTAAACCCGACTATTTTGATTGTTGATAAGCCTGTTTGTGTCTTGCAATTATTCTTATCTATATAACAAAAAAAAGTGCAGCATACCATGATTACGCAAAACTACATATTGTGAACCTCTCTTATGCCTTGTGATATTGCTGGTGCGTTTATTTCACTCTGCACTCAAAAATAAAGAATTACAAAAAAAAAGAATAGATATAGTATATCAGAGAGGCACAGTGCCCTTTTTCATTTATTTATTTTCATTTTTGCAAAAACTCTCCTTTAGGTAATATGTCTGCTTTCACAGTAGCATTTTCCTAGTCACTGTCATTATACTCTCACCGATACTGTGGATACGCAACATAAGACACCTTACATATATTCCGCACTTCTTTGGGCAGAGATGTCACAAAATACAATGTTTCGGCCTAGCTGACTGTAATCTTGTATACATGACGTGATGCATTATAAAAACTGGGGACAGCTCTAGCCTAGACTGTCCCATTAATGACCAGCGTCCCACATGTTTATTTATTTGTGATCTTAGAAAATAAATATAACTTTTACTGCGATGCTCCTCATCCTAATGGGCCAATAGAGGTTATAAAGACCAATGTTTGTGGATAAGGTCAGTAAGATGCTATGGCCATTTCAACTCCTGACTATTCCTACAGAGTCTGCTTTGGATGCCTTAGTGAAGTATGTTACATCTCTCAATCATCCTCCTCAAACACTGAATGAATTTGCTGCAGATGGCTATGATGGAAAAGCTATTCGTAATCCCCTGGGGTCTCGTGTCAGTCTTCCTGGCAGCATACATCTCCGCTGTAAGAGTTATATTGTTGTCATGTGTGCCCATACCCCTTATAGGGGAACCTTCACTGCTACAATCTGAACATCTTTATTTGTTCAGGTTATGTCATAAATTGACTTTTCAGTCTAGAAAGCTCTGAGCAATTTTACATGTCGGATTCCATTACAGCATGTCTAATATCATGTTCATTCCACTTTTCATGTAAATAAAACATCTAGTTATGATATATTTAGATATTTCAGAAATGTTCCAAACTTTTGCAAGAGAGTGAACACCTACACATGTTTTATATAATAAAGCACGATATCTCCCTTTTATATCAATGGCCACATACTAATTGTCCGTAATTAATCAGTTTTGCGTATCTGAGCGATGCACAACCATGCATTACCCCATATGAACTAAAAAGGTTTTGCAATAAACTATAATTACAAAAATCTGTATGTTGAGCTGTTAATGTTTGCCAGCAACAAACCAGCTTATTTGTGCTGACTTTACTTCCCATTCCAGATATAAAACAGGCTTATAAATGTTAGCTCATTTTGCCCTAAACAAGGATGTATAGCCCAAGACCTCAAGATACACTGAACTTTCAAAGAATTTCTCAGTGATGTTTATTAACTATGTAATATTGGTATCCAAATATTTTTTTCTAGGAGGAAGCCAAAGCCAAAAACCCACTAACCCTTTTATTGTTCAGTTCCATAGCACCTCCCATGAGCCAGCATTTCCCCAATCTCCCTTGTTTTCAAAAATGTTACCCTTGTTTTTATTTCCCATTGTTAATTAACCCTTTCCTCTAATTCTCCTAAAGCAACTCCAACCAGAAGAAGATTAAGATCCAACAGTGCCCTAGACAGATTACCGGTCCCCCCCCCTTCTCTCCCCCCCACACTCTTCACTTAGGGATGGTTCATGTGCCAAGCACATTCATAGTTCTGAGGCCCCTTTCAAACCCTGGGACTTAGGCAGCTGCCTAGGGTCGCCTTATGGTTAATCCTGCTCTGACTCCAACCTTGTTCCTTATTCTATATTCACCTACTTCAATCCAAATGTAGATGGGGCCAGGGAAATAAAAGCAACAGATGATGAATGTGTGTTTGTGGATGACATGAGTGGTCTGAGAAAAGCCCGATATTGGGATTCCAATGCATTGTTTTGGAAAAACCACTTACCAGGCCCTGAAGGAACACCATAGAGAACAAGTGCTCACAGGAGATTGAAATATGAGAATGTATTCAATCGTCCAGACCAGAAAACAAACAGGGAGTCTAGCCAAAACAACATGCTCAACGCATTTCACCTTCAGCATTATTCGTAAGCTATTAATTCTCCCCCGATATATAAAATATATAAAACAAAGCTTATCATTCCTGGGACATTCCTCAGAACTTTATCATGTCAATATTGGGCTTCTTTGTCATATCCTAGAACTCTACTTTCATTCAACCAAAGTGAGGACTATGAAGGGACGCAAAGGTAGAGGTCAGTGCTCAACATGTACTCTAGAAGAAATGGAAGAGTAGTTCCCCATACCTTCATATGTCCCAGAGCCCATGGTATAATTATGTGCGGGGAAAAGTGCTCCCCCGTGTTCTGTTATCATTATGCTATTATTATGCTATTATTATTTTTATGCTAAAAATTATAGTGGGATTAGTTCTCTCAAGAACACGGTCCTCAACTCTCCTTTACTTCATTTTCACAATGAACAAACTGTGTTTTATTTTTTTTACATATTTTTTTTTTTGTATTATTTGCAATGGTATTCAGAACGATACAGGCAAATCATTAGAAAAATATCATAATGCTGGCACTATTTAATTATTTTTTATATTGATTATAAACTTGGATCGCGGATGCATAGTGTTCATTTATTTGGGGAAACTGAATGTGTTGAGAAATACAGCAATGTGAAACGTTTTATATAAGCAAAGAACACTGCCTACTAAAAAACACCCATCACATCTTGTTTTGTTTTTCTTCCCTCTTTCCTCCCACACTTACCATTAACCACACTAACTGCCAAAATCAGCCCATTGTAGCAACTCCTTGCACAGAGAGCAATGTGGGCTGATGAAATAATGGGGTTAGTACCTGGCTTCAAATTAAAAGAAATGATCCAAGGATGCTGTGAGTTAAAAGGGGAGAATGCAAACATTGGAACTCACTGAAGTTTCCTTTAAATTCACATTCTAAACTATATAAGGAGGTAATTTCAAGCCAAGCTATGATGTTTTGGAATATTAAACATATGGTGAATATTTGTGGTATAATTTCTTAAAGGGGAACTGTTCCTCCAATGTTTTTTTAACATTACGTTGATAATAAATATGTATTTGTTGGGAGTGAAAAATTAAATTAAATATAAAAATCCACAAGTCTTAATCCTGCAACTGGGCACCTCTATCTTAAACGGACACTATAGTCACCAAAACAACTTTACCTTAATGAAACAATTTTTGTGTACAGATCATGCCCCTTCAGTCTCACTGTTCAATTATCTGCCATTTTCAATTATTTACAAGTTAAATCACTTTTGTTTCTGTTTATGCAGCCTTAGCCACACCTCCCCTGTAACTGGCACAGCCTGCATGGACAAACTTTCAATCCGGTGTAACTAACTTAAAGGTTTTTATCTCCTGCTCTGTAAATTGAGCTTTGATTACATACAGGAGGCTCATGCAGGGATTAGCAAGCTATTATCAGAGCAGGAAATAAGAAATTCTAAACAAAAAAAGAATTTGCAATAAAGGAAGTGTAAACATTAGACGACTCTTTACAGGAAGTATTTAGGAAGTCTGTGTAAGTCGCATGCACGGAGGTGTGACTAGGGCTGCATTAACAAAGTGATTTAACCTCTGAATGGCAGAGAATTGAGTAGTGAGACTACAGGGGCATAATCTATATACCAAAACTGCTTCATTAAGCTAAAGTTGTTTTGTTGACAATAGTGTCTTTTTTACTCTGTGTCAAACTCTGTCCTTTGCACCTGGCAGTCAGCATGGATAAAGTATACAGAAAAGAAGATAAATAAAACAATGATTTAGTTTCTCCTCTTCATTGCAATGTTTGCCCTGGCTTTGCCTTGTCTGAGGGGGATTACGATGTACTTTGCAGAAGCTTTAATACAAATTATAAAGAAGTAATCATTGTTCTTGGAGTAACCCTTTAAATAATACCCAGATTACTTATATGGCGCATACACTGCACTGGTACTTATTCTGTCAGTAATAATTTTATGCTGCTTTGCAGACACAGATCCTGTTGCATCAGCATACATTTACAGCCTAGGTCCTTTTACGCAATATACCGCAAATATTTCAGCGGTAATAAGGGCCAAACATCTATATGCGCTATTAAATCGCTGCAGTATATTTCCTAAAATAACCTTGTGAAGGAAATACTTACTTACACATCAATTATGTAGCTGTTGCTATTGAGACTATTAAACATAGATTGTGTATTTAAGGTTCTACATCAAGCTTCAGTTATGTTTTTCTTTATTTTTGTTACAAACTGACAAAGTAAAAAAAAAACACTTTTTTTTAAAGAAACAGTCTGCATAACTTGTGTGTGTAAACATGTGGGCTCCATTGTAGGTGTTTGGGTGAGCTTAAAAGAAGACGCAGTCTGGAGATACCATAGTGATTACATTTTTGTGGTTTCTTTCAAAGGCAAAATATTCTTCATGGGTGAGCTTCAAAAAAATAAATACAAGTAAAAAAAAAAAAGAAAACTGACACTGACGGTCATAGAAGAATTTAGTCGGGGGGGGTGCAAGAGGACACCAACATCTTAACACCAACCGCAGGATAAAAAAAAAAAGCTCAGAGAGAAGGAATGAAAACGGCTTGTTCATTTGGAGAGGCGTCACATAGTCAGCTAGCAGTACTTCGAGGATCTGAAAAATGATCTACCCTGTTATCAAAACAGAATTAGAGAACGTCACTGCAAAAGTCTGTAATCTGTAAACCAGACTAAAGCAGACTGCAGCATATGACCTGATTTTATTCTATATTTTTCTGATTGCTACCTAATAGATATGTGCTTACATTCACAATGTCAAGTACACACAGGAAAGGTAGAATTCCTTCCCTTTTTTGTCTGCTATTGTCTTACCTTCTGTAAATTAAATATAAAATACCAGGCTATACAGCATTAATTTTGACATTGGAGATGCATTGCACTACTCTATGCTGTGTTGCTGAAAGGGTTATGCTGTACTTTGGTGCAGGTGCCTAATCATAGGCTGACTAGTATAGGGACCCCAACTCTAGAAATGATATGCGTAGGACGTACGCCAATAAATTAGCTTTTACAAAAAAACAAACAAACATAACTCCTTCCATTGAATATAGAATAGTGCTGGGTTCTCTATGGCTTCTGATTGAGCATTTTTGCTTAGGTAGAAAACATTTTTATTCTGTTTATGAGATAAACTGTCCACAAAGTATATGTTTGCCACAATAACAGAGAAAAGTCTACCCCATAATATTTTATTCTTTGATGTAATGGATTCTACGTGTTTTACTACGTGTAAAAACAATGTCTGATTACATTGGTTTCCTTTCTAAATTAACGTTATTTTGGCCCTGTGCACGCTCATCCCTGTTTGTTATATTTTACCTGTTTCTCCTCAGTTGTCTTCTAGTTATGCACACTACATGCCCGTACGTACTTTTGTTATGTATAATGTACAGGTTGACATGAGTTGACAAAGGGTGGATCTTTAGTCAAGCTCTGTGTCCTTTGTCAACTTTGTCATTGTCTGTCCAGCTCTATCTTACCCCCTTCCAGCGTTGTGTCACTCCCAACAATGTCATGTCATTAATTGTCTGTGTTGACTCCCACGCGATCATGATGTACTAGGCATTCGCGTAATGTCACTTGCATGCCCTAATAATGGTAGAGGCAGACATTTCCAGCAATCTCCATATTCACAATGCTAAAATGGCAACACAGTGATAGAAGACCCAATAGGACTGGCTCAACTGAAAATTAGTAAGTAGCATTGGTAGCATTGGTGCTAGGCCACTAATCACTGGGAGGGGGCGGGGATGCTAGAGGTAGGGATACATAGGTTGGGGACATGGGGCGATTTGGTGACAGAGCTGCTTTTAGGAGTATGTTGGAGTAATTCTCAAGACATATATTTACATTAAAACCATCTTCATAAAAATAAAAAAATAACCTTACAAACCCATGCCGTACAGAGTACCTTGCTCAGCCTGGCATGCCAGGTGTAGCAGGGGGACTCCAGAGCCTTGCCCATGTGGTTGGCTATTACCTACAGGATAGTGTGGCGGAGAGGGATGATATCCTGCCCGGTATGGAGCTGGGGTATACATTGCTGCCTGCCTGCGGCGTTGGGTAATCCATGAGGCAATAAAAGTGCAGACTCTGCTTAACATAAACCATCTGTCTCTCTTTCCTAAGCATGGATTCCTGTCCTTTCCTTTACTCACTCCTCATACTGTACTCGGTACCCAGTGGCACTAAAACTACTTTAGGTTGTTACTTAGTTCGGCATGTTTTATCCCTCTTTAAGTCTGTTAGCACTTTAAAGCATGCTATTAATTTTGTTTTATCTTATTTTGACTAACTTATCAGTTTAAATCTGCGGGTTTAACTGCTACTCATACTCACCTAATTTCTGACATATATTGCAAGTAGATGTTTACTAATTATAAAAACTTGTGTGACCGAACTTCATGTCATGATATGTAAGCTTCATGTTGCCTGAGATTGCTATTGTGGCATGTCAGGCCTGACTGTAATTTTATTTCACAACAAAAATAAACAATTAAATGAAATAAAAAAATAAAAGAAAGGAAGCATATCAGGGATTAGGAATGGATGTTAAAGGCTGAGATGAATTAAAGCAGGGGTATATAATGGATGTAAATTGTAGAGAGACAGGTAAGCAGGGGTTTAGAATGGATCGGAAAGGTGTCAAGAAAGTAAAGTAGAAATCTCAAATGAATGTAACTTGCAAAGAAGGATAAAAGAGGTGATCTAGAATGCTGGTAAAAGGTTATGAAAAAAGAATTCAAAGATCTAGAATGGATGCAAAAGTTAAAAGGAAGAAAAGCAGAGAACTAGATTCGATGTATCAGGTAAAGAGAAAGAAAAGCAGGGATCTAGAATGGATATCGATGGCAGAAAGGAAAGTTGATGGAACATGAATGAATGTTAAAAGTAAAAAAGAAAAGTAGGAAGGTAGAAATGAAAGGATAGACTGAAGGTAAAACTGAAGTTAAAGGAACACTATCGTGTTAGGAATGCAATGTATTAAAGTTAAATATATTATTGTGTTAGTTATAATGTCCCTTTGCCCTGCGGCTTCCCCAGGTCCAATCCCTCAGTCATATAAAGGGTTAAAAACCCTTTAAACACTCACCTGATTGGACGTCTCCTCTGCCGACGTCAGCGCAACCCAGAAACCTAATGTTAAAGGATCACTATAGGGTTAGGAACACAAACATGTATTCCTGACCCTATAGTGTTAACACCACCATCTAGCCCCCCTAGGCCCCTCATGCCTCCATAAATATAGCAAAATCTTACTGTATTCAAGCCAGTAACTCTGCATGCTGCTTGCCTCAAAAAAAAACAAGCAGTCTGCTGACATCATCAGAAGTGGTGGCCTGATGCAATCACAGTGCTTCCCCATCGGATTGGCTGAGACTGACAAAGAGGCAGATCAGGGGCAGAGCCAGCACGATTCAAACACAGCCCTGGCCAATCAGCATTTCCTCATAGAGATGATATGAATCAATGTATCTCTATGAGGAAAGTTCAGTGTCTGCATGCAGAGGGAGGAGATACTGAATGTTTGGATGCATTTTAGGCAGCCATGACCCAGGAAGGATGTCTAACAGCCATCTGAAAAGACAGTGTTTACAGCAAAAAGCCTGAAGGTAATGATTCTACACACCAGAACAAATGCAATAAGCTGTAGTTGCTCTGGTGACTATAGTGTCCCTTTAACGCACTAGGCCTTCCCCATGGAAATGCATTGACTCAATGCATTCCTATGGGGTATTTCAACATGCTGTCCAAAGTCGTTTTACAGAGTCAAATTGTGAAACTGGAGGAAGCGCTTCTAGTGGCTGTCTGTTAGACAGCCACTAGAGGCAGTCTTAACACTGCATTGTAAACATTGCAGTTTCTCTAAAATAGCAATGCTTTACATTGCAGGGGTCAGGGAACAAGGATACTGCACGAGACCAAACAAAGTGGTCTTAGTGCCTATTGTGTGCCTCTAATAAGAAAGACGCAAAGTAAAGGTGATCAAAAGGCAAGGCGACAAAGAGTAAAGTAGGAAGATCACGGGATGGAATGAATGTGAGAGGGGAAAAGTCACTAGAAAATAAAGAAAGAAGAAAAATAGAGAAATATATACGGTAACTGTAAGGAACACTTTTACAGGGAAAAAAACATTTCGGATACAGTCCCTGAGAGAATGAGTCACAGAAAGTGTCAGTGCAGTCACGTCCTTTCTGGCCTTAGAACGTGGGCTCACAGTGAGTACATTACTTTATGTTTAAAGTCCCAACAGCTAACAGAAATAAAGTGGTATCCGGTGTAGTCAGACTCCTACGCTGCCTTGCCTTTGGGTCTTTTAGTCTGCAGTGGAAATAACAGTGGGGGGAATCACAGCACTCAACAGCTATTTATTTCTAAGTAGTAACATCCTCCTCAGGATGTGCAGGCTTGCAGCATGACAGCAGCAGCTGTATACGATGGTACCACTGGCTGCACGTATGCAACTTTAGCGCCACTCAGTGGTCATAATGAAGCCCTTCATGGATCAACATCACCTTGAGCACTGTGCCTTGCATACTTTAATTTGAATAATTCGTTTTGCAGTTCACTTTTTAATTGCATCTATAATATATAAGTTCCACTCTGAACTATGTGCAAAGTAAACAATATTAAAGTGGCACTGTCACTCCTCTTTGAAAAACGAGTATAGCATCTTTATAAAATACTCTATTAGACTGTGTTGGATTTCACTGAAATTCCAACCCAGTCAAGAGATATATTGAGACAAAGTAAGGACTACATTGTCTCTGTACATCTCCTCTGCATGACACTTCTTGACACTGTTTGTATGTAGCTACCGCCGTCTAGAAGTGTCAGTCACCTAGCTGTCACCAGTGATGTCTGCAGGAAATTAGCTCTGTCTATGGAGGAAACGGCAGTTTTGCGAGATCCTCCATAGACTTCAATACTGTACTCTCACACGGAGTATGTGTGAGATTAAAGCAGTGACGTCAGCTCCTGGTGTTGAAGAGGACCTTCTTGGAAAAGATGGCCATGCCCGCAAGGTACAAGTTTAGGTAAGTAGAGCGCACTTTTACATGCACCCGGGTTCCCGGATCCCGAGCAGCGATATCACTGCATATTCTGCAAAATCCCCAGATGGTTACAGGGTCAAGTTGAGTATTAACAGTTTATATACAAATAACTAATATGCTGTACTGTGTAATGATATAGAGCAGGGATAGGCAACAATACAGATGTTGTGGTCTACATCCCCCCTAATGCTCTTACACCCATAATGCTGGCAAAGCATCATGGAAGGTGTAGTCCAAAATATCTGCAGTGCTGAAGGTTTCCTATGCCTGATTTAGAGTATGTGCTGGTAATATGCAAAGTGTTAAGTATTTACCTGCCACAGCAGAGTTTAAATCTTTATTGCAATTTATTACGAGGGCAGTTCCTCCCTCTCATACTAGTTTTCTCTTCTTCCCCCTGCTTATTTTATTATAATTATTTCATTATATCTGATTAAAAAGTGTGAATGTGTAAAATAGTAGCACTAGTAGTAATAGAAACTAACAAGTTTAATCTACACATATTCACACATAAAAAGTGATACTACTACAGCCTAAAGGGATATCTACCTCTAATAACACAGGTATCAAAAGGGTTATTCAGGAATCATTAAAGAATTCTAAGTTTTCTCTTGACTTTGTTTTTTGTTGGTTTTTGTACATACCGTCAATTTATGAGTCTAAATATTGCTTACTATTATATGTAACTAAAATGAAATTATATAAAATGAATTTAATAACTTGGAACGAAGGAAAAAATAGACTTTTTGCTTCATCACAAAACAGGCAACATTCAAAGTGATAGAAACAAAAGACTAAATAAATGTGTTACCAAGTGGTGTTAAACAGATATATACATGTAGCCCAAGGACCAGCATAGCTAAGGGAATGGGCCTTGACAGAGCTAGGAGGCAGGCATGTAGGTGGGTGGTTGCTTAAGGGTTAAGCTTTCTGCGGGGTGAGGGGGGGCGAGGGTTTTCACTGGTTTCATATAATAGGAGCAGACATTTTAGTTTAGGGGCCATTTTAATTTTTAATTTTAATTTACACCTACCCTCCATTTTAATTTTTAATTTTACTTCCCACCCACCCTCCTTATAGTGTATTTTGGGGTGAGGTAGTTTTCTTTTCCCGTTTGGTCACGGCGGCGGGGGCTGGATAAGAAATTGGGGGGTAGGTAGGATTGGTAACTGGTGTGTTTGGAGTGCGGTAACAATATTCACATGGTTGAATTTGTTATTTGGTAGGATGGAGCCCCGTTGGTGGCTTTCAACCTGGGTCATAGGGGTATTTCAGTATACCCCTACAATGTTAAAATTATTTTGGAATATTATGTCTGTTGTGGCCGTGTTTTATGTTATGTTACTTATATATTGTTACATGGTTTTATTTATGTTATTATGTTTTAGTTCATTGCCAGGGGGTATAGTAGTGTTATCTTGGGGTGTACCTATTGTACATAAACATATTTTATTAAAGCTGTGATCTTTAATTCCACTTCAACGTTGGTGTCAGTGTCCTTTTTGGGGGGAAAGGAGGTTTTATGGTAACAATTTTTTTTTTGACACAAGTCAAAAAGACGACTATGCGCATGTCAAGTGTTTGCAGATACATTATCACAGGAGCATTGCACATTCAACTAATCTGCAGTGACTATCAAAGGTAAAGTCGGTTGGCAACTAGGAGAATCTCAGCAACTTCTAATGCTATTAAATACCTTTGTTTTCACGTGACATTGGTAGAAGGGACCTAGACTTGAACAGACTGCATGCCTCAAATGTAAATATGACATTTTGAAAATGTAAAAAAAAATATATAACAAATAAACTATTCATTGCACTGCATAGTTATAGATTATTTGCAACAACTGCAAACCAAACTGACTGTGAAAACAAGATCATGTGCTTAACGGAACAGTATAGGCACCCAGACCACATCATGTCAATTAACTGATCTCGTTGGCATGAGTTCTCAATTTTAAGCTTGCTGTTGAAAACATTGTCGTAATGTAGGAATGTTATTTTTTGTTGTTGCAAGGTTTACCTGTGCCTAGTGTCTGTCAATACGACAGTCACTAGGGGCAGGGGCGTACCTAGAGCATTTGGCACCCGGGGCGGATCCTGTGCTTGGCACCCCTCCCAAAAAAACCTGTAAAAAATTGTTAAAGGTTTTATTTCTTTTATTTTTACAATTTGTAAACTTTGCAAAACCGCTGTCAGCCCCTCCTACAAAACCCTTGTCCTGCCCAGCCCCTCATACAAAACCTCTGTCCTGCCCCTTCTACAAATCCTGTACTGCCCCATCTACAAAACCCCCGCAACCCCCTTCCACAAATCCCCTGCTTATCCCCCCTTATAAAGACTCCTGTCCCAATACAAAACCCCCACCCCCTTCTACAAAATCCCTGCAGCCCACACACCAGTTACACACACACACTCAGTTACAGGCAGACAGTCACACACTCAGTTACAGACAGACAGTCACACACACTCAGTTACAGGCAGACAGTCACACATACACATTTCCTCCGTGCGGCCAGTTTATCAGCTGTTTGCTTGAGTGAGCTGTACTGGCCGCACGGCACCCTAACTACCATGGGACACTGTGCGGCCACAGCTCACACAGCCCCCTCCAGCCAGGGCCGGTACAAGGATTTTGCCGCCCAAGGCAAAAGTAAAGTTTGCCGCCCCCATGTGACATCACAATGCCCCAGCCATATGATTTGCCATGTTAACTAACGCCAGTGCTGCAGTGCCGCCGTGTTTACATTAAAAGGCCTGCAGGGACAGGCTATAGACACCAGAACCACTACATTAAGCTGAAGTGGTTCTGGGGACTATAGTGTTTCTTTAATGTGAGGTAAATTAGAGCTTAGTGCCACGAATAATATACTAGATTGCCTACTTACAACCAGATGAGGATGATGATGGGCTCTAGCTGCAGTCTGGCTCCACTGGTCTGGTGCAGAACAGGCTCTCTGGAGGCGGTTTGTAACTGTGGTCACAAAAATCAATGTTCTGGGAGAACGGGAAGCAGCTCCATTTTTTGGGGGTCCTTTACACAGCTCAAGGTCTGGGTCCCAGGGTCCACCTTCATGTTCCACCAATGAGTTTGTTCACAGGGGGTGGAGTGTGTAGGGGATGTCCTGATATGTGTGTAAGGAATGCATTGTGTGAAATTGTGTTTGTATGTGTAAGGACTGCAAGGTGTGTTTCTGTGTATGTATGGGATGCATTGAATGTGTGTAAGGGGTGCATTGAGTGTGTGTAATGAATGCATTGTGTGTTTCTGTGTGTGTAAGGGATGCATTGTGTGTAACGGTTGCATTGCTTGTGTATGTGTGTCTTTCTGTGTGCAAGGGGTGCATTGTGTGTATGTGATGAATGTCAATCTCTCCTCCCGCTCCAATTTCCTTCTCACCCCCCCCTTATTTCTCTTTCTCACCCCACCCCCCTTATTTCTCTTTCTCACCCCACCCCCCCTTATTTCTCTTTCTCACCCCCCTTTTATTTTCTCTTTTTCTCACCCCACCTCTTATTTCTTTCTCACCCCACCCCCTTATTTCTCTCACCCCCCTTATTTCTTTTCACCCCTATTTCTTTTCACTCCCCTTATTTCTTTTCTCACCTCTTTATTTCTTTCTCACCCCCCTATTCTCTTTCTCACCCCTTATTTCTTTTTTCTCACCCTCTCTCACTCTCTTATTTTCTCTTCTCACCCCTCACTTCTTTCTTTCTCTCACCTCTCTTCTTTTCCCCTCCCCTACCTCCTGTAGTACGAAAGCCTTCAGTCTCGGGCGGGTACAGGGAGGAGCTTTGTTCCTGTACCCGGCCGGACTAACAGGAAGTGCACACACTCTGTGCACTTCCTGTTAGTCCGGCCGGGTACAGGAGACAGCTGCTTTCTGTACCCGCGGACTATCATGCTGCAGTGAGGGAGCTGACAGGAGCGTTCCCTCCTGTCAGCCTCTCCCCATGCTGCGCCCGGGCGGTGCGGTCCGCCCTCATGGACGCACCGCCCGGGCAATGCTGCAGCCGCCTGAGGCTCTCTACAGAGCGCTCGGGCGGCTGCAGTATAGGGGGGAGGGGGGGGGGGCTGGCCATGGCACCCCCCACCCGGCTGGCACCCGGGGCGGACCGCCCCCCCCTTAGTACGCCACTGACTAGGGGCACTTCCATTAAATAGCAGAGTTAAACTGGGACCACTAGCCTCCCAGTGCTTTCCTATGGGAAATCATTGCATTGGCGGAGATTATCAACACTGACAATCTCAGCAAAAGAGGCAGAGCTTGCTGAGGACAATGGTGTGGCAGGGGAAAAATGGTGAGTTTACTAATTTTTTAATCGTGTCGGGGATGTCCCAGTCCCTTAACCAGTGACTAGGGCACTATAGCGTTAGGAATACATATGTGTATCTTATAAAGCAGGAGTTCTGGGATTTGTGGTCTGTTATCAGCTTTCTACTTATGAAAGTTCTTGTTGAACTGAACTACAACTCTCAAAGAACCTTCGCAGTGCGTGACATTTTTTTTTTCTGAGAGATTTATACATAGAAATTAACCATAGATTCCGGGATATATAGCTAAACAGAACCGAAACCATGCTGTGACAATGTGTTCAATGTTTTAATGTTTGAAAAAAATGTTATACATTTATAAATTGATGTTTTACCAGATTATGGGAGACATGTCCATATGAATGAGGTACAGTATTACCTCATTCTGGTGCATGTTGCCATGGTAACTTTCTCATTCATAAAGCAGCTTTTAGTACCTTGAGCTATAGGAAAGTAAATGGGTAGGACCTTATGCTTGACATCTACAGACCCCATAAAAGAAAAAAATGCACTAATATTTTTTTGTTTGTATTCTTTATAAAGAACCTTTTTTCTTTACTCTTTTCAAGTAATAAGATGCAGATTGACAATTAGTACTTTTTATATATTCTGTAAAATAATCAAGATTGTGTTTTGTTTTTTGAAAGAGCAAATTTTTTTTTTACAAATTAAAGGGACACTTTAGGCACCCAGACCACTTCAGCTCATTGAAGTTGTCTGGGTACAGTGTCCCTATTGCACTTAGTGCATGAGGACATCCAGCGTCAGATTTTTTTCCCATAGGAAAGCACTGATTGCGTGCACGGCATTTGCACATTAGCGTCCACTTGTCGCGAGACAGAGAAGGAGGCGGAGCCATGACCCAGCACTAGGGTAAGTTAATTAAATAAAGGGGTTTTAAACTTTATTTGCTGCGATGGGAGCTGGAAGGGGGGAAGGAGGAGGGGGGTACAAAGTCGAGAGGAGGAAGAGGGGCTATAGTTCCATGAACACAGCTTTGTATTCCTGGCACTATAGTACCCCTTTAACACAAATGTCTACTTAGTCAATTTAAAAGCAACTGTGTCATTTTTAGTTAGTTCTGAAGATGGATTAAAAATGTATATATAAGTTTGTGAGTGTTAGAAATTACTTTTTCACATAGAATAGGGTCAATCTTCCTTTGATATGTTAATATTTGTTTATTATTGTAACAGAAAACCACTTTTCAAGCTTGAATATTTGGGTTTAAAATTTGCAATATCCCTGTCAATTATCCACAATTTCTAGTTAGTGAACAAAAATTTCACAGTGTGCTGAAGATTTATTTATTTATTAATATGAATTAAGATGAATCCACAGAACAGGATATTTCAACATTGCCATTATCCCACCCACCCACCCACAAGGGATGTCCAGACTCCAAATGACATGCAGGCCTACTCTGAGAGATACAGGAATCTCAACTGCATACATCCAAATAATGGGTAGTATGAAATCGGGTCAGAGAGTAGCTGGGACTATTGAACTATGCCAGTGATAACATATACATCACTAGCAATACCCAACGGGTAATACCATGTCTGGAAAAGGGGGCGGCACCACCCAAAAGAGGGTATGTCAGCTCTGCCTGAATGTACACCAGGTTGACTGAAAGCTTTGTCTACCCAGCACCACTCAGGCAGCTCAAGGTACAGATTGCTTTTGAAGGACTCAAGACACAGGCTTAATGGCCTGACAGCATTTTGCATTGTGTGAGCATGCCTTCTGATGCATTCTGCTATGCTAATGGAGATATCAGCAACTTAACCCAGGATAGTAGGACAGAAGCCTGATTTATGTATGGTGCCACCACCCTGGATAGTTGGAAGGAATATAAATGGTTGTTCCACAGCTGGACCATACTTCAGAATTAGGAAGACCGTAGTTTGCAAATAAACCCTACCAGGGTGTAAGCGAACACAGTAAACAGATACTAAGTTAAATGCGAAACAAGCTTTAGCTCAATTGTTCCATTACAGAGACATCCTGTACCATCTACATATCAGACTCATCAAAACCATAAGGCCAATCAAGTAACAACATGTCATGCAACTCCACTTTGCACAAGAGTCACAGGAACCCCAAGTGATAGTTCCAACCTTCTATGAGCTTCCTCAGTGAGGAGCATCTGAACTTCCATACGGCACAGTGAAGGCAGTCCGAGGTGTCTGAGACACTGTTACATGCCAGGGGGAGTTAATTTAGCTCCTGTTGAGTGTCTAGGGAGCTTGCCCATTTCTCTTCCATAAAGTCTGTCCTTTACACTTGCATATGGATGGCTACCCCGTAAAGGTCTGCACAAACCTTTCATTTTTAGACTGTGGCAATGTTGCAGAGTTACATGTTATATTCTGATAACAAGAATCCTCCACTAAAATAAAAAAAAAAAATTCACATATAAATACATTTATGGATATGACTAGACTCACACTGCAAGAGGACTCTCGTTAAGGAAAGCATAGTCTGTCTTTTCCAATTCCAGTTCTGATGGAACTAGTCTGTCACGGTTTTAGAACATTTTGTAGTCTACTAGGGCAGGAATGACCCACCAGATAAAAATCTTAGGTGGATGTCCCACGTTGTTCCTGCATTGCAGACTTCAAAGTTTCATCTCAAGAATACGTGTAGCATTTTATACTAGTGCAGTTAAGGAATTTGTATTTGAAGCTGTAAGTTTTAAAATAACTTGAGATAGGCATCAAAACATTTTCAACATTAAAGTGGAAGAATACAAACAACTGGATGCATCCTTTTATGCCTATAGTTTTGAATAGTTGTATTTTTGCTAGTATTTCTGACATCGCAAATTCAAGACGAAAATTCCAAACCATGCATAAAACACACATGGCAAAAAAAAATTAAATAAAACAAAATACAAACCTAAATAAAACAAAACACCCCATCGGTTTTCAGACAATTTATATGCAAACATACAAAAACGTCATTAAAAAATTATTTAACCTTTTCAGTACCAAAGCGACTAATTTCTCAGGTATTCAAGGGTTAATTTTTCTTTTTTTGGGCGGTTGGGATAGAGCCAGACCTCTGGCTCCAGGGGTAAAGTGCAAAACCTCCAAAATCCTGTCTGAACAGGCCGCTCCACCCTCCTCCCTTATGTGAGTTTGGCTGCTTTCCCAAGAGCACGCAATAAAGTAAATTCATTCACTGGATACAGTTCAGAATCCTTACAAGACAAACAGAACATTTACATGAAAACCAGGAGGTTATTTATCACCCTTTGTTATCACAAATAAACTAAAATTGGTTTGTAGCCAATGATTAGTTGTTTCTATTATTGCAACTAATCATATACTTGTTCTCTCAGTTCAGGCCAAAACATGGGTAATAATTCTTGTAGATGGGAATAAAAATGATCTGCAAGCTTTCTTCACTGAAATAATATGCAAGGTGAGAGAGCTGCACGGAAATGAGAACTCTAGCTTAAAAAAAAAATGGGGAAAAAAAACTGGAATTGTATGCTTTAAATTGTGCAGGTGTAGTTATAATGGTGAATTTTATTTTATCTTTAGAGGGAATAGAAGGAGACATCGATCAGCTCCATCATTAAGAGCTCACTTTTGGCACTGTTCTGAAATACGTTTCCCATGGTGTTCAACAAATCAAATGGCTGACTGTGCATCATGTGGACTATCGGAACATCTTAGGTAAGCCTTGACTTGCATCAAAGTTCTATGGTTTAACCCCTTCACTACCAAATTCTTGCCCAACAATTTATAATGACCACCACAATCCAGATTTTATGATAAATAGGTTGTATATATTTTAGTAAATACACAATGAATGGCTTGCACATATAATAATGAAAATAAATAAATGCCACAGTCTTAATGAAGTGGTTCTGGTGTCTACAGACCTGTCCCTGCAGGCTTTTCAATGTAAATGCTGCCTTTTTGGAGAAAAGGCAGGGTTTACATTGGTGTCAAGCAACACCTCTAGTGGTAATAATTCAGATGGCCACTAGAGGGACTTCCTAGTCCTTCCAGTGCAGCACACCAGCACTATAGTGTCTATAAACTAGGCACTATAGTGTTTGTATTCCTGACACTATAGTGTTCCTTTAAATATTATATAACATTTATATTTACATATTTTTTTTACCCCTTCTATCATTACCAAAATATTACAAAACTGCAAATACTTTGACGAAGCACACAGTTGACCTGCCAGCTTAGTGTATCTTTCAAGGTATATGTGTCCAAACACCAGCATAAAATATAGAGTGCATGTATGCCATTGCTGCTCACACCTTTATGATAATATCTCCATCTCATGACATTTTGCTAACTGCAATTGCAGACTGCATTATTTCAATGTTTTATATATTTTATGCTGCTCTAACATTCACCAAAATGAATTCACAAAACAGTTTCAGGACACTCAAATGTGAATTGTTTGGAATCAATGGTGAATTCTAATGAAATTTTGGTCTAAAATGTAAAATTCGCTTTGTGATCCCGTCGCATTGCTGACAATTAATATTTTAGTGAATGAACACTCCAGATGTTTTTGCTAACTTCTAAAGAGCAACATGTACTGCATTGCATTTAGTAAAAAGCAAAAAACATAATTTTATGGGATTTTATCTTGGGTATAAATGTAATGCAAACCAGGGCTCAAAGGTCCCACTCACCCACTATTCATTGCAAGTGCAAATTAAGGCCTTGGATGTTTGCAATGTTGAGTAAGTCTTAGATCTTTCTAGTAGTGTAGGACTTGACATTTTGAGCCCTATGTATACACATACATAGAGCTAGGATGAAGTTGGCATTGTTTGCATATACTATGACCCTCTTGCATTCTAGAGGCTTCCCAACTGTCCTGATTTTAGCAGGATAGTCCCTATTGTAGTGTACTGTCTCACAGTCTACATCTAGTTCCCTGTTGTTCCCAGATGTGCAGGATAGACACACTTGCGTTGTCTTACAGACACCATGCAGAGGGTGCTTGAGCAGCTCTCTCTGCATGGTACTGCATGTTGCAGGTCAAGAAGGAGGGTGTCATTCAGCCAGACAAGCTTGATGCGAGAGTACATGCAATTTCAGTGTGCAGGCCAGCCATTTTTCTAGGAGGGCGGGTCGGTGGCTTCGCCCATTGTAGGCCTTTGCCGATGAAGTACTGGCAATGCCTCCAAAGACCCAACCACACGCTTCCTAAATCCATAGTTCCCAAAAAACTCCCACACAGTTATTCACTAAAGTGAAAGTATTTGTGAATTCAAAGTTTATTTAAAATACAAGTCAGAAATACTGTAAGTGGAAGAATTATCCAACTCCAAGCTATATTTCCATTTGGCTATTTTGTCCAAAAAAAGTTTGAAATTTAATTTGAATTCACTTTCAATTTGCATCAGCTCACAGTACAGTCAATAACCCTGTTAGTGGGTGTTGGAGAGAGCTATGTGTCTAGCTTAACCCTTTCAGTGACAGAGTTGTGACCAATTTACTGCACACGTTGCTTTGATTTAAAGGGTGTATATGGTTAGCAGAGCCTGACAGTCTCTTAACATGTTTTCTTTGGTTATATTACTGCAATACTGAAGTGTAGGTTAATGTAGAAAGTGATTTGTATAATACGATACCTTACAGATATTTTATTGTGCTTTTTTTTGAAGTTTCAGGCTTATTCATGCGGCTGTCAGAAAGCAGAAAGTTCATTCAGTAAAATTGGACTACTATATGTTCTTGTCTGTGTTATGTGCTGCCTAGAGAGGGAACCCTGCAGTGTCTCGTACTGCAAACCATATGCAGGACGTTTTCTAACAACGTGAAATGCCAGTTTTTCTATCACTGATATTCAAAACATCTGATGTAGATTACTGCAACCGCAAATACAAGAAAAAAGTATTAAAACAGTGCTCTCACTAAAACACCAGAAGAAATACGCAATCATCCTGGAGCATGATATAAGCTAGATGTTGACAATAATAATCTAAATATTATACCATGAAGGATGCACAGAGATTTTCTCTTGTTTTTCAGTACATTCTACAGATATTGTTCGTACATAGCTCAGTGGTGATCATGGGCCTCAGAAGGTTGAAAATGTGTGTTGTTCCAGTTTTTAAGAGCACTCATCACTCGAGGTTTGGATCTGTACAACAATTGGTGTATTTTCCAAATGAGCTATATCCCTGATTATAAAATGACTAACCTAGTTAATAAACTAATATACTACTGATGATGTACTAAAAGGGCTACTCCATACATCGTGACCACTTCAGGGTTTTAAAAGGGTCCTGGTGCAAGTACCCTCTCAGTATGTAATGCCACACGCGATTATGTACCTCCACCTCCTTTAATAGCCAGCCCACAACAAGAGTTCCGGGCATATTCTTTGCACAGTTTTATTCATTAGCCGATGCTCTCGGCCAATGAATAGCAGGATTGGAATAAATGTTCTGCAACTCTGCAGAAGACAGATACTGTTTAGCCGGCAGGTGAGAAGACCTGTTGCGAAACGCGTTAGATATTTGGTGTGACCTTTCCTCACGTTTGTTACTTTTTGTAATGTGCTGATTAAACCTTCCTGTGGACTTTGAGCGTTCACTGTGGCGTTATTTCTTTTTTTTATTTTTGTATCTACACCTGTCTTGGATTTGAGTGTCTCCATCTTGGCTCCCTGTCTATCATTGTTAAAAGTTTTGCTCTCAGCCTTTGTGCCTGTCAGTCAGCATAGAAGGAGCTTAGGGGAAGGAAGAGAAAAAACAAAGAATGTTTCTGTGTCTTCTTCTCCTATGTAATGCCAATGGTGGAATTTCCAGAGAAGTGATGTAACCTTTTTAATTCAATCAAACTTTGTTTTGTCTCTGGTCCGATACATTTTTTTAATTGGATCTTGGTGTTTTCTCTGTCGCTGATCGAGTACCGTATATACTCGAGTATAAGTCGACCCGAATATAAGTCGAGACCCCTAATTTTACCCCCCAAAACTGGGAAAACTTATTGACTCGAGTATAAGACTAGGGTGGGAAATGCAGCAGCTACTGGTAAATTTCTAAATAAAATTAGATCCCAAATAATTTGTATTAATTGAATATTTATTTACAGTGTGTGTATATAATGAATGCAGTGTGTGTGTATGAATGCAGTGTATGTGTGTGTATGAATGCAGTGTGTGTGTGTGTGTATATGAGTGCAGTGTGTGTGTGTGTGTATGAATGCAGCGTGTGTATGAGTGCAGTGTGTGTGTATGAATGCAGTGTGTGTGTGTGTATGAGTGCAATGTGTGTGTATGAGTGCAGTGTGTGTATGAATGCAGTGTGTGTATGAATGCAGTGTGTGTGTGTGTATGAGTGCAGTACATGTGTGTGTATGAGTGCAGTGTGTGTGTATGAATGCAATGTGTATGAATGCAGTGTGTGTGTATGAGTGCAGTGTGTGTATGAATGAGTGCAGTGTGTGTGTATGAATGCAGTGTGTGTGTGTATGAGTGCAGTGTGTGTATGTGATGCAGAGCTTTGGTGGGGGGTGGGCATTTTTATAATTTTTTTATATTAATATTATTATTTTAATATTTTTTATATTATTAATATTTTTATGTTATTTTATTTTATTTACATTTTTATGTTCTTTTTTTTCATCCCCCCTCCCTGCTTGATACAGCCTTAACTTTCTGGATCTAACGATCTCCATAACAACGGAAAATAAAATACATACCACCCTCTACCGCAAACCCTCGGCAAACCCTCGCCAACAAACAATCTTTTGAGATGGGACAGTTTCCATCCGATACCGCTTAAAATGGGTATTCCTACGGGCCAATATCTTAGGGTCCGACGTAACTGCAGCACTACTGACGAATTTAAGATTAAGGCCAAAGAACTAAGAGGTCATTTCAAAGCCAAAGGCTACCCTAATAGGTGTCTAAAACATGCATACCAGAGAGCACTTGACTCAGATCGTACCATGCTACTGAGTGGGGACACCCACAAATCAATAAAGACCCCCAAGCAGAGTATACGTCTAATTGCAACTTATGATGCAGGATGGGAAAATATTAAAAGTTCCCTTAGACGCTTCTGGCCACTGCTAACCAACGATCAGCACCTTAAAGAAGTATTGGCTCCTAATGTTTCCATCACAGCTAGGAGAGGCAAAAACTTACGAGACCTCTTAGCTCCAAGTCATTTCAAAATTGAAACTCCATCCCCTACAACATGGCTCCAGACCCGCCTGACCGGTACTTACAAATGCGGGAGATGTATCTCATGTAAATTTATGCAAAAAGATTCCAAAACAGTCAAAGATAGTTTGGAGAAAGAGGTTTTTACGTTAACCTCCTTCTTCAACTGTAATACATCAGGGATTGTATATTTACTTATGTGCGAATGCAACAAAAAATATGTGGGTAAAACATTCCGCCCCTTTAAGAAATGCATACAAGAACATATTAGATCCAGTAAATATTCAGTTGAGACTCCCATTTCCAGGCACCTTCGTGAATACCATAACAGCGACCCTAAAGGGTTACGCTTTTGTGGTTTAGAACTGGTCAAAAAGAATCCCAGACGAGGCGATTATGATAGATTCCTTAGGCAAAGAGAGTGCTTCTGGATCTATCGATTGAAGACTCTGAGCCCTAACGGTCTGAACGAGGGTTTCTCCTTTTCTCCCTTCTTATAACTATTACATAGATTAACATACATTTCTGCCTGTCCTAAGGTGTGTGCTTTAATTAAAAATTTCTCAAATAATGACTTAATATAGTCTTTAATACTATTTTCAATTTCCCACTGGTTTAATTCAAATCTTTATATTTATTTTTATTTTTCTTTCTATCACTTTAATGACTTTTAGGCAGTCCTGTTGTATGACAACATTGAGAGCAGAATTTTTCTTTTTCTTTTTTACAACTGCAATTATATTATACATTTTATAATTTCCACAGGATGCCTTGTTTCTTGTCTTTTGAGATTGCACCGTTCTCAAGACTTGCCCTCTGAATATATTATATCGCGATACTAAATTTTCACGCTGTTTTCTAACCGGCAGATATGCCGGATCGAAAACACTCTTCAGCTCCTCCCCCTCCCGTGACGTAACTTCAGCCGTTCGGCCATGACGTCACGGGAGAGGCGGGCACATGCCCTTTATAAACTTCAGGGAGTGAGAGGATCTCCTTATTACTTTTGAAAAAGGCGCCACACAGCGCCGAAACGCGAGTCAAGTTTAAAGTTATTTAGAATCTTAGCCTAGTCAGCTGTACTCTTTACGTTTATTTACGAAGTTAGATTTAGATCTAGGCGGATCTCCTCTTCTACTATCTAGAGCTAGAAGCTCAGTATAGCGCCTAGTCAGTTTACTCTTTACCTTTATGCATTAAGTTGGATTTAGATCTAGGTGTTTTTTCTTCCTTTTTTCTTCTTTCTTCTTTTTTATTACATTTAGTCAGAATAATGATTGACTAGCCTAGTTTAGTCAGCCATCTTTCACTTTGCCGTCTGACTTTAGATTTAGGCGTACACTTTGAGTGAGTAGCTCAATATATCTAGATTTTCTTTGCATATTTGTTACCCATATGGTTACTATTTTTTATTTATTTTTTATTTATTTTTCGTTTTGGGCAGCATGGGGCTGGGTATTTGGGGATGAGTTGCCTGTCGGCTGAGAACTATGGTTACATACCTGATAATAGTTTGCTACAAACTAGTAACATATCTCTAATACTGCACTTTTTGATCTGTATCTGCAAACAGCCCATTAACTTTTGAACCGTGGGGCTGACTTCTATACAGATGATCTGAGGTATCTGGGTATCACCATATACAAGAGGAATCCCTGTTTGATTGTACTTCTCTCTACTTAAAACATATATTTCTGGTTCCAGTCTACCTCACTGTTAGTAGTCAGCAGTTTTCCCGCTCGATTTTTCTACCATTCCATTAACGGATTTATATGCTTGCTACAAACTCCAGGGAATTACACCCCATCTATTCGGTGTTATCCCCACAATAGGAGTTTGATTACACTTTGTGCAGATATTTCCTGCTCACTAAGGAGCCTTTAGAAATATGTTACACTATAGATACATGTTACTTTGAATACATAAGCTCACACTTACCTATTGGCTTATAGTATCGTTTTTTCTCTCTACTTAGAACATATATTTCTGGTTCCAGTCTACCTTACTGTTAGTAGTCAGCAGTTTTCCCGCTCGATTTTTCTACCATTCCATTAACGGATTTATATGCTTGCTACAAACTCCAGGGAATTACACCCCATCTATTCGGTATTATCCCCATAATAGGAGTTTGATCACACTTTGTGCAGATATTTCCTGCTCACTAAGGAGCCTTTAGAAATAAGTTACATTATAGATACTCTGGTATAACATGTTACTTTAAATACTTAAACTTACCTATTGGCTTATAGTATCGCCTTAGAGCGATTCATATCTGCCTGGCTGCCTCCTTTCTGTACCATTATAATCTCACAAATTATGGTCCATCCCCTCATCCCGGACCCCATGCATTGTATTTTATCTAATCTCATTTTTCAATAAAGTATTTTTTATTTTTATTTTTCATTCATTCTTTATTTTATTTACCTTTGCTTAACCAGGGGATGTTATATATACCCTCTTAGTGGGCATACCCTTAGTTGAGTGTATTGTGAGAGATAGACGTTGGTTCTTCCCTCCATACACCCTTATCTTTGGGTACTTCTCTATTAGTGTTTTTTGTTGGGTTAACCCCTTCTATGATGCCCATTTAGTCCTTCTTTGACTCCAGGAGTGGATTGTCTCCAGTCCTGCGGTCATTGTCCTTTCTTTTTAGAGAAAAAACAAAGAATGTTTCTGTGTCTTCTTCTCCTATGTAATGCCAATGGTGGAATTTCCAGAGAAGTGATGTAACCTTTTTAATTCAATCAAACTTTGTTTTGTCTCTGGTCCGATACATTTTTTTAATTGGATCTTGGTGTTTTCTCTGTCGCTGATCGAGTACCGTATATACTCGAGTATAAGTCGACCCGAATATAAGTCGAGACCCCTAATTTTACCCCCCAAAACTGGGAAAACTTATTGACTCGAGTATAAGACTAGGGTGGGAAATGCAGCAGCTACTGGTAAATTTCTAAATAAAATTAGATCCCAAATAATTTGTATTAATTGAATATTTATTTACAGTGTGTGTATATAATGAATGCAGTGTGTGTGTATGAATGCAGTGTGTGTGTATGAATGCAGTGTATGTGTGTGTATGAATGCAGTGTGTGTGTGTGTGTATATGAGTGCAGTGTGTGTGTGTGTGTGTATGAATGCAGCGTGTGTATGAGTGCAGTGTGTGTGTATGAATGCAGTGTGTGTGTGTGTATGAGTGCAGTGTGTGTGTATGAGTGCAGTGTGTGTATGAATGCAGTGTGTGTATGAATGCAGTGTGTGTGTGTGTATGAGTGCAGTGTGTGTGTATGAGTGCAGTGTGTGTGTATGAATGCAATGTGTATGAATGCAGTGTGTGTGAATGAGTGCAGTGTGTGTGTATGAATGCAGTGTGTGTGTGTATGAGTGCAGTGTGTGTATGTGATGCAGAGCTTTGGTGGAGGGTGGGCATTTTTATAATTTTTTTATATTAATATTATTATTTTAATATTTTTTATATTATTAATATTTTTATGTTATTTTATTTTATTTACATTTTTATGTTCTTTTTTTTCATCCCCCCTCCCTGCTTGATACATGGCCAGGGATGGGGGGCTCTCATTCCCTGGTGGTCCAGTGGTGTGCACTGTGTAGGAGGGGGCTGGCAGGAAGCGTTTACTTACCTTTCCTGCATCTCCTGTCAGCTCCCTTCTCTCTCCTCCGGTCCGGTCAGCCCCCCTGTCAGCTCCACTGTAATTCTCGCGATGTGACCCGTGGCAACGCTCTAACCCCACGGCTCTCGCGAGACTTGCAGGGGAGCTGACCGGATCGGAGAAGAGAGAAGGGAGCTGACAGGAGCTGACAGGAGCTGCAGGAAAGGTAAGTTACAGCTCGCTGCCAGCCCCCAACAGGACCGCCGGGCTCATTATAACGTAAGTTGCCATAATACAGACACTCACTCGAGTATAAGACGAGTGGGGGTTTTTCAGCACAAAACATGTGCCGAAAAACTCATCTTATACTCGAGTATATACGGTACTTGTATTTCAGCTGCTGCTTCTGTTTTCACATGGAAGTGCTGAAATTGCTCTGTGTAAGTCACCAGATTGTTCTCCCTCACCAATCAATGCTAAAGAGACATCTAACTCCACTCCACTCGTTTTCCAGTTTCTTTTTTCGATACCAAGAGGGGGAATGTTTCCAGTTTGGCAGCCAAGAGAAGACATGTATCTTTCTGTTTACCCATTTAGTTGATTTCCCTTATTGTTATAACCATGATACATAAATATCACATAAATCCATATTTTTCCACGACTCTCAGTCTAGCCATAAACTCATTAATTATGACTGGACCAGAACGCAGTGAATCTAATATTGTAAAACTCAGGCCCACCCCACGAAACACCTCCATCACTCACATAATTGCTGTCTACATTTCACCGCACTTTCAGTTAATACATACTGCCTGATGTCTGTCGAAAACATTAACCTATCTGCTTAGAAAATTTGTTTCAATTGTTAATTTAATACTGTCTACAGGGTATGAAATATTGTTATGTAATTATTTTAAACTTACAAAAAAAGGAATTGTATCAACAAACTAACCTTTAATCCGAACACAGTGGGTGCTTGACGATTTAATATATATTTATATTTGAAACGGTTAGATCCTTCCAAATGGAAAGCTGGGTTCATACTGTATATATGGGTCTGAAAATAGGAATAACTTCTGTGTCACATTTGCACAATGATTTCATTTGTTATGCTTGCCAGATTTAACAGGACATTTTTCTACAGTAAACTGCTCCGCTCCTAATCACCCACTCATTCCCTTTCTGCCAGCAGTAGCTGGACTGCCTATTAAGACACTGATTGGCCATTTTTTATTTTTTTTATGACATAGTCATCTCTGTTAAAACTTTTTTTTTTAACCAACATATGCTTCAATTTTTGGATACAATTTCTAATTATTTCAGATTTCTAGATACACTTTTGCAATTATTTTATTCAAAATAGTAAAATATAAATATATATATATATATATCATATATAAAAAAAATCAATATATAATATATATAATATATAATCAATATATAAATAATTTGAAAAGCTTTTTCAAAAATACAACATTAAGGCTAAAACAGCTGGCCTCTCTTAAACTAAAAATGTTAATAAGAGACTTATTAAGTGCATTAATGATGGCGACATAGAAGGTAGAGAGACGTCACAATGGGGTTAATCAGCACCTTGTGATCTCTGGTGACAAATAATAAGATAGGGCATCCTTCTGCTGTATTCTGTCCCTATCCTTGTTAGTAGAAAATCCAAGGTTAGCTTGTCTTTATATTTCTGTATTTTTTATTTATTTTAACCTGATGCCTTCTCTTTTTACATTTTTTCAAGCTTGTCTGTAAAAAGGAAACGAAATTACAGAGGCACTCTAAGCACTCTAAGCATTGCAGCTCAGTGTAGTCTCAAAAAGTCTATGAATGCCGTCCCCTGTTTCGTTTTTCAAACTCTTTAGGAGTGGTTTGGGAGAAAGACATCACTTTCTCAAACAGTTTTATTGAAGAAGAGATATGCTATACTCATCTAAAGCTTTACCTGAACTAAAAACAATATAATACAATAATTCTGGGAATTCCAGCTGAATGTTTGCCAGAATAACTGATCCAAACGTTTGAGGGAGTCATGGAAGGGCTGGCAAGGGAGACAATTGCCCTTAGGCAACTAGCATACCGAGATCTTGGGTTGCTGCCTCACACAATTCTTTTGTAGATTAAAATAGAAGAAGGTGCATAGGAATGTCGGTTGGCACAGTTCTGAAAGCATGAGGCAGCAGGCAGGAATTCTGTGTTGCCTTTTCTAGCCCATCACTGTGTGGGCTTGTGCATGGGCCTGTGACCTGCAATTTCAGTGCTCTCCAGGACTAGCCTGCAGTATATGATAGACCTGTGCATTCGGGCAATTCGGCCATTCGAGTGAATGATACATAAACTAAGTGCAAATAAAACTAAATTAACGGATGTCGCAAGAAATAAAAAGATTAAAAGAATTATTAATTTAATGAAAATTTGTCCATGCGGTTCATTCGTTCATCATTCTTTTTATTACAAATATGGAGCCACTGACTCCCTCTGTGTAATTAGATCATTTAAAGGGAAACCGTCCTGACTTACCTGTCCCTCCACTTCCCCGCTGCGGCCTCATTAAAAAGGTGGATGTTACAACTCTGCACATGCTTCTCCTTTGCTCATTGTTGCTTTGTCCTGGTTGGGGACACTTCCATGATGCCAACATGCTGACTTCATTGCCAGAGTGCTGGCATCTGAACGGAGTGCTGTCATGTCATTCCGCCTCAAACGCCCTAGTTGGTGAAGTTACCATAGTGAACCACAGCACATTTGTTGTGGTTGCTATGGGTGGAATGCTGAGGGATTTCCTGTGGAAGGTCTCCTCTGCTCTCCCTGGCTCACAATTCCTCACCATTGTGCACCTGGAATTCTCTGTGTAATGCAGTGCAGGTCAGAGTGAAAAAAATTGCAGCGATATAGTATGTCACAGCTATAAAAACCTTCTTCTGACAAAGCCATATATCATTTGCCTACGTGATTAGAAGCATCTACACATAGATTGCAGGTTTTGTGCACAAATAAAACCATTAATTTAATTTAATAATTAATAATTAATTTGTACTTGCCATCCCATGCAAAAGTTGCTTGCCCTACCAAGAAGGAATTGTACAGAATAAATTCTACAGGGAGTGACCAGAACATGCTTCTTTGCATGTTACAATATTACAATGAGTCACATGCTTCATTATCATGTCATCATAGAAGGATACACTAAAACATAAAAGGCTACACTAAAACCATTTAGTAGGTCTACTAAAGCTATATGGCATTCATTCAATAGCTCAGTGAGTGGAAAAACCTGTACTTGTGGTGGGCAAATCCCTATGATAATGCTCAAAGCAACTCTACTCCTCACTATTTTACCTATATTTTTAACAATCCCTCAATTCCAAGTTGGATAAAAATGCAATGTAAAATACTTATGAAAATCACCTGCACACATAACATATTATGAATAAACATACCCATGTTAACAGAAAAAAAAAAGATTTTTTACCCATCTCTGATTATGAAAGTAATCTAATGTTGGTCATTTACTACATTGCTTTGTATTTGTTTTGTTTTTTTATACTTTTTTTTATTTTGACACTGCTTTTTTTCCCCATTTTCTTTGTTTTCTTTTAAGACACAGCTCAGAAAGTAAAAACTCAGCCCAGGCTAGTAGAAATTCACCCCAGGTGAGTCTATCATTTACTCTCTAGGCGAGTAACTTTTTGGTCTGTCCTGCATCACAGAAATTTGAATTTTGAGCTCTGTCTAATATATCCAATATTATACAATATTTTTTTGGAATTTGTGTAGTATGTCCATCAATGGGTCCAAAGATGATTCTGGGTCTTCAAGAGATAAAATCACATCTTCAGCCAGCGATTAGGCATACTTTATGAATACTATCGCCTTTTTAAATTCCCTCAATTTCAGTCGTCCTGCGTATGGTCTCAGTAAGGGGTTCCATAGCTTAAATGAACAATAATGGTAACAATGGACACCCCTGTCTGGTACCATTAGACAACAGGAATGTATCAGAAACAAAGCCTGATGCATTATACCTTTGACGATGGTCTGCAGTACAGTGTGAAAAAATGCATAATTAAAAGAGGAAGGTAAGTTCATCCTCACCATCACCACTCTCAGATAGCCCCAACATAGTCTATCAAACGCCTTCTCAGCATCCAAAGATAAGAGGAGAAAAGGCGGCCGATCAATTTCAATTTGGTGAATCAGATTAATGAACATATAAAGCCAATCTGTTCGATACTATTTTAGCATATAATTTAGTATCTACAGGGATTTGTGCCAATTGAATTTTATCCAAAAACATTTTTATATAATCAGATAAAGGTTGCCTAATAGTGGTATCATTTTCCAAATTATAGAGATTTATAATAGTCTACAAAAATGTTACTAAATTTAGTAGGGTGGGTCATTTTATTTTTCTGATTGTCATATAAAAATGCAATTTTTGATTGCTGAGTTGTTAGCCTGAGTTTACCTGCCAGCAGGGAAGAGGCCGTATTGCCTTTAGAATAAAATATTTGTTTTAAACAACTCAATGCCAAACCTTTATGTTCCAATTGAATAACATTATTTTGTTTTTGTTTAGAATATGTTTATTGGTTTTACACTATAAATTCCAAAGCAAACGTATTTGTGTTTAAGCAGATAGGTGCCTGCGCAGAGGCGTAGTCAGCAGTGTAGAAAAGCGAGGCATTCGAATTTATTTACTTGTTTTGCAGCATTTAGTTGCGTATGTTGTTGTGTACCTATTGTAACCCTTACTATGATAGCTTTCGATTTTATTGTTCACGCTATCGGGTATGTTGTTGGTCGCCTGTACCTGTGTTTGTGTCGAGCGAAGCCGCTTGCCGCGTTGCGTGGAGAAATTAATTTTTTTGGGTGGGTTGGCTACTGTGGCAGCTATGCGTTGTGGTGGCTCTGTGGAGTTTTCACGTGGGCTGAGTAATTTGTGGTGTACACTCCGTTGTGTGCGTGCCGCGTTTGTTTGGTGTGTGTTGCGTGATTTTGTCAGTGCTTCCCTGGCTGTGTCTTCCCGCCCTCCCCGACGTCAGTGCCTTTTGTCGTGGCTTTGTGCCACATTTTGCGCCTGCTGGTTGTCCAGGTTGTTGTGCTCTGGCTTATAATGTAGTTTCTCCGCTGTCATATGTTATGTCATATGTATGTCCCTCCTTGGTGCCCGGTGTGTGTGGTTCGTGGCCCCTCGTGTCTGTGTGGAGGTGTCGTGCTTGTGTGTTCGTGTGTTCCTCTAATTGGCTTGTCTGATATCTATGGTGCCTTTTTCATTGTGCTGCCTTTTCCTGGTCGATCTCGTTTTTGTTCGGTTATATAGTGTCTTGTGTATCTAGGGGTTGGGTATGGTGTGGTGTTAGTAATGGTAAATGGATAAGACAGCGCTGGTCAACTTATAGGCAGCAACCTTAAAAGGGGAATCCCTCAAAAACCCTTTAAAACAAGATAAATAAAAGTAACAGATAAGAAAGGCTGCGCCACATAAAATATTAAAAGAAGACAAAGTCCAAGTAGTAAAAAGTCCAATTTGTATATCCTTACGAATAGTCTTTTTAGGAGGCTGGTACTGTGGTAGGGTCTTCAGATATGGTGGTTCCACTTATATAGAAAATAAAAGAGAGGGACAACCAATAGTGCAATATGTATAACTCAGATGTGGACGTAATAAAAAAACAATGATAGAGGACTCACATTTACAAGAGCTTATATCCAGCTCTAGGGTAAAGCGCGTACAGTGGTATAATCCCCGCTTATAGGATATATGGTGGGTACCTCTCCGTCAGTGGTGTCCGGTTCTCAGGAAAGAAGAAACAGCCAATAGTGCTCACCGTATAGTAATGTTGGTATAAATTAAATAAAAACGTACTTACAAGTAAAGAGCAGGCGGACTGCTCTGTGGTATCAGCATAAGTGGATTAATCCCCACCTAGGATTTCTTGGGATGCAGGAAGCTTCCAAATATTTTAAAACCAGAATGGATAAAAAATAAGATAATAAAAAGCCAGGGTAAAAATAAATAAAAAAAAGGTATGTGTAAAAAAGATAATTGGCACAATCAGATGACCAAATATACTTTTAATACAAAAATACACAATATAAAATTTCCATAACGCGTTTCGTCAAAAGACTTTATTCTGAAGACCCTAACACAGTACCAGCCTCCTAAAAAGACTATTCGTAAGGATATACAAATTGGACTTTTTACTACTTGGACTTTGTCTTCTTTTAATATTTTATGTGGAGCAGCCTTTCTTATCTGTTACTTTTATTTATGGTGTGGTGTTAGGCCTGGAATGTGGTCCTGTGTGGTGTTGTTATCTGTCATCCGTTAGTGTGATAGCTATGTGGCTAGCTGCCCCTGTTCGCGATTGTGGCCCGGTAGGTGGCTATGTGTGTGACTTGTGTATGTTGTCGTGTCTGTAGGTGACATGTCTGTCTCAGGTGTCTGTGGTTGTCGTTGTGGCGTGGTGGTGTCTGGGTGCGGGTTAGGATGGGGTGGGTCGGATGGTCTGTGGCCCGCCTCCTGTCACCTGCCCAGCTCGTCGTGCCTCGCTGTCTTCTGTTCGCTTTTTGTGTTTTTCTTTCCCCCTTTCTCCCGCCTCTGGTTACGGCGCAGTTAGGTGGTGCCTGAAGGAGTCTGACGTGGTTAGTCTCGTCCAGTGGAACCAGCGTTTGGTATGGTGGTCTCTGAGGTTTGGCGTATCTGCTTTCATGTCCTTGAATGTCCTTGTGGCTTCCACCTCCTCTATCCACCTTGTTATGGAAGGTATGCTGGTCTGTTTCCAGTAGATGGGGATGGTCACCTTAGCTGCATTTAGGAGTCGGGGGATAACAGATCTCTTGTCCTTGAATGTCCTTGTGTCCGCTTCTGTCATGGTTTCCTCAAGGTCTTCCTCCCATTTTCTGATGCACGGTGGCGCTAGCAAGTATCTGCTTGTGATTAAGATAGTATAGATTTGTGAGATGGCTCGCGGTGGTTCCTTGTCTTGCGTGCAGAGAAGTTCAAATTGTGTTGGTTCTCTCAGTATGGATGGTTGTTGCGAGATGGATCTAGCGTATTGAGTAATTTGCGCTTTTGCTAGAGCGTGTGCGAATGTGTGTGGTTTGCCTGGGTAAAAGTCATCCAGTGGTCGGATGTCGAATGGTCGGAGGAGGACATCTTTTATGCGGGGTATTGTTTTGTGTCCCGCTGGGCCTGGTGTGGGGCCATAGTCCCCAGCCGGGAAGTCTGGGTTTCCCTTTAGGGGCAGGAGTGGGCCTGGGTTCGTTTTCAGGTATTGTTTCGTGCCTTGCCCGTGCCATACCTGCATGGTCGCCGCCACGAATGGGTTGGTAATATGTTTGCTCCTGTACGCTGCCCTGGAGATCCATGGTAGGGTTCTGAGGTCACAGCTGGTTATGTCTGCTTCTAGTTGTGTCCACGGTTTGGTGCCGCTGGCTATCGACCAGCTGATGACTCTGGTGATGTATGCCGCGTGGTAGTATTTTTCAAAGTCAGGCAGAATCAGTTGGGTGTGCGCTATGCGCTGAGATTTGCCCTTCCAGATAAAAGTGCGAACCTCCGTATTGAGTGTTGAGAAGAATGTTTGTGGGGCTCTTATCGGCACTGTTTGAAATATGAAGAGTAGCTTCGGCAGCAGGGTCATTTTTACCGCGTTCACTCTTCCCAGCCAGGATATGTAATAGGATCCCCATCTATGCAATTCCTCCGTTGCTTTTTTTAGTATTGGGAGGTAGTTGTGGGTGTATAAATCCACCAGGTTAGGTGTGAGCCATATCCCCAGATATTTCATGCGGTGGTCACACCAGCGATATGGGTGTTGTCTCTGGATCATTTGTTTGAGTGTGTGGCTGATAGTTAGGTTCAGTATCTCCAATTTTGTGTAGTTGATTCGGAGGTTCGAGATGTGACCATATATGTCGAATTCTGTCTGTATCGCTCGTAGCGATATCTCGGGGTCTGTGACTATGAACAGCATGTCGTCCGCATATGCCAGAGTTTTGTGGTGTGTGTTTCCGACTGTCAGTCCCCGGATGTCTGCGTTGTGTCTGATCCTGTTTAGGAAGGGCTCCAGCGTCAGCGCAAAGAGTATGGGCGAAAGAGGGCAACCCTGTCTGGTTCCGTTGTGGATCTTAAACGGGTCTGTCAGCGCGCCATTGATCCGGATTCGCGCCGTTGGGTTGGTGTAGAGCCTCTGCACCCAGGCCATGTAGTTTGGACCGATGTCGAGGGAGCAGAGTGCTTCAAACATCAGGTCCCAGTCCATCCTGTCGAACACTTTCTCTGCGTCAGTGGACAGGAGCAGGGCTGGGACTTTCTGCTCTGTCGCGTGCGCGATGAGGTTCAGGTCTCTGATGGTGTTGTTCCTCACCTCCCTGCCTGGGATGAAACCCGTTTGACCTGGGTGAATTGTGGCTGGTAGTAATGGTGCCAAGCGTGCCGCCAGTACGCTCGCCAGAAGTTTGAGGTCCGTGTTCAGTACGGAAATCGGTCGATAGCTTGGGCATAGTGTCCGGTCCTTATCCTCCTTTGGGAGAAGGGTGATGTTCGCCAAGGTGAATTGGGTCATTGATGTGGCTCCGTCTTGGGTAGAGTTCAGAGCTTTCAAAAGTTTTGGTAATAGGTCATTCGCGAAGGTTTTGTAATATTGCAGGGGTAGGCCATCCGGTCCCAGTACTTTGCCCGTTTTTGCTTTTTTGATGGCGTGCGCCAATTCCTCGGGAGTTATGAGGGCCTCTAGTGCTTCTTGGTCTACCTCCTCTATTCCTGGTATATTCGCCGTGTCCAGATATCTGCGGATGTCCTCGACTGTTTGGGGTCTCGGTATTTCCGGAGAGGCTTGGCGGAGGCAATATAAGTCCTGGTAGTAGTTGTGGAACACTGTCGAAATCTGATCCGGAAGGTGCCTGAGTTGTTGTTGTGCATCTTTGATTTTTGGGATATATAGTTGATTTCTGCGTTGCTTTAGGAGATTCGCTAACAGTTTCCCGCATTTGTCCCCGTGTTCATGGATCATATGTTTGTAGTGTTGGTATGAGCGATGGATTGCGCGGTTCAGGTGTGTGGTGAGTTGGTTCCTTTTGGCCATTAGTTCCTCGTATACCGTCGTGTCCATGGTGCGTTTGTGTCTAGCCTCTAATGTCTCGATTTCTTTGCTGAGTTCTAGTATCGTCTGTACCGCTCTCTTCTTGCGGGTCGCACATATCGCGATGAGTCTGCCTCGAATAACCGTTTTGTGCGCTTCCCAGCATGTCAGTGGGGTGACATCGTCTGTCTCGTTGTCTTTGAAGTAATCCTGTATGTGGTGACTGATCTGGTCTACGACCGTGATGTCTGATAGAATCGATTTGTTCAGTCACCATGACATTTGTCTGGGTTTGTATAGTGGTGACTTCATCCATATGCGAATTGGGCAGTGATCCGACCATGTCATCGGTAGGATTTCCGCGATGTTGAGCAGGACTAGATTGTGATGAGGTACTAAGAAATAGTCGAGTCTTGGTGGAGTGTCTTGGCGTGCCTGTTGTGCGGTGTGTTTCTGCGTGTGGATGTGGAATCCTGGTCCGGGTGTATCGCCAGGTTGAGATCTCCTCCTATGGTCATGTTGCCTTCCGCGAATTTCATCAATGTGTTCAATATACTTCGGAGGAAGTGGTATTGTTTCGTGTTTGGGGCATACACGTTAGCGAATATGTACGTTTGGTCCAATATTGTGCCTTTTGTGAAAATGTATCTGCCTTGCTTGCATCTTATGGTGGCTTGCTCCGTGTATGGGACTCGCCTGGAAAAGAGGATGCAGACTCCCTGTGTGCATCTGTCCTGGTTGTGACTGAAGTATCCCGTTTGAAAGTTGCGGTCTTTCAAGGCTGGTGCCCTACCTTCCTTGAAGTGCATTTCCTGGAGAAACACTATTGAAGCTTTCTAGTGTTTCAAGTCACGCAGAAGTCTCGTGCGTTTCTCCCTGACGTTTAGGCCACGTACATTATAGGAGACTATGCATAGGTCCTTCCTGGTGAATCCACTGGGTTCTTGTACCGACATCGTCCGGGCGGCCAGAGGGGGCGTCGGAGGCAGTGCGGGTGGGTCTTGGGCGTGTATATGTGTGCGGCTTGGTGCAGTCGGTTTTGCGTCTAGGCCCCGGTTGAAGCTGTATAGGTACTTGCTGTTGGTTGTGTCTTTGTGGGTGTGGAGGATAATGGACAAGTGTCCCGGTTGTTCGACCTATAGGTCCCACCCAGTGGTGTGCCTGTGTCAGTGCCAGGAGTGGTACGCCCCCTGCTAAGTGGGGACTTTTGTGTCCTATGTCTGTGGGGGTGTCAGTCTATATCCGAGTAGGCTCGGACTGCCGCGTGGCGTCCGTCAATGCCGTGTAGGTGTGGAATGTGGTAACGTGCTCGGTACGTGGTGTGTGGTCACTCGTCTCCTTAGTGGCTGTGCGGTTGGAACATCCGCTCCGTCCCTTCGTTATTGGGCGTGTGTGGGTCATCGTTTGCGTATCGTGCAAGTTGCTGTCTGCTGCGGTATCTCTCGACTTGTATGTGTCGTGTCTCGGGAGTGGTCTCACTTTGTGGGTTCCTGTCTGCGTACGTGTGCGGTGCAACTCCGGGTCTTGTGGGGCGGGGCTTATCTCTACTAACAGGAACTGTGAGTAGTGTTATTCTGGTGGGGTTTCGGGTGGTCTGCCATGAATATCGGGTCTGGTGGTGCTACCTTCCAGCCTGTATCTCGCCGGTTATATGGGTGTGTGGCAGGCGGGGTTCGTGCGTGCCTGGGGTTTGATCCCTGTGTAACCTTACTCTCTATAATCCCAGTACGGCTGTCTCTTCTATGCTCTATCCAGTCCCTGGCTCTTGTGTGGCATCAACGCCGCAAGCCGTGTCGGAGGCCGCTTTGTGACTGTGCCTATGTGGTGCGGGTCTTGTGTAGTGGATTGCATTTTACATCGCATGCATTGGGTGGGGCCCCTTCCTCCCCCCTGGGTCCATTTTATGATGGGTTTCGGTTGATCCAACTTGGGGACTTTCACTTGGTCCTCATTGCCATTGATCCCCTTAGCGTCTATGCTTATTGTGCATCCATGGTTGGTGAATGTGGTGTCTCACTTGAAGAATGCGCCTGGGGTCCCCCCTCACCTCTGGTGTCTGTGTGTTTTACCTCAGGATACCTATTTTAGGTCTCCCCCTGTCATTTCCCACCTCCCATTTCCCTCCCCCCTCCAGTCTTGCGTTCAGTTTCCTTTCTCGTTCTTTCCCTCCTCCTCTGTTTCCTTTTCCCTCCCATCCATCTCTCCCTCCCCTTCGTGTGTATATAGATATATATTTTATTATTTTTTTTTTTCCTCCCTCCCCTCCCTTCCTTTCCTCCCGAGGTTCTAATAGTCTGACATATCATTCCCTCCTGGTCCAACCTATTTCCCCCTCCCCTCTCTACCCTTAGCCGCTGGGCTTGTGTTTCTATTCTTTCCCCCCTCGTCTCCGACCCTTTTATGTTGCCATCTTAACCCTCCCTCCCCTTTGGTGGTTTTGTTAATTCGGCCCAGGTGTGTCCCTGTTGGTGGCTCCCAGTATTGTGTCCCGTATCACGGCTCAGGCGAGTTGCACCTTCTGTGCGTCCGCCTGGCCTTAGCGGTGCCAATGTAGAAGCGTGATCCCGTTCCCCTCCCCAAATGTCTTGTCTTGCCCCCCCTTGGCGCTGCCAGCGCGCAGTGGTTTTTCTCAGCTTGGAACCCTTGCGGTTGGTTGTCCCTTCGATGTGTGGTTTGCTGTGCTCCAGTTCTCCCATGTCCCCATCCCCCACCCCAGCATTTGCCTGCATGGCTGGCATGCTTTCATGTGTCCCCCCAAATATTACTCACAGTTTGTCCATTTCTCTCTGCTGCATGCAAGTCTTGCGGCCCCGCTTCTCCGTGCGGCGTTCAGTTAGTGCTCCTGTTCACGCCTTGCTGGGCCTGGGTTCCAGTCTCTGCGGCGCAGTTGCTGGGGCCTTTGAGGACCCTGGTCTGGTCTGTGTGGTTGCTGCGGTCCAGGTGGTGGTTGGAGAAACGATCTCGCCAGCCAGTCTGGTACTTGGAGCGGTGGTAGGCCCATGGCTCGGAGAAAACCTGGGAGGTCGCCTGGCCTCCTCACCACCAGTTGATCCGGGCCGTGCCTAGCTGACAGTGAGAATGGGTAGCCCCAGCGATACAGTATTCCTGCCTGTTGCAGGGCAGATGTTACCGGGCTTAGGGCTCTCCTGGCTTGCAGGGTGTATCGGGACAAATCTTGATAAATCGATATGTTTTGGCTCTCAAAGCGAATGGTCCCCATGTGGCGAGCCGTGCGCAGAATGTCTTCCTTCAGTTGGTATTTTTCTAGGCAGCATATGATATCTCTAGGTTGTTTTTCCAGTGCTGGCATGGGCCTCAATGCCCTGTGCGCCCTGACTAGGCCTAATCTGGGTAGTTGCTGGCCCCCAGTACCTGGGTGAACAGTCGTTTCAATATGTCTGGTATGTGTTCTGCTGGGCCTCCTTCCCTCACCTCGCGGATGCGCAGGTTCAGTCTGCGGCCGTGGTTGTCTAGGTCATCTATCCACATGGTGAGGCTGGCAATGTCAGCTTCCTGGTTAGCTACAGCCGAGTTTGTCTGTTCCAGGTCAGTGCGGAGTGCCCTGGTCTCAGACTCTGCCACCAACATACGGGCCTCCACATTGGCCAGGTCAGCACGTAGCTGGACCACCTCCTCCCTTACTACATGGCCCAGGAGGTCAGACAGGGCCTCAAAGTCGGCTTTGGTGAGTAGGTTTGGCAGTATGGCCCTCCACTCACCCTCCTGCGGGACCTGTGACTCCGACATCACTGATGGTGCTGGCGATAGTCTGGCCGGCATGGAGGGGAAGGATTCAAGTTCCTGGCTTGCGGCCTCTGCCTCCCGCTGTGGTGAGTGAGCGCGAGTTGTGGCATGGAGGTAGGAGCGGATGGATTGCTCCCCTTCTCGTCCCGAGGATCTCGGGGTGCCATTGGGGTCCATTTCTGTTGTGTGGGCGAGCTGGATGCGTGGGTGATTGCAGATTTTCAGCGGGCACCACGAGGAGCTCTTGTTTTAGGCGTCCATCTTCCTCGGCCACCGGACACGCCCCCCACATTATTTTGTTTTTGATATTAGCAATCATAGTCGAAACTAACGCTAAGTGACCAAATGTATTAACCTGATTGAGATTATAAAGCTCTTTTTCTAATATTTTTAAATTCTTGGATTTAGTTTTTTTTAAGAAACTTGCCCTCTACAGGAAATGGCCTCTCAGAAAAAAAGAGAAAAGGCAGCGTTTCCATTGCTGCCTAGTAACACCTCTAGTGGCTGTCACTCAGATGGACTCTAGAGGTGCTTCCTATGTGATTACTGCATCATGTTTAACATCTCCACGCACTGCATGGAGGCGCTGAACGTTCCTCATAGAGATGGATTGGTTGAGGAGATGCCTATATATTATTAACCCTTAATAGGGAACACATGGGATAGGACTACTAGTCTTTGCTGCCGCCCAGTAGTGATGGGAGTGAGCACAGGGCTTATCTTTCTGCATTTGTATCCATTTTTTGTATCACTCAGCCTTGTTACAATGCAGCCGCCCATCCCATATGTTCCCTATTAAGGGTTAATAATATATAGGTGTGTATATAAAAAATACCCCTTTCTGTCTCATTAGAGATCTTTGCCAGAAGCTCAAGGAAGCAAGGTGAATGGTTAGTGTTAGGACCCACCTGGGGGGGTCTGCCTTGACGTTGGCAGGTGGGCTTATCCTCTCATGGCCATTGGAGGTAACTAAAAAACCTCCATTTGTTTAAAAATAGGGATTACGGAGAGAGCGCAGGTAACTTGTTTTTCTTTGGTTTATACTATATATTGCTATCATGACATGCATAATAGTTGTTTTTTCTGTTGGATATTTATTATATGCGGGCAACTTGCCATTTCAGAGAACTTTCACTTTTTTCTTTTTCTTTCAGCATGATTGGCTATACACCACATATGGACTCACCTTTCTGGTTACGCATTTGGAGCCTGTGACGGACTTCGGATGTATTTGTTGGATTTCAAGTTGGACTTATGTTATTGATTACGTTTTTCTCTTCTGTATTATTCTACCTGTTTTTTATATCCTCGCTACAAAGAAAGAGGAAGTGATGTCACTGTCAGGCAGGGACGGACTGGGGATACAAAACAGCCCTGGAAATAAATCTATGCCAGCCCCATAAGTCATTGCGCCATATATTGTCACATGTAATATGTAAGGTAATGTCTTGCCACCCCAGATGATTGAGTAATATATATATATATATTGCTTTTTCTAATATAAAATATTGGTCCTTTCAGAGTAAAATGTTTAATTATACAGTAAGCATACTCACATGCAGACACAGACAATCTCACTGACACACACAAGCTCATTGATACACAGCCTCATAGACAAACAATCTCACTGATATACATAAGCTCATTGACATAAAAACACAAGCTCAATCACTAGCAGACGCACACACACATGCAAGCAAGCTCACTCACTAGGAGGCGCACACACACACAGCTTAATGTAGTGGTTCAGTTGTCTATAGCCTGTCCCTGCAGACTTTTCAGTGTAAACACTGACTTTTCAGAGAAAAGGCAGTGTTTACATTGCTTCCTAGTGACACCTCTAGTGATAGTCACTCAGACGGTAACTAGAGGTGCTTCCTGTGTCAGTGCTGCACAGTGTGCAGCACCTACATGCAGGGCCTTCATGCTCTGGAGGCGCTGAACGTTCCCCATAGAGATACATTGATTCAATGCATCTCTATGAGGAGATGCTGATTGGTGTAGTGTTTTGCAGCCAATCCTATGGCAAAGCTTTGGATTGGCTGAGATCATCAAGCTTGATGATATCAGCCATAGAGGCAGGGCCAGTCGAGGGGAGACCAGCATGGCGTGAAAAAAAAAAAAGGTGAGTAACACTATTTTCAAACACACACCGACACACACATATACCATGACAGACACAGACACACACCATGACAGACACACACACACACACCATGACAAAGACAAACCATGACACTGACACACACACCATTACACAGACAAACCATGACACTGACACACACACCATTACACAGACACCCACACCATGACACAGATAGACAGACACACACTCCATGACACAGACAGATACACACACACTCCATGACAGACACACCAAGACACAGATAGACACACACCATGACACTACTGACCCCCCTCCCTTCCCCTAATACACTACTGACCCTCCTCCCCTCATACATTACTGACCCCCTCCCCTAATACATTACTGACCCCCCTCCCCTAATACACTACTGACCCCTCCTCCCCTAATATACTACTGACCCCTCCTCCCCTAATACACTAATACATTACTGACCCCCCTCCCCTAATGTACTACTGGGCCCCTCCCTAATACATTACTGACCCCCTCCTCATACATTACTGACCCCCTCCTAATATACTACTGGCCCCTTCCTAATACATTGCAGCCTCACTCCTCATACATTTATTCCTCCTAATGCCTGTAACCGTGTGTGGTTCCCTTATTTATACTATAATGTCTTAAAGCATAGGGCTTAGTAGGGCTAACCATACAGATATCTTAATACATAATTTTCATATAGTGTAGAGATCCTCTATTTAACATATATAAATAATTGAGGAGTACAATATAAAATAAGGATTGTCTTGGAAGCAAGATTGTCTTTTTGGATATTTTATTATATAAAAATATAAATATAAAATCCATTATAGCAGAGTTTATAAGATTAAATTACATGCTTGCAAATATCATTAAAAGGTTAACATACCCTTCTGAACATGTCATCATGTCAGCCTCTCTGTCATTTTAAGATGGAGCAGCGTCTGTCTCCAAGTCTCTCCTCTGTCTCTTAACATTTAAAAGTACACCTATTTATACCTTAGGTGTCGTCATTTTAGAGTTACCATAGTTCATATGTGAAAAAGTACCACTTCTTTTACTTTATTCATTTTAGGACCTCCCTTAACTTGGCAAACATACAAGGCCATAACTAAAGGGTGTATACGTCACGGAAATTTTCCTGACTTAGTTCAAGATGGCATCTTAAAGTCTAAATAGGTTATCTGTTGTTTATACTAAGTCGTAAGTGTACAGTCGTGGGAGATTCCCGGATTTGGGAAGTTCCATTAACTTGGGGTTACCACGGTATATTGTGTACTGCAAGTGTCGTAGTATAGCCTTGAAGCTTGTTTATGCATTATTGTTATTGTAATTTGTCTGGGACAAAATGGCGCAAACATATTATGCACTGAGGTTATTGCATAAAGAAACATCTATGAAAAACAATATGTTCCATTTCTAACACCTTGTCAGTTTGCAATATCTCTTAAAGACAAAGTACACAGTTTAAGAAATACAACATTTCATTCTAAAACTTGTAATATTTGCATTTGCCCGTAACACCCTCTCCATTAAACTGTGGGCATTGTAGCGCATTTCTTAAATTAGTAAACCAAAGTTCTCCAACTGTCTTTAGGTTTTTTATGCTCCCAGCATCTTAGATCATTGTTGTAACAGTAAAATATCCGTAGTATGATCTTTGCCTGTAAAGGTGGTTGATTAAAATGAGCAAAACATTTGTCTGGGAAAGAATTGAAAAGAACACCAAGTTCCAGAGTAAGATATTCTTGGATAGATCCAGATATGAATTGTAATCCAAAGTTAAAAGTAGTAATTGTATTTGTAATCCAAAGTCTTTAAATGCCTGTAGAAGTTTACATTTTTTAGATACATTGCTGGAGGTTGTGTTTGTAGAATACCCGGGTATTTGTTATAGAGTATAGGTTGTAGAGTCCAGCTTTCCAAATATTTGGCTAGAATTGGTTGCGGATATTGATCAGCATCATCTGTTATCACTGTGGTGATGGCGTTGGTATTTGTCTTTGTCTTTTTTTATTTTGTTTTTTTCATGAAACATTTTTTACACCATTTATGATGTGTATAGATTGGATACTCTCCGATATTCTTTTACGGAATAAATTAATTGACAGCATTTCCAAGACATTGTCTTAAGTGACATGGATCCCATTATAGTAAATGTTATGTTGATACAGCAATTGAAGTGGATTCTCAAGAACGCCTCTTTTTGCTGTATTGGAATCTTTGTAACATCTCAGTGATAGACATCTCAATGACATCAGGTGCTGTTGTGCTAAAAATGTTCACAGGTCAAATCTGTGGAAAAATCTTTTCATTTGTTATAGTTTGTATAATAATGATAGATGAAATAGTAACATAGTTAATCTTTCTAGTGTTTTGTATTAAAGATAAACACCCTTGTATATGATTTAGATATATAAGGATAATTTGAAGCAGCAAAATATTTACCACCTTTGTTCACAATGGTATGTAAAATTACATCCTCTTTAAATGTTAAAAAATACTCTTTTTATTCAAAATCTCTCAATATATTTAGAAATATGACGTTAATTATCTTTCTTTTGACCTGTTAGGGAGAAGACAACTTATTCCCTAGTTATTAGTAGTAAATATTATAACTACAGTTATTAGTGGCTTAAAGGACCACTCTAGGCACCCAAAAATTGTCTTAGAAAACCATTAGTTTTTTTACCAAGATCTGACAGCCATTGTGGAAAGTTACTTTTGTGAGATTGGATGCTTAACAATGAGAATCTTAATTGTTTAAGTATATTTTTCAGTGGCTGTTGGATGTAGCTTAAGATGATTAGAATTTGTATTATTATTTCTAAAAGTGAGTTAAGAAAGCACTCAGATACAATATTGAATGTATTTATATTTTAACTCTACCTTTGTATAGGTGGTTTATGTACCTTTAACCATTACAAACCAAATTACATTTTCTTTGTATTTGAAAAACTGATAAAATATTTGATTACGTGTATTTTAATATATATACATAGAGTGGTATGGATGTTGAATTTATATCTTTGACATCTTTTCACCAGTTTGCAATAGGTGACCTAAATGATCACTTTCCAAATTCATCATGTATATCACCTGGATGGGTTAATCCCTAATACTCTTTTACTTTCCATTGACTGGCCTTGGCTCTGGCAGACTGAATATTTTTATCATTATAAATAAACTTTATGATAGTTGAAGTAAAGTTTCTGCCTGTTTTAACTGTTTTTAACTGTTGAAGTATTTCACTTATATTAATTATACCACTCT